>CP136059.1:432969145-433439145 GCA_032464435.1 Aegilops umbellulata | reverse complement strand
CTCGTTTCCAAGTCTGCACTCGTTGTTTTCCTGACAATAGTAAGATGTTAATCCTATTAACCCTCAGGAGTTTAGCTTGAGCATGAAGTCACACATTTCACTATTTGAGTTTGAAACTATTGTTCTGAAAAATAATAATTATTTAGTAACACTAATATTTTTTGAATAAGTAGTTTGACCATTGTCTGACCATAGTTTGACCATAGTTTGACCATAGTTTGACCAGATTTGACCAAAATTCAGAAAAACTGAAATAATTATTTAATAACACTAATATTCTTGAATAATTATTTAGTAACACTAGTACTTCTTGAATAAGTAGTTTGACCATAGTTTGACCAGATTTAATGAAAATTTAAAAAAAACTGAAATTTGAGCATAACTTTTTTTCCTTTTGGAATTTGAGGATTCTACAAATTTGCAAACAGGCCGTAGGCGGTCTCCATCGGATGTAACTTTTCGAGTAGATGATTTTTTATATAAAAACTTTTTAATCCGAGTTCGTATGCAAAAGTTATGCCCATTTTACAAATTCCAGAGAGATTTTGTAAATAAAGTCGAAATTCATATTTGTAAATTTTCCCAACAACTAGACCACATATCACACGGGAAACTTATTTTATTTTATTTTTTTGACATTTCCATCATTTTCTTTTGTTTTTTCTAAAACTAAAAAGGCGGTCCGGGGGGGGAGAGTTTGAAAATGGGACTTTTAGTACCGGTTCGTGCCATGAACCGGTACTAATGCCTCAAAGCCCATTAGTACCGGTTGGTGGCACCAACCAACCGGGACTAATGGGCATCGCACGAACCGGGACTAAAGGGCCCAGGTGAACCGGGACTAATGCCTTAGCCGCATGAACCGGGATAAATGCACCCATTGGTCCCGGTTCTGGACTGAACTGGGACTAATGGGGTTACCCGTCCTGAACCAAAGCCCCCTTTTCTACTAGTGTCCTTTCAGCTCAAGATATGCTATGAGTTCGTGCCCGTCGAGCCAATGATCCAGCGTTTACCCACATGGACACATATCTCAATAGATTTTAGAATGCTCTGGAATCTAGAAATCGGTGTTACATCCAGACCTCTAACACCGCCATTCCTTTGAGCTTTGATAACAGAGAGTGTCCCTGCACTGTGACCACTATGACTGCGAATAAGCTCTTATTCTCCATTGGAGAGGTGACTTGTTGTTTCGCGTGGTCGAGTTCATACCTTTGGCTCAACTACAACCTATGTCTGATTCATTGCCGCGATTGAGCTTCCGAGAAGTTCTTGGCAATGGAGCAGAGAAGGAGAGCCTGGGTACAATCGATTTACCACTTCCTTGTTATAGGTTAGTAAAAGGCCAAGGGTCTCCACGTCGCGCCGTAAAAATTGCCAATTCCCAACATACTGTGTCGTATATGCGATTGAGGATTAAGGGATTGCGTTGATGATATCACTGGAACCTCAGAGCACGATCTCTTTATTGACAATTCGTGCCAATAGAAACGTTCTCGAGTCGTGACATGCTCAGTAATAACTGTTGACAAGACGACTCTGCTCCACCACAAGTGGTGGCGGTTCGGTTCTCGGCCATAAAGTTGTGAGGGCTCATCCCACTCACCTGCGTACCCACGTGGCAGGCCTTCGCGATTAAGCGAAAGAAGCCTTTGGACCAAGTAAAAATAAAACTACCTAAAGGAGGGCTTTGTTAAAGCAGGGACATCACACGCCGAACGGAGAAGATATGGCGGCTCCGGAACCTTGGATCTAGACGCTGACGGGTTGTAGGCACCAAGGTGAGGCAACACACGTCCCCGCCGCCACCGTCCGCCTTAAGGCCTCCTCCGAAGACGCCGAGGGAGGGAGTAGTAGAGATGAAGGCTAGGAGCGAGGACGTCTGCAACCTCCTGATTGATTATGTGTTTTATAACCATCGGTGAACTGATTGTGGTACCTTTTGGTATCTATCTAAGTTAACTTGAATGGCGTCGTATCTAATGCATCTGGGATGCTTCGTGAATCCCTGTATCCGCCGACTCCTCGACCGGCCGATTGCCATCCCACGCACACGATCAAAATCTCCAGGGATTTGCAAAGAAACGCCCGCAGCAACTCTTAGTTAAGCCTGCCATTTTGCTAGTAACCCCTCGGCCGAAATACCTTTCCTAATCCCCGCTCGTCTCCCTCCCAATCCCTAATCACGGCTCAATCCCTCCATGGCGGCACATACATCGGACCCATGAATCCTTGGACGGCAGCAGCGCATGCCCACCTCTGCGTTTGTCCGCCTCAAACGGCTCCATGGCCTGGTGATCCAAACGATGATGGCCGCCCTTGGCTTGCCTCCACGTTTGTTCGCCTCAAATTGCTGAACGCCCTCGGTGATCCGTTCGGCGGCCGTGGCGGGATCCACCACGTTTGGCGTACCACCGCGCTCGTCCACCTTCTTGCCGGTCCGCCGCCGGCCGCAACCTGCACGCCATCTACCGCACCGCACATGCATCTAGTCGTTTGCTGCTCCACCTGACGACCTCCGCCTGCTGCAAGACTCGTGTGGGAAGCGAGCACAACTTGTTGGATAGCAAACAAGGACCACGTTCTGAATTTTATTGTTCCTGTTTAATGTTTCCAGTACATGCAGATTGTAGTTTGTGAGTTTATCCATTGCAGACTGCTTGTGAGTTCAAAGACAAGAGAATGTACCTTGGTGTGAATGCACAATTCAGAAATAAACAAATTTCGTATTGCCCTGATGATTTTGTGGTGTTCTGTGATATGTGATGCAATACAGTTGAACGACGGCATAGTATAACCAGGTGCTTATCATTCCTTGTGATTCTGCATTCTTATTTGTCCTTTACGTATGCACAAACAAGAAGATGTTGCTTTTGCTGCAACCTTACCAAGCACTGTCAAAATTCTGAACACCTACCATTGTTTAATTTCTTTTGCTGAATGTTATTGTGGAGGTGGACGTGGGTTTGCCAACTGAGTTGTCCCCTCCTGATTCATATGCTACTATTAAGCTTTCAAACTTGAAACATACTGCTGCTGGTAAAGACATCTGGTAATAATTGACGACTCAATGAACTCGATGCCTATACTGTTATACAACTGAATAAAGGGATGTACGCTCACAGTCTCGCAAAGTTTCTTGTACATTTATATTCTCCTGGGTGATAGCTGCTGATTGTTTGCATAAAAGAACAGAGCATGCTTCAGGTAAATGTGAACATGATGTAAGCTGGTGCTCTTGCAGATTGCTATACTCCATTCAATACACATCAAGTCAGAGTAAATAAAAGGAAGACAGTTTGACAAAACACATAATTCCATCGATTACAATAATCCAGTGCAAGGAGAAATAAACAGTAATAAGTCATATAAATTCATGTTTTGTAATAGACTAAGGCCATCATAGAACACCATTTGGCTTCATCTGTTGCGCAATCTCGGTTCCTTTGCCGTGAACTTTTTTGCTAGGGCAATTGCGACTATCATGAAATACTATTTGTTTGCACGTCTTGCACATACGTGCGACCTTTACCTTGGCTTCCTTCTTCTTCTTTTTTTTTCGTCCTCATTTGTTTCCTTCCCACTCTTTATTCGTTTGCATCTTCCCACCGTACGAACATCAGTCGGTGGGTGTATGTCAATTACAGTAGGAATATCACAACCAATGAAAGCCTCGTATTCCTGTTGTCTAGTGTGCTTCACACCTGATGTAGGAACCATTTTGTCTAGAGGAGCTTCAATATTCAATACACTTGATGTTAAAAAGTCCATGCCTTCATCCGAGTGTTTCGCCTTCTGAATTAGATCCTCCAACTTGTTGCGCACAATCGCAATCTTCTTCCTAGTAGCCGAATTCAAGGAGTCAGTTGCCTTCTCTTCTAGTAAATGCCCATGCTCATCATACACATTTTCCCTGTCAATTAAAAAAATGATGTCAGTCATTTGATATCCAATTAGAATATCAATTGTATACATTTTTATACCTTTTGCACCGTTTCTCCCATCGTTTCATAAGTAGTAGGATGGAAGTTCATTTTGATTTTCAACCCTCAACACCTGGATGATATGTCGGCATGGGACTCCAATTTTCTCAAATAACTTGCATGAACAATTAGCTATCATGGTTGTGGTGTCGCACCGAACTTCCCTAATCCTATGGGATCGACCTCTCAAGCTCACAATTTTTATTGCTTCATCTTGTGCAATGCCTTGGATGCAACAATGATCTCTTGCTGCAATAATCTCTTTCTGAAATATCTCAAACACCTCATATGTAAACACTTCTCTGCCTTGTTTTTCTATTTCCCATGGTGTCAGTAGTTGTGGGGTTGTATGAATGCTTGAGTTGTCGGCAATCAACTCCTCTTCTCGCTGGCATTCTAATGCCGTGTCAAATCTAAGCCAAAACTCAACAAGAGCAAGCTTACGATGAATAAAATGGTTAAAAAAGGAATTTGCACTTTCAGACCTTGATGTTGTTCGGAGAATGCCTGCCAATGGTATATCCATAAAGTAAGCTGGTATCCATGACTCACGAATGCTAAACCTTTTAGTCAACCACTCATTCTCCTCCAAGCCAAAGTCCTTAATGACTGAATTCCACTGCAACTCAAACTCAGCTGGAGTTTCGGAACCCCATACACACGAATTCATCCTATCCCAAAAATCAGAGTCTTCTCTAATTAATGGTCCAATCTTCTCTGGAAGTTTCTCCATTATGTGCCACATACATAACCTATGCACAGTGGTCGGAAAAACTTTGTCAATCGCATTCATGCTAACAACTTCATCAGTTATAATGAGTCTAGGTGCTACCCCTCCCATTGCTGTAAGGAAGGTCTCAAATAACCAAACATATGACTGAGTCTGCTCATTTATCAAGAATGCCGCGCCAAAAAACACACTTTGTAAGTGATGATTGACCCCCGTAAATGGTGCAAAGATCATGTTGTATTGATTAGTAGTGTAAGTAGAATCAAAGGATACCACACCATCACCACCGAAGAGATTGTAGTTTTTCCTACTCATGGCATCTGCCCAAAACACATACATCAACTTCCCCTCACGACTGACAACAAAATCGTAGAAAAATGCTGGATTGACTTCTTGCTTTCTAGCTAGCTGAGCGACAAACATTTGAGCATCTGCGTCCCTGATTTTTAGCCTGAGGTCGCGGTAGTAATTTTGTAGGTCCCTCTTTGAGCATCCAACATTAGGAATCCCACCTTCGCTGACTTGAAGGAGCCTGTATGCCTGACATGTGCCTATGCTTGCTTTGTGGCATGTGTACAGTGTATTTTTTGCCCTCTCACTAACTCTGCGATTTGATCTGATCAAATGGCATTTATCAGGCGATACAAGGCCATGAGTGTGGTGCTCAATCCATGACTGTATCTTGTAGGTGTTATCGCCACATAACTTGACGAAGATATGTGCATCACAACCACATCGTGTGGTTGTATTCTTACGGAATTTCTTTGCTGGATCTTTAATCTCCTTGCTCTTCTCAGACCTGAATCCTTCCCTATTGCACATGAAACGTTTTGTCCGAACCACATTATTGTCCAACTTTTTCTGTTGTCCGACACGAACTCCAAAACCCACATGATGTGCATATGACTTGTAGAACTCCTCCACGGCATCAAGGCCTTCAAATTCCATCCCTACTTTAGGCTTCAACTTCTCGTCACATCTCGGCGTGAAAGAGGAGCACTAAAAAGTAAATAATGAATGACAATAATCATCATCATGCATAACTCTCAAAACTGAACAGGGACATGGCAAACAAAAAATTAATAAACTCACAAATAGAGGAATGCTTTCTTTCTTTTTCGGTGTAGCAAATTCTCCCTCCTTCACTTGAGTTTTCAAGCTTTTACCTAATTCTGTAGCTGCACATGCATCAACATGATTAGTCTCCAGATAACAAGTAGTACGTAAAACATACACAAGTAGTCTGGGTCATACATAAAATGGCTAGGCTTTACCAATGTTACCTGAAGCTCCATGCACAGTACTGACATCTGATTCGCATTCTGCAATACTAATATTTTCTACAGCGAGATGGGCCTCCAACTGGCTAGACGCAGAGGCATACACAGGATCAACACTTGAACTATGGATCACTGCTGATGCATATCGGACATCCATAATAGCAGGAGCCACCACGATCACTTCTGGAGATTTTTCCATCATGCTGATGGGGCGTTCAGAATCAGAGATGCATCCCATCATGGTCGTAGCGGAGATCGTCAGGGCAGATGAATGCCGTCCTGGCGATTGTCCGTCCGGATGCATGCCGCCCCGGCCGTGGCTGTCGTCGGGATGCATATTGCGGCCGTGATTAGGGATTGGGAGGGAGACGAGCGGGGATTAGAAAAGGTATTTCGGCCGAGGGGTTATTAGCAAAATAGCAGGCTTAACTAAGAGTTGTTGCGGGCGTTTCTTTGCAAATCCCTGGAGATTTTGATCGTGTGCGTGGGATGGCAATCGGTCGGTCGAGGAGTCGGCGGATACAGGGATTCACGAAGCATCCCAGATGCATTAGATACGACGCCAACTTGAATTGCACATTACCAACTATTAGCTCGTTTAACCACCATCTAATTTTCTTCTCTAAAAAAAGCAATGTAGCCACGCACATGGGCTTCACAACGGGCGCGGCGCCGCGCCTCCGCCTGCTAGTCTCCCTTTAATTGCCGACACGTCCACGTTTGGCTACTCGTACTCCCTCCGTCCGGGAAAAGTTGTCCACGCCTAGTTTAATTTTTTTATGAAAACCCCCTTGGGCTTTTAAATCAGTTGCAAACAAATCCTTCTCCTTCCCCTCGACACGCCACCGTCAGACGCCGTCGCCCGCCATCGCGAGGCATCGGCAGGTCCAGCGCCGCCCACCACGTGCGCCTCCCAACTACGCTGCCGCCGCCGCAGCCACCGCCCATGTGCGAAGGAGGCAACCACCGCCACCCACCTACGCAGCTCAACCACCGCCGCCCCACCGCCGCTGCCCACCGCCACCCACAATTGGACCGCATCCTCCCCGAGAAGACTAGGAACTCCGCCTCACCGAGAGGTACTCCATCATCGAGCCAGGCTTGCTGGGAAGCCGTGGATCGACGGAATCTGCCCCGTCTCCTCCCACTCCGGCCGCCGCTTCCCTACACAAGGTCGACGCCGTCACGCCTTCCCTGGCTTCCCCGAGCCGTTTTAAGGAATCAGGGTCATCTTCCAGTCCTCCAGACCACTTACCCCCTCTCAATCGCTTGGTATTTGGGCTGGTCGTCGTCGGCCGCCGCTCGCCGCCGCTGGAGCTCGTCACGTGGTTCCTCCGGTGAACAAAAACCAGCGGAGCCGGCACCCAAGTGTCGACCATGCTCGTGCGCGTGCACGCTCGCCCACGCTCCATGCTCTTCGGTGGAGCTCGTGTTGCTGCCTGATTCTCTCTGAAGAAGGTACTGTTGCTGCTGTTGAACTGCAATTTCAATTCAGTGACATTCAGTTTAATTCAGAGAAAGAAGTATGGGTTCATTCTCTTCTTGGTGTATTGTTAATGTGTTTGTTACTTAATCTTTATTTATATAGGTTAATAAAATTAATTAATGTCCATATTAGGCCTGCATGCCGAAGAGAAAATTCACACATACCTGGAGTATTATGTTAGTTTAATTACAGAGGGGGTACAGTATGTGAAAAATTGCTGCTAAAGGCCTGTTAATTCCAGCTTAACAGGAAACTACCTACTACTGTCAAGGAGATTCAGAAAACATACCAGTACATGATCACCACCAATATAATTAAGCAAGATATGTCAGGGTTTTTAGTCTGAAAAATCTGAACCAAATAAAACACCAGCTGGTGATACCTAGTTAAAACTCCCAATGAACCTGCTGGTACAAATTTGCACTCAAAAGCAAAAGCAATCAACAATGTCAAAAAAATCTTCTCTGGTTTTATAAAGCATTAGGATAGTGAAATAATTACTGTGGAGAGAGTAATTTGACAATAGCAGATCAAATTCAGTATATTGAAATTCAGTCAGGTGTAAAAAAGGAAAAAGATATAATAAAAAAAGACATGACAATAGGAATTAAGTTGGCATTATTTGAACTAAGTTAGATTCTTCTTGCTTTACTTGAATAGGAGGGCCTTCATGTTCCTCTAGTTACCAAATGAACAAGGAGAACTTTTAATATCTACTTTTTCCTTTCCTGGCATCCTTGTGGTGGACATGTGTCCTCGGGCTCTGCCGTTGCGACGACGTCTGCTCCAACATCGGCGTGGAGCTTGGGAGATAGTCGAGGAGCGGATGCAGATAGTGGTCTGCATCAACGACATCTGGAAGACGGAACGTGTGCTGGGCTCGTGGTTCGTGGATGGCAGGTATGGTTTCCTCCTCCGACGTCTTAGTCATGTGGGGGTGCCAGATCTGGAGTTCGATGGCGTGTCCGGAGTGTTGCCCACAGTCTGATTCGTTCAACGGCAATGGTTTCGCCTCTGGCGAGCCACCTTAGAGGTCCGCAAAGCTGCATATCAGCGGTGGAGCCGCGTTGAGCTCGGGTGAAAAGGTGATCCGTCATTTTTTTCTTTCAGTGTCTGCTATGGTGGTGCCGGAGGCAGGTGACTGGCGTTGGTGGTGTCAAGCTCAGAGACGTTCTGCTATCTTTTCAGTTTTGTCATGTCGGTCTTTATGTGAATTGTACTTTAATCTTTATGATATGAACGAGACACATGTTACCATGCAAAAAATAAGGAATCGTTTTCACTTGAGAAAAAACTAGTTTTCCTTCGTGTGAGTAATAAAAAATAAAATGGACCGACGAGTGAACGACAACTGTTGTTTTTTTAGCTATTGATTGAGGAAATAACTGCTGTACGTGTACGGGGACCAAGCTACAATAAACCTACACCGGTCCTGATTTTTCTTTTGTAAAAGGAGAAAAACTTACACCGGCCCTCCGACCCGCGCGCACGCCACCGCTCACCGGAAGGCGGGGCCCCGTCGAGGGAGCCCGCGTGTCGGCGCCACGCTCCACGTGCACGCGGCCACGGCCCGCCACGGCCGAAGCGAGCCGCGCCACTGACACCTGGGCCGCGGCCCAATCCCGCCGCGCCGCGCACGCGGCCCCCCACGCGCGAGCGATCCCGATCCGACGGCGGGGGGCGCTTCAAGGGCGGTCAAAGCGGGCCGGGTCGGGGTCCCGGTCGGTCGCCCGCCCGTCCCGCAGACCCCGAGGAACGAACTGAAGCAGAGGAGGAGCGACTGGAGCAGCCCGGCCGTCGGCCGCCGGCGAAGGTGAGGTCCTTTCCCCGCTCCTCGGCCACCGCTCCGACGCCGCGGCAGCCTCTCCGCCCGCGCTCCTCCTCACGCGGGGGTTCGTCCGCGCTCGGGCGTCGGCGGGGGGAGCTTCTTTTTTCCGTTTCTTGGGCCCGGGGAGAGGGGCCCCGGCGCCCCCCAATGCAGCTCCCGGCCGGCCGCCGGGCGGATTCTGTTCGGGGGTCTCCCGCTCTCTCTTTTCCCCCCTGTCGGGGTGGATTGCGTCCCCGCCGGGCGGGCAAGGCTAGGGTTTTACTTTTCCCGCGGCGGCGGCGGCTCCGGGAGGAAAGATTTGGGGATTTTTCCGTACGTCCTGCTCTGCCGGCCCGCTCAGCGCGGATGGTCGAGTTGGTAGAGGGGTCGAGGCTGTTTCTCGTTCATTATCTGTGGCTTATGTGTTGTGGCAGGAGATTCTTGTTCCAGCACTTTAGCCTGCTGGAAGGATCTGTCTCTTGTGTGCTTCTAGTTCCATCTACTTCTTGTTCTCATATCCCCTCTTGTTTTTTTAATAAATAGTAGTTTTGTATGTGCATTCCATCATGGTGTCAATTTTAGTTTCTAAGCTTGATGCCAATAAGCAAGGTTCTTCAAGGTGTTGGTGGTAGATTCTTATTCTAGCACTTCAGCTGTTGGAGGGATCTGTCTTTTGTGTGTGCACCTAGTTTCAGCTCCTGCTTGTTCTCATATCCCCTCTTTTTAAAAGAAATACTAGTTTTTTATGCGCATTACGCCATGGGGTGTTGTAAGTTAGTGGTAGGTTGTGAGTGTGAATGTTTGTTCTAAATTTTGTTTCCTACGCTTGATTCGGAAGATTATAAGTCTTGACAGTCGGTCACTAGTTCTTGGTGAAAGCTGATATAGGCAAAAGAAAAAAACAGAAGGATCACCTCTGGTGTTAGAAATGTCTAGCCTTAGAGGAGTCCACTAGTTGCAGAAGCTAAAAAAGCAGCAACTTTTCGTCGGTGTCCAAACAGATATTGCAGAATATTTTTGACACCTTTCATGGTTCCTTGTTAGTGATTTAAATTCCTAGTGATTTCCTTAATCACATTTAACAGAAATACCTAATAAATTTTCCTTTTTTTGCTGCGCAATAAAAATATGTCCTTCGAATTTCACATGATTCTCTGGCTAGGTAAATTTCTGTTCATTAGACTGACCCTGTGATGAACTTGATCCTCCTGTAGATGCTATTTACCAATTCAAAACTATTTGTTGTTCTTTTGTTTTGTGCGTTGCTGAGTTTCATTGTATCCGTGGGTTGGTTTGTAACTCAAATTTAAGAAGTTTGCATTTTTCATCTTTCTTCTGCCTTGTTTTCTGTCTACTACTATTGTTCTTCTGTGAATTGTTTGACATTGGTTACAAAATTAGAATTCCTTCTGGAAGTTCAAATTAATGTATCTCGCCTGTTAGGTCTGAGCAGCACTTGCATTTTTACGTCAGCTAGTTTGATATCTAATGTGCTGAGAACACAAGGCTGCTCTAGTGTTGAAATTTAAAATTTGGAATCAGGACATTGTTGAGCTGTTGGTTCATAGACTGACTGCTTTGAGAAATTTTTATGTTGACAGCTTCCCTTTTGTCTTGCATGGCTTCCTAGTGTTTACTGATAATCGCACTTCAAAATCTCCAGCTAAAATATTTGAAGGTCCTCAGTGACACCCATCGAGTGGTGTCATTTGCCAATAAGCAAGATTCTACAAGGTGATGGTTGAGTTGCAACACTGCTGATCTCCATGTCTGTGGCTCCACACTTCAATCTTGGATTTGTTCCCAGGGACATGAATGGTGGTATTCCAGTTAGTTCTGCAAATTCCTCTGGGCCAAGTATTGGTGTTAGCTCTTTGGTGACCGATGGTAACTCATCACTCTCTGGAGGTGCCCAGTTTCAGCATAGTACGAGCATGAATGCTGACTCATTCATGCGCCTTCCTTCCTCACCGATGTCATTTTCATCCAATAACATATCTGGCTCGTCCGTCATTGATGGGTCCACCATGCAGCAAAGTCCACCCCAAGAGCAGATGCAGAAGCGGAGATCATCTAGTGCAACATCACAACCTGGAATTGAGGCTGATGGTGCATTTCAGGGTCAGAAGAAGCCAAGGGTTGATATTAGGCAAGATGATATCCTGCAACAGCACTTGATTCAGCAGCTGCTCCAAGGTCAGAGTTCTCTTCATTTCCAGGGCCAACATAACCCACAGCTTCAAGCATTAATCCGGCAGCAGAAACTGGCACATATTCAGCATCTACAGCAGCATCAGTTGTCGCAACAATTTCCTCAGATTCAGCAACCTCAAGCTGGCATACCTCGACAGCCGCAGTTGAGGCCGCCGCTAGCACAGCCTGGGATGCAACTACCTGGGCCTGTTAGGACTCCTGTCGAGAGCGGGCTTTGTTCTCGAAGGTTAATGCAGTATTTGTATCATAAGCGTCAGCGTCCAGAGGTGAGAGTCTCTTCATTATATACATTGATCAGAAGACATGAGCCATTGAAAGATCAGTTTACTCACATATTGTCTTGTAGAATAATCCCATAACATACTGGAGGAAGCTTATTGATGAATATTTTGCACCACGAGCAAGAGAAAGATGGTGTGTGTCATCATATGAAAAAAGAGGGAATTCTCCAATTGCTATTGCGACAGCTCAGGTTAGTTGACAGTTTTCACCTGAAATTTCCGTCGAAGAATACTCGAAAGTTGCCATGTCCAACATCACGTTCATATTGATGTTCAAAATAAAGTTATTTAACATCTCCTTAAGGCTCTGCTAGGATCATTGAACACTTTGATTATGAAGTATCTTTGATGGTAGTGAGGAACACCATACTTGTATTGTACTAGCTGGCAATGGCTATTGTAATCTGTCATGCAATAATTAATATGATTGTAAAATATGTTCCATGTAATGAATCCATTGTAAGCTGATAAAGCTGATTCTTTGTCTAGTCTGCATATATGGTCAATAGCAAGGGTAGTTATCCTTCTATGGTAGATAAAATCTATGAAATCATCTATCACATGGTCATATTTCTCCTTGTTACAGGATACATGGCGTTGTGATATTTGTAATACACATACTGGGAAAGGATATGGTAAGTTGATTTCTGGCTAAGTTTGCTCAGTCCTTCTCCATGGCTGCTTCTGGAAGATGAATGCTGTTTTCTTATGGGATTATTCTGTAATAATCACCAAATTCAGTATTCTTGTAGTTCGTGCGAAAACAGTTAAGCATGATAACTTGTATAGGTTGTGTTACTCAAGCATGCTATAATTTTCTTTAGTTGTACATAACACCTTATCATAAGGAACTCTTGGAAAGATGGTAGTGTTGCAGTGTGTGGTTTTGGCATTGCATTTCTTCTACAGCAACGTCCTGCACTTTGCTCCTCCTGTTTTTTGATGTACACCTTAACATCTCCTTTTCGGGCTCTTTCTGTTTTGCTCCTTCAATGTGTTATTCTCAGTCTAGAAAACACACATGTGCATGTGCAATGCACATTTACATATCTTATGTTTTGTATAGTATATCGTATATACTCACATATGAAAGAAAACCATATCTAAAATATAAGTGACCTGATTTTTTTGGACTTATTCTGCCATAAACATCCCCAAAGCAAAAAAGAAGGATAGTAGGCTAAAAATTAAGTACTCCCTCTGATACAAAGTTGTACTAAGTCAGCGACAATTAATATGGATCAGAGGGAGTAGTAATCCTCTTTTTGTTTGCGAAAAAATTTAGTAATCTGGAGGCCGTTAATAGTGTAAAAATATTTGTGGACGGTTCAAATCGGAAGTATACCAGCGGCCTAACTTGTACTTTAATTTGTACATATTTTAGTTCATTTTCTGTATTTATATCAAAATGTATCTCTTTGAGCTTACCCCTTTCATTTCTTATATCCATCTTACAGAGGCTACCTACGAAATACTTCCTAGACTCTGTCAAATTCGATTTGACCATGGTGTTGTAGATGAATATCTATTCCTTGACGTGCCCAATGAATTCCGGTTGCCCAATGGATTACTTCTCCTGGAGCATACCAAAGTTGTTCAGAAGAGCATCTATGATCATCTACATGTTACGCACGAGGGGCAACTGAGAATAATATTTACTCCGGAACTAAAGGTATGTTGCTAGATGTAGTAGCTTGCCCATGCCATGGCACTCATGTCTTGGGTTCCTTATTTTGTGGACCATTTGTGAGCATCTGGATGTTGCAAATGAGGTACAAACAAGAACCATTCTTATCTGCTGATTGCTGCCTACGCAGATTATGTCTTGGGAGTTCTGTTCACGACGGCATGACGAGTATATCACTCGCAGGTTTCTAGCACCGCAGGTATTAGACGCTCTTCCTGTTTTGCACATTTGGAAATCATCTGTTCTTTTCTTCGACATTTCTCTATATATATTTTTTACTTATGTAGCAGTAGCAAATGTGTACCTAATTATAAATCTGAATCTGTGTGATAATCACACCCTCACATTCTCCTGCTGGACAAGTCTACAAATCACTTCTTTAAGAGAACACAAAAGATTTTTGTGTTTCATTAGATTAAAGAGGAAGGGTTTGAGTTACAATCCTCCTAGGAGGCAATTAGCCAATTACAGAGCCAAAATATGAAATCAGTGGACGTCCCAGGTCTGGGGGATGACAGCCCCAAGTCCGAGCGCACTGCTGCAAGCCCAAAGGGCTGCCTCTTCCTTGATCTTCGTCACCAGGGCATGGACCGAGGGGCGGCCTCTGTCAAAGGCACAGTTGTTTCGGTGCTTCCAAAGCATCCAGGAGATGACCAGAGCCGCGGAGGCGAGACCTTTGTGCATTGGCTTGGGGGTAAGCTGCCGCGCGGAGTGCCACCAAGCTTTGAGCGATGTCTCGCTGTCGGGGGGTGGGTGGCAGGGTATCCTTAGCCAGGCCAGAGTCTCGTACCATACCTTCTGAGAGAAGGGGCAGGCGAGGAGGAGGTTGTGCTTGGTCGCAGAGGGGGCAAGGCGGTCCACGGTCCACACCGATCAAGGTGGGCCAGCCAGTGGAAGAACCTGTCGCGCGGTTTACAAATCACTTGGATATGGAAAGTTCTGATGCTTTGGCAGTTGCTCTGGATTAATTCACGAAGGAAGTCGAACAGTAATGCTGCTCATAATCATATTGACCCGCACATTGCTTATTCTTTGTAGAATGAGCTGGTTTCTTCTCCTGAAATCCCATGTATTACTAGCAGCTTTTGTTTGCTTTGGTCTGCAGAATATGGTTTTTCATATGTGTAATATCGATCTTTATGGCCAATATGAGTTTTTTGTGTGTGCCTTTTCTATGTTACAAGATACTGGTAATCTGGTATTGCTTCTTTTCTACGATTTTGTGCAAAAGTATCGTACCATGGGTGGTATACCTCCATATTGCATTTTCTCATGTTAACTTACTAAATAGTTACCATTACATATGTTGATCTAATAGCGCCAGATTCTAATTAATGAAATGCTTGGTGATTGAAACGAGTCATGCCAGGTGTGTTTTCAACCAGCTGTCTAAGAGTACTGGTTCTTTGTTGGAGAACAGGCTGTGTAGAAAAAAAAACGATATTATTGACTACATGAAATTAGATATTATGTGTTATAGCTGCTGAATTTTGGAATCATTATTGGCACAAGCTATTTCTTGTTTTGCTATGTTCTGAGGAACTTAAGTTGTTTAGCATAGTGAAACTGCTTTTCTTTTCCTCATCTGCTGCTTCAAGGTGCAAAGTGTGCATACGACATTTTTGTTACTCTAAAAGCTTGTGTTTTGGTCAATTTCAGTCTTTTGATGTGTGGCTTCTGCTTTCCAGGCAATTATGCAAGACCAGTCTGCAAACTATAAATCTTTTAATTTTGGCACCTTTGTATTTTTCTTAAATACATGCTTCTATTTTATCAGGTTAATCATCTGCTGCAAATTGCCCAGAAGTATCAAGCTGCTGCCAATGAAAGTGGGCCTGCTGGGGTATCGACCAATGATGCACAAGCCATTTGCAACATGTTAGTAAACCTAGCATACATTGCTACTGTATAATTCATTTGCTTCTTACAGTTCCTTTTGGCAGTATAAATCACAGACATGTATTTCATTCTGTATAAGAGCTAGCTTTCTGTTATATTCTAATCAATGTGAGGATTTTTTTTGGTTCTTCTCAAAGGTTTGCGTCAGCATCACAACAACTAGCGAAAAATCTAGACCACCACAGCTTAAATGAACATGGGCTTTCTAAAAGATATGTTCGGTGCTTGCAGGTAATTAGAGTCCCCTTTGTAGTATTTATCCATCTCTTCCCTCGGTATTATCTGAAAATTACTTTGATCTTTTACTTAGTTATATTGGATGCTTCTTTCCCTTTTATGATTCTGTCTACAGTGTGTTGATTGCTTGTGTGCTCTTCTCAGATATCAGAGGTGGTGAATAACATGAAGGACTTGATTGATTTCAGCCACAAGAACAAGCTTGGCCCTATAGGTATGACCATGCACATTCACCAATCAGCATCATCTTAAGTTTTCACCTGGGTGCTGAATTATATTTTTGTAAAACAGTTTCTTCATGACCAATGATTTGTCTGCAGTTTGCATCAGACTGTAGAACTAGGCATACTATTTGTGTTCACTTCTTTAAA
Organism: Aegilops umbellulata; assembly: GCA_032464435.1. Classification (NCBI taxonomy): domain Eukaryota; kingdom Viridiplantae; phylum Streptophyta; class Magnoliopsida; order Poales; family Poaceae; genus Aegilops; species Aegilops umbellulata. Next base: position 433,423,167 of record CP136059.1, on the reverse strand, counting down.
AACAGCCGATCTTTTTCCCTAGAAGATTCAACAATGTTCTGATGCTCAGCTCTTCCTGTTTCGACCAAGTGATCTCTGGTGTAAATTGCTTAATGGTTTGCCTGTAACTGCAGAGAGTCTGAAGAACTATCCCAGACAAAACGGGCCAAAGCTTACAATGCAGAACATGCATGAGGCAAAGGGGGCCAACACAGAAATTAGCACCCATGGGAATAGCGAGGCCCCAGGTGTCGGAACCGTTTGTAGCAGTCCGCAGAATGCCGTGGCACAAAATAACTACCAGAATATGCTGAGAAGCTCAAGTGCAAACCAGGGTTTGCTTCAGCAGGAGGCGTCACAGAATGCCGCGGCACTGAACAATTACCAGAACATGCTTAGAAGCTCAAGCGCAAACCAGCTTCAGCAGGAGGCGTCGCAGAACGCTGCGGCGCTAAACAATTACCAGAACATGCTCAGGAGCTCGAGCGCGAACCAGAGCTTGCTTCAGCACGAGGCATCGAGTATGTTTAAAGGTCCTACAGGAATGCACAATGGCGTTCAGCTGGAAGCGTCCAGATCCTTCCGTGCGGGTCAGCTCGGGCAGTTCCAGCAGCATTCCATGTCGTTTCAGCAAGCCATGCCCCAGCATCAGCAGAACAGTTTCGGGGCTGGTGCGAGCACACAGTACCAGCAGCACCTTATCCAGCAGCTGCTGCAAGAAGCCAAGAGTAGCAACAGCCGTGTAATGGCGCAGCAGCAGCAGCAGCAGCCTCCTAGCGTGTCGGGACCCGTGATCACCAACAACCCTGCTAGTGGAGACCAGGCATATCACATGAATAACGGAGCCGTGAAGGGCGCCGCTCCAACGGGTACGACAGGGCCCAGCAATCTGATCAACAGTGGAGCCGGCATCGTCCAACGATGCAGCAGTTTCAAGTCGGTGAGCAGCAACCCGGCTGCCTGCGTGGCTGCTTCCGGTGCCAACGCAGCGAGTCCCAAGGCGGCGGAGTCCATGCACGAGGAGGACGAGCTCGACCATCTCATCAGCAGCGAACTCGCGGAGAGCGGGCTGTTCATGGGGGAGCAGCAGGGTGGCGGCGCGTACTCGTGGAACATGTGACGGAGGGACCGCTAAATCTCTCAACCTAAAGTTTCTCTGTACTCCCTGAGTCGTGCTTGATGTAAAATCGCCGCAAGTTATTCGGAGTTTTTCTTCTTTTCTTTTGAGCTTTCGTGTCGCGCTGACCGGGACAGTTTCTGATGATCATGCACTGATTGAACCTTCAGTTGTGTGAGTGTGAGGGATCTGGCTGGGAAAGTTGAGAGCAGTGCAGTGCAACCCAGTGTTATCAAGTAAGGAATGCCATGCTCTGTTGTCATTGTGCTGCATTCTTGCTGATTTTCTTGCGGCCCTCGGAAGAAAATATGCTCTCTTTTTTCTTGCCGGTTTTCAATTTGAATCGCCTCTTGTTTAAACTTTGAATCGCCTCTTGTTTAAACTAAAAATTTGCACACCATGAACGGATGGGACTTAAAATTCTTGTTTGGTCTTCCTAAATTGGAGCCATGATTGCAGTATCGGGGACAATACAGACAAGATCAGAATGACCCCCTGCAAGGATGCAGAATCAGATGATAAAACGTAGTTGCATTCCAACTTAGAACGCCGTGAATTATCGCATCGTAAGCATTGTGGCCCACCTGAATACCATCTCCAAGAAATCAAAGCTCGTGTAAGCCATTGATCTCCGCTCCATCAGGTGTACTAGTTGGATTGGCTGCAGTTCTTGCGTCTCTTATTCAGCACGACGATGAAGCACCTACCGTTTTCACTCAGGGATCCTATCGTCTGCCGAGTATTTCGTTGAAAACTCTCATCTTACGTGGTGTATATGGTGGGCACTCCCTCTCTGACATAATCGACCGTCGGTGATGGCCGTTCCTCCCTTCGTCCCAGAGTGCATTACATCAAAATGTCTAGCACACGGGAATGAAGGTGAAGCGACCCCCACAACAACAGTCGGGATTCTTCCTCCGTGACTTTTGCGACCGTCGGTGATGGTCGCTCCTCCGTTCATTCGAAAGTGCATTACACGAAATTGTCTAGCACTTTCGAATGAAGAAGAAGCGACCCCTACGACAACCGTCGGGATTCTTCATCTCTCATATTTCGACAGTATATGATGGACTCTCCCTCCCATAGATACAAACAACTTAAATTTCAGTTACCTAGACAACATCTCGATTCAGTGTTTCATTCCAAGCATCAAACTATCCATGCCTTTTACAAACATCTCGACAGTCTTGTCTACCAAATGGCCCATATGGGAATTTTGGGGATGTTGGGCCTGGCTGGGCAAAAGCTTTACAAACCATGGTAATACTAGCTTGCCGAACGAGGCCAAAGGAGACATATGAAATATTTAACTATGGAAAAACAAGCAATGTTGATTTGAGCCCGAGAAAATAATTCAAGGACAAGCCAATTAACCTCATGCACTTGTCAATTCTTCTCTTTACTACACCAAACCTAGATAAACCTACTGTGCAAACCTTTTTACGATATTTGTTTTAGACTTGTACATTGTAAAAAATCTTGACCATGATATTTAAATATACTAAAAATGAACACGAATACATATAAACACACTATAGTGCATCTAAGTGGCACAAATTACACATTAGATGACTGTGCTTTGCCAAGATTTAGATGAAATTCAATTAAAAATGTTCACAACAAAATAATAATAATAATAATAATAATAATAATAATAATAATAATAACTTAAAAAAATTGGTGTCCCACCGTACTACTTTTGTATGTGTACTGATAGTAGTTTGAACTGTATATATAATGATTAATTTTGAGTTGTAATATATACATGTGTTAAATGTCGTCACAGACATAAAGAATTTACCAAGCGTCTAAGCTGTATCAACGGAAAAAACAAGGGATACTAATAGACCATAGTATAAAATAAGTAAAAATATTTAGTATAAATAAAAAGTTATCTTTTTTATTGTTTTCATTCTTAATCATCAATTAGAGTCTAAGACATAAATTAGATTCTGATGTAGCCTCATAATCAAACAAATAAATCGTAATTGCAATATTTGCAGGGCAATTCATGAAATTATTATCTTGATTGGAGAGGTGAAAGTCATATCAACAAAGCACTAAACTAATATATATTTACACATGTTAACCAATTTCATATGTTTAATTAGATTATGCCTTGTATGATTTAATTCAATAACCAGTCAATTTGGAAAAAAAATCTGAATATATCAAAAACATGAAATAAACATATTGTTTTTATTAATTAAACAAAGTGTAGTTGTGATGATGTGAAATACAACTGCTTATTTATAAATTTTATATGAAGATAGTTGTTTTCGATATCCAAGTTATTAATGCCCAAACCATTAAATGTTTCAGCAGACAAAGTTTATTTTCAGCAAAGTGATGTCGTGCTCAAGTATCTTTAAATAATGTCAATAGTCCCACTGTCGCGTTACACATTTGAGCGAGACCTCCTATTGGCGCATGTAGCACCGCTTACCTTCTGTGAAGCTCACGCGCTAGTCGATTACACCTGGCCCAACATAGGCCGATGGTCGCTCACTCCCTCATGTCCATGGCTCGCTTGCTCGTGTTAAGCTCACTCACTTCTCCTTTTCTTTTTCTTTTTTCATTGGTTCACTTCTTTTGCTCATTTTTCCTTTTTATGGTTTTTTCTCACCACCAGTTTTTTAAAGTAAAAAATGTCCATGAGTTCAAAAAAATTCACGATTAGCAAAAAAGTTCACAAATATTATAAAGTGTGTGGACATGAAAAAGTGCACAAATTTGGAAAAACTTCACGGATTTGAAAAACAAATCATGAATCTGAAAAAGTGCAACAATTTTGAAAAGTATGTTCATTTGAAAATGTTAATGAAAAATTGAAAGTAAGTTGAAGAATTAAACAAAAGTTCAAAATGTTGAATTTTTTTTCATGAAAGTTCAAAAAGTTCATAGATTTTGGAATTAGTTCATGAATTTGAAAAAATTCATTGATTTTGAAGAAAGTTTAACAACCAAAAAAAGTTCATAAAAATTGAAAAGATTTCATGAATTTGAAAACATCATGCTTTTGAAAATTTTTTATGGATTTGGAAAAAAATTCATGGATTCGAAAAAAGTTAGTGAACTTAAGAAAATCTTCGCGGATTTGAAAAACTATTCACAAAATGTAAGAAAATTCTATGATTTTAATTTTTTTTGTGAATTAAAAAAAGGAAAATAAAATTTAAAAGGAAGAGAAAAAGGAAAAATACGAAAAACTGAAGAAAAAACCGGCCAAATAAAATAAATAAATAGAAAACCAGGGTCTCACTTCCCGCACATTTTTTCCTAGTTGGTTGGTGCGGAAGGAAGGACACAATGACGTTTGGAGTGTGTGTGTGTGTGTGTGTAGGGGGGGGGGGGGTTGCACTAAATTGTGGAGTGGCCTGTGCTGTAACCGGCTCTGAGAGCGGCAAATAGGAGTTGGGCATTTCAGCACTCTAAGTAGTTACATATGTATATTTGGGACTTGTGATAATGGGTTGAAAGGGTGATGCCATTCGTAAAATCAAAATTATTGTTGGCTTATGTGGAGCGGAAAAAAATCAAATCAGAAAATAATATTTGAAATCTCAAATTATTCTTAGAAAATATACATGTCCGTACGTATGTGTAGTATGTATGTACAAATTTTCATCAACATGAATTTATGTCATGGTGTACACAAATAGGACACATGTGTGGACCAAAATTGGGCTTTTGAACCACAATTTGTTATTTTTGTCCTAAAAATTAACATGTTTGTTATCCAATAAAACTTCCCACATTTTGGTTGGTGCGGCCAAAAAATATACATAAATAGAATACCGGAGTGTCATTTCCCGCACAATTTTTCCTAGTTGCTTGGTGCGGTAGGAAGGAATCAATGATGTTTAGTCTCACTTCCCGCACAATTTTTTGAAGGTTAAAAACAAGAAAAGGACAAAGTTTGAAAGTTAAAAACAAGAAAAAGAAAAAATAAGTGGCCTGTAACCAGCTCTGAGAGCGCCAAATAGAAGTTGGGCATTTGAGCACTCCAACTAGTTACACTAGATGATGTCCCATGCTTTGTTGTGGTAACATTGTTAAAAAAATGCGTAAATACTCCCTCCGTCCCTTTATATAAGGTGTATTTTTTAAATAAAATTTCACAATGTAAGATGCATTTTTTCTATTTCCTTGTAATTCCGTCGTTAGCCCTTCAAACAAAGGAAAGTATCTCTCCCCTGATTGCATGCATCTCTTCTTGTAAAGAGAAAAATGAAAGTATCTCTCTCCAGATTGCATGCATCTCTTACTTTCCTAGCACAAATGATTTAGTTGCCGCTAATCAATGATTTAGACAAGGTTAATTTCGTCCTAACATATGTATAATTATGTGCCTTGGTCACCGTACCATTAATAATACACCTTACATAAATGAATGGAGGGAGTAGTTGCTAAAAATAACTAAATGTAACGAAATAAAAATATAAGCTTGAAAATTGCCGTGCTGAAATCACGACAGATGTCATGAGATGGTTAAAAGTGGGGGGCTACGTGAGGACGCCGGTGGGTTCCGGAGGCGAGGTGAGTACGCGCGAGAGCGAGACTTAAGACGTACCCAGGTTCGAGGCCCTCCGGGGAGGTAACACCCCTAGTCCTGCCGAAAATGGTATGATATTCACAAGGGTTACAATGGTGCTCCTAGAGCTGTTTGGTGGAGGAGGAAGAAAGAGCTAGCTCTACATCTTGCCTCTCTTGTGTGGGAGGGAGTGTGTGAGCTGAGAGATCGTATGAGCCCCCCCCCTTGCATGGAGGGCTCTTCGAATGTCTTATAAGCTGTCCCCCCAGGGTACAATGATAATTCTACATGGGTGCGGGATCCTGGTGTCATCGTCTGGAGCCGGCAGCGGGGCCCGCCGGATGCATGGCACTGTTGCTCGTCGCCTCCCGCGCCACGGAGTGGTTGGCGTCTTGGGGCTACAGTGGCGAGCCGCGTTGATGTCGGTTGCTCCGATCAGCGGATATGGCCACATTGTAGCTACGCACTCCCATCGTGGGAGAGTTGTCTTGTCGTACGGGTGGATGGGACGACCGCTGACCCGTCGCCAGTTGGCCCGTGGCTAGCCGACACACGCCGGGGAGCTGGCTTGAAGACCAGCCGGATTGGGGGGCGCCAGCCGCCCCGATGTTCTGAAAATATGCTCTGGGCTCCCGTGCCTACCCGGGGGTCATCCCCCCATAAAAATAAAAAAAATGTCTAAAAATAGAATAAAAACTTTTGAATTAAAGTAAAAAATGCCATTTAAAACAAAAATGTGAAGGATGATTAACATGCACATATGATGTGGCAGTATTACATTCATAGACTAATGCAAAAATAATTGTAATTTATAAGTTAAATGCATGGCTTGCTTATGTGGCGGATTTTGCATGACTTAGTGGGAGAGAAGACTTAAATGCATGGCTTTAGTGAGCACGTTGAGGTGAACACTTTGTATGTTGAGAGAATTAGGATCAACTTTTTATGAATGCAAGATATGTATCTGTGGCACTTGTGATAATGGGTTGGAAGGGTGATGCCATTCGCAATGTAAAAATTATTGCTGGGTTACATGGAGCCAAAAAAAAATTCAAATCAGAAAACAATATTTGAAACCTCAAAGTTATTCTGAGAAAATATACATGTACATACTTATGTGTAGTATATGTATGTACTTTAGGTCGTGGTGTACACAAATAGGACAAAGTGTGGACCAAAATTGGGCTTTTGAACCACAATTTATCACTTTGTGGCCTAAAAATTAACATGTTATCCAATAAAACTTTCCATATATGTAAGAGACATATGTATGTATCTATGGAAACAATTTCTTTTTTCTGAAACTTATTCGCCATGTATATTTGAAGAGCAAAATTGCTACAGTCAAGGCGAACACCTTATGTGCAGACAGTGACTATACTTTTTTTTTTGCGAGAAAGACAGTGACCATACTTGGTATGGGGGAAGACGGAGATTTGATCACTGAGAAATGACACCATTTTGATGGCTAGATTAACTGTGCTCGACATTCGTTGGCGATGGTGGCCTTATGGAAGTTATTCTTTTGATCCATTGCCACGAACGACAAAGTCGTCGAGGATGTGTTTTGGTTTTGCAACACTTGTGGGGTAAGGGTAACATAAATGAGAATTAAGTACCGTCCTTGTGCTTACAATTTTATTTGAGATTTTGATTTGAAGCAAAAACAAGACCACGCTGCCTCAAGCAAGTACTAAATCACAACAAGAGTCAATTACATTTTGAGATACTTGGAGACATCACTGGCAATATAGGCGTGGCCCAAACCAATGGTGTTGCCTGCCCTAAACTCAGCAACTCCATGCACCGTCCTGTTCACCATGTCAACGGCGAGCACCCACGCCGTTTGCTCGTTGTCCCGGTACTCGATCTTCCCTAGCAAGTAAACGATGCAGTCGTCTCGCAGGCTGCGGACGGGCATGCCAGTGTGGAGCCTCCACAGCGTCGGCCGAGCTGCCGTGCCGGGCTGCCGGCGTCGGACTGCACCTTCGGTTCGTAGATCTTGCCCGAGTCGAGCTTGTAGTCCCTGCGCCAAGCCGGCGCCGCCGCCGCTATGGACATCGGGTCGGCGCCATTGAAAGGCATGCTCCATGTGGCGGCCCTCCAGCCGTTGAAGACGACGCCGCCGTCGCCCAGGAAGGATCCCGGCACGATGCGGATCTCCAGCTGCGTGAACCTGATGGAGGCATGGAGCCGCCGACGATGGACACGTCGCGGCTGCACTGCGGGTCGCCGGTGCCGACCCCCTCGCTGGGCGGCATCAGCGGCGGCAGGCGGATGGGACCACGGACCGTGGGGCTCTCGGCGAGCGAAGATGCCCCGCTCGAGGCCGACCCACGGCACCACGCCGCGGTCTCCTCCGATGGCGAACGCCCTGTGCGTGCAGTGCTAGTAGTACGGCACGTTCCGCGGCCCCGCCGGCCTCCTGGTGGTCCAGGCCCCGGTCTCGCCGTCTCGGAGTGGTACATGCAGAGCTCCTGGGGCGTCCTCACGATGGAGGATGGACGCGCAACGGCTCGCGGCGACATCTCGGCGTATTGGGAAACACAAGGCAAAAAATGATTTTCCTGCACTGATAACTGCTGAATTTGACCTATCTGCAAAAGCTTTTTTTTAACACCCTATCTGCAAAAGCTTGATCTCTCCAATAACCTGATCCTAGGCTCAATCCCACCAGGGCTCGGCAGCATCCAGAGCATGTGTCTATTCGATCTGAGGGCATGTACAATGCATAGCCTCAAGGTGATGCCTCACATGCCATGTAGGATCGGATATGATGTAAAATAGGCTCGGATAGGGAAGCGGGATCCTCTCGAGGAGGCGGGTGCTTGAAAGAAAAAGTGTGGTCTGGTGACAACAGCTGAAAAGGTTTGAGTGAAAAGTAGAGATGCATGTGTGGTAAAGTCTTTATTTTCTATTTTTTTAATGAGGCCCACTAGTTGTAGCTTGCATTGGGGAGAAAAAATAAATGTAGATGCCTCAAATTACTTTTTGTCATGAGACATATGTATCCATATGCCACCATTGTACATGCCCTGAACAACCTCTCTCTTATGGTCCCACCTTCTCTCTACAAATGGTCCTCACTAAGCATTTGATGTAAGGTCAAATATTTTTTATGGGGAAACATTCCAGATGATATCAGCAACAAGTTCCCCAAACTGAAATATCTTGGCTTGGGTGATAATCACTTCGTAGGAACCACCCCTTCCTCAATATCCAATATATCTTTCCTCGCAACACTTTGGCCTCGGGCATAATAGATTTCGTGGGTATGTGCCTCCCACATTGGAGAATCTAAGAGACCTCGAGTATCTAGAGTTCATTGACAATAAGCTTGAAACAAATGACAACAAGGTGTGGGAATTGATCACCTCTTTGGCAGATGCAGAGGCCGGGGGTCATCCTTCTTTTCAAAAAAAAAAACTAGAGTGGTTGACACTAGGAGGCTACTCTTTCGATGGAAAATTGCCTGGATCTATTGTGAATAAGTTCTTTGGTAATATTCATGGTGCCCTTGGTAATATTGGAAACCTGCAGGAACTGTACCTAGCACACAACAACTTAACATGGTAATATCGACAATTCTACAGAATCTGCAATATTGTCCAATTAGATGTATCCTTCAGTAGTTTGCAAGGCGAGGTGCCACACGGAAGTGTTTTTTAGAAACATTACTTACATAGCAGTTGCTGGAAATATCAATTTGTGTGGTGGCGCACCTCGGTTTCACTTGGCTCCATGCTCCACAAGACCCTTAAACAAGAACAAAAAAAGGTTGCCAAAGTCTCTTTTAATTTTTTTTAGCAATAGCTAGAGCAATCTTGCTGTCACTTCCAGTTATTCTTCATGAAAGAATCCATAACAAGCGCTATTTATATGAACTAATGGGTTTTCAGAAGCTAGTATGCTTGGGAGAGGAAGTTACGGTGCAGTTTATAAGTGTATTTGATCTTCAGCAACTCGGATCTTACAAGAGTTTTCAGGTTGAATGTGAGGCCATGAGAAGGATATGGGACCATTATCTAATAAAGATCATAACATGTTGCTCAAGTTTCGATACTGAAGGTCGAGAGTTTAAGGCAATGGTTTTGAGTTTATGTCTAATGGTACTTAGATGGTTGGATTCAACCGAAGTGTCAAAAACTAACTACAAGCAACACGTTCAACCTTGCCCACAGTCTGGATATTGTCGGCGATATCATGGATGCAGTTGAACATCATCACCTCCACTGTGAACCACATGTAATCCATTGTGATCTTAAGCCAAGCAATTCTTCTTGCGGAAGACATGAGCGCCCGAGTTGGAGACATCGGCTTATCAAGGATCCTTCATGAAATTACAAGGAAGGGATGCAAGTTTCATATAGCTCGACCGATATTAGAGGTTCCATAGGCTATGTTGGTCTAGGTGACTGAAACACTTATAATATCATCTTTTACTTTTCATTCAAATATAGCATGGTAACCACAAAACTTTTTGCATAACTCCAGAGTATAGGGAAGGCATTTTGATCTGAACACCTGGTGATATTTATAGTTTTGGCATATTGCTGCTTTAGATGTTTGCCGGAAGAATCCCAACAGATGACACATCCATAGATTCACTTGCACCTGGTGATATTTATATTTTTGGCATACTACTGCTTGAGATGTTTGCCACAAGAAGCCCAACAGATGACACATTCAGGGATTCGCTTGATCTGCATAAGTATGGCAATAATGCTCTTCTAGATAGAACCTTGGTGATAGTTGACCTGACAGTTTGGCTGCATAGAGAACCAAAGGATAGCGTTACAAGTAGTGGAATCTAGGAATGTTCTGTATCTGTCTTCAGGCTTGGCATATCCTACTCAAAGACATGGCCAGCGGGCATTGGTACGAGATACAATGGTAGAGATGCATGCAATTAGAGATGCACACCTCCTGTTTGCTAGTGAGCATAACATGGAGGAAAAGATGAGCCTCGACTCGAGACAATCGAGCTGAAATGATATGATCCTGCAATAATGGAAGTTGCATAGCAGCTAGCACTTGTTATCGGACTATTTTATTTGCAACAGTATCAGATAATAAATGTAAGACGTAAAATTGTGGTGTTGTACAATACTCCCTCCGTTTCATAATGTAGTGTGTATAGATTTTCTGAAAAAGCAAAATTAAGCAAAATTTGACCAAGTTTGCAGACAAAACTATTTATACAATATGAAAATATAATTGATGATATATCCAATGATATGCATTTGGTGTTTCTAGTGTACATATTTTTGCCTATAGACATGGTCAAAGTTTGTAATATTTGACTTCTGAAAAAAAAATGCACTACATTATGGAATAGAGGAAGTAGCACTATAGTAATAGCCGTCGTTAGCATATTATATGGCTTCACTCTCTCTGCGTCCCTCCCTCTCCCTCTCCCTGTCTGCTAAGCCTACAACTAAACTTGATATACTCCACATATCTTTTCAGGATATTTTGATAGACTTGTGCATTGTGATAACTAAAGATAGACACAAACCCATATAAACACGCTAGCACATCTAAGTGGCACACAAATTATACCATAGTGAACGTCAATATGCTATGTTTTTTATATTAGTTGCTAACATATAGATAATCTATTCAACGAAATGTCTGTAGCTAGTTTATACAAAATAACAATATAATAATGAAAAATCGAATCCCCTCACATTATTTTTATATGATAACGAAAAGAATTTTATGATATATAGTTGTAAAGATTTTAAGTTGTATGAATAAAGAAAATGTAAGAATTACTGACTGAATGGTTTATAAATAAGTAAAATATTTGGTAAAAATGATCTTTTTAGAATATTTATTATTAATTTAATCACAGATAATAATACAAAAGGAAATTATACATGATGTAAAATAAGTTATAGCAAATCCTAATCCGTATAAATAATTGTTACTTAAAACCAATGAGAAGACACATGGGTGAAGTTATGCTCCGGACGGCTGAAGAAATGATTTAAGTCTAAAAGTTTTCTAAACTTACATAATAAATTTTAGTTTGTTCTGGGTGAAAACTAATATATGATTTAACATATAGATCCAACGGAGATTTCTAAAATACTCAGAACACTATCTAGTCTAAGAAAAACTAATTATTTTTTAGCGATTAACTGTCCAACCCGATAGGAGAGAGTAACATGCCAAATCTTTTCTATTAGTTATAATATTGATACATTATTAATAAATTTTTAATAGATTTTATGTTATAAGAATATAAGATAAAGATTATTTTTCTAATAACCATCAAGTCAACTTAAGAAATTAGAACAAATTAACAAAAATAGTAGCTTAAATTTTGTTGCCAATCGGTCACTGGATCTAAATCATATACTAATGGGGCAACAGAACTAGATTTTTTTTCAATGCATTTAAATGCGAAGCAATTTATTTCTGAGTTTTGACCCATGGTTTACTCGAATCTTAGCTCCAAACTAACATGACACTCCATGTAAAATCAATCGTTTACTATTTTAAATTGAGAGGAGCCTACCAAAGAGATCAACACGATTCAAAAATCTTAAGATGGTGGAACCTAATGGAGCGGACAACGACGGCCACGTCCCGGCTGCCATGTGGGTCGCCGGTCTCGACCCCCTTACTGGGAGGCATCAGCGGCAGCAGGCTGATGGGGCCGTGGATCATGGGGCTCCCAGAGAGCACGTCACAGAGGAGGATGCGATGCTCGAGCCGACCCACGTCACCACGCCTCGGTCTCCTCCGATGGCGATCACCCCATATGGATTGTGTTATGCATCCATGGCTAAGCTCGAGAAGGATGGATGGCTGGGTGTGTGTGCGTGTGTGTGTGTCGATGACTGATCTTCAGGTTAGATAAGATGAGAGGAGGCAAAAGGAATCGTGTCCGAGTCGGATTTGAAAAACAAATTTCGACACAATACAAGCACAAAATTCTAAACATAAGAAAAACTCTGACCACTTGTATTTATACAACTTTGACGGTTGTATTAGGATTTTTCTTTTTGCGAGATGGTTGTATTAGATTTGTGCCGCAGCATTGACGGCCCTCATTTCCTTGTATTCCAGATCCAAACAAGGCATCTTGAGAACCACTAGCAAACTAAAATTTTCAGATGGTCAACTGGTCTGCCCCTAGTGTTTTTCATATATATAGATGCAGATCACTGTACTTCCTCGCTTTCTTTTTTTTCTTTTTTTGGCCATCTCGCTACTTACTTTCACATAGCATATTGTTTCAGAAGCCTGACAGTTGACTCCAGGGATTCCCAGGATTTGCGTAAATTTCGCCTCGGATGCTCATCGACGGAATCTTGGAGATAACTGACCCAACTATGTGGCTACTCAGTCAGTATCTTGGGACGGCTGGCCACCTTCCATAGTGTGATCTTGGCCATGACAAGATGGAAAAACTGAATTTATCGAAGAAACTCTGCTATGGAAAATCCTCTCGTTTCTTTTTTCCACCAAATAGATTGCACCAACATTTCTTTCTTGTTGGGGATGACAGAGTTTCCTGCGTTGCTCGCCCAAGGTTGCTGGCAACCTACAATGGTTTAGCATGAGCCCTCAAAGACACCTAGCCAGCAAGTGCGAAGCATCTTCAGGCGCCCAACGACAAAAGATGCCGAGAAGCAGGTCGACAGCATCCCTCCAACTGCAAGGCGTAAGCGGAGTAGCGGACGCCGAGGAGAGCTCGCCATTTGCAGTCCATTTCCAGGAAACACAATCCGGCCGCCCTTGGACCAACTCAACCCGGGATGCATTCACGCATCATTCCACGCCTTGGTAAACTGAACAGTGGGAGTAGTCCAGGTAGGTGTCTGATCCATCGTCCATCCAGCAATTCTTTTTGGTGCATAATTTGATCAAGTTCTGGTGCGCCGACATTTAACCACCGCTCAAGCCTCGTGCGTGCATCAATATTATCCACATAAGAAACTGTCACATAAAGAAGTTACAGATAGGAAATGCATCAATATTATCCAGATAGGAGGCTACGCAACATTTTCCGAAAGCAGCAGCACTAGATCAGGCACTCAGCTACAGATTAGCCTCCATACACAAAACTGAAAGATGCATCCACTGGCGTAACCCGTTGCTATAAAGGGGAACAAGACTGGTACAGTGGTACCGATCAATACCATAGCAATATACCATAACAAGTCTGTCTATCTTATCTGTGAGGCTGATTTCATTTCATTTTATTATTCATCTGTGAGAGAGCTTACTCGTGGAACATGTCATGGACGCAGGCACACTGCTAAAACGGTTGTGTTTATGTACAATCGCCATAGGTTACTCTGAATTTTATTTCTTATTTTTTCGAGCTTCTGTGCCGCTGACTGAACATTTTCTGATGGTCATGGACCGATTGACTGATAAAGCCTTCAGTTATGTGAGAGTGTGAGGGATCTGGCTTGGAAACATGAGAGTGGTGCAACCCACAGTCCTGCTAAATATGGAATGTGTCTGGGATGGGTGCTGCATTTTGCCCATTTTCTTCGATTCAAATTGCCTCTTGTTTGAACTAAAAATCTGTACAGCATGAGCGGGCAAAACTATACTCTCGTTGCATCTTCAGCTAGGTGCCATGAATATGCATAGTTGGAGGATAAATCAGCGTTGCATTCCACTGGAGGATGCATCGTTGCGTATCTGACTAGTATCTCTGAGAAATCAAAAGGATCCTCGGAAGCCGTCGACCTCCACCCGAGCCATATATATATGGCTTGGCTGGCAACGGCAGTAATTTCTGCATCTCTTATTCTTCCCCCCCAAGGATAACAGCTGAAAATAAGTTTATGCACACACACCTTCAAATTAAATTGTTGAACAAGGATAATTATCTTATCCAGGAGGAAAATAATCATCAAATCAAAATTTCAAAAAGTAGAACATAATAATCAAGTCAAGTAGTAAAGCAAGAACACTAAATTTTACATTTTTGATTTGGCAGGGGCCGCGCGAACGCGTACCCCCTCTACCATAAATTATGACGTCCATTCTTCCACTTGGGAAGATGGTAGACCAACGCACTCACCAAGTATAATATGAGCCATTGATCTAGGCCACGGCCCTTCTTGATCAACCGTCAACCCCGTCCAGGTAAGTATGTTGCAACATCGCACCTAGCGGTCCTAATGTAGCCAGCCCTCCTCCTCTAATCTTCTTGTGGCGTCGATGTGGTACTAAACAAGACAAGAGGGATGCTGCTGCTGCAGCTTACGGGCTGCTGGGACGTGGGCCTGTTTCGTGTTGGACTTGTGGCTACTGATGGGCTCCTGAGGGCTAGGCCCAGTTCCCCGAATAGGAACTTGAAAAGAAAGAAAAACTTGCTCGTTGACTGGTGGTTGCTCTGCTGCCAATGATACTCAATAATTCGATCGTGTTCTTTTTTTGTTTTCCTTTTTGCGAGGCAGAATTCTTTTTTTGCGAGAAAATTTCTAATCTATTCATCTTTAATCATGGAGTACAACTAATATTAGAAATAATAAAAATTACATCCAGATCCGTAGACCACCTAGCGGCGACTACCAGCACTGAAGCGAGCCAAAGGCGCGCCGCCGTTATCGCCCGTCCATCACCGGAGTCGGGCACAACTTGTTGTAGTAGACAGTCGGGAAGTCGTCGTGCTAAGACCCGTAGGACCAGCGCACCAGAACAGCAACCGCCGCGGATGAATAATAACGTATATCAGAAAGATCCAAACCAAAGACACATGAACGTAGACGAACAACGACGAGATCCGAGCAAATCCACATCGTGTATTGGCTAGTCGAGCTGGTTAACTTTTGTTAGATGCGTGTGTCGGTGTGTGTATGCATGCATGGCGTGGTCATGGGTTTGTGATTTGTTGTACTCGGTCTTTGGATGATAGATGCTGGAATTAGTTGAGGCAAGGCAACATCTTAGTTTCTTGGAACATCATAATTGCTGGAACATCATATTGTGGATACAAAAAACTTAAATTTCAGTTACCTAGACAACACCTTGATCCAGTGTTTCATTCCAAACATCAAACAATTCGCGCCTTTTTACAAACATCTTGACAGTCTTTTGTTCCAAATGGTCCATAGGGCAATTTCGGGGATGTTCAGCCTGGCCCCGCAAAAAGTCTACAAACCATGTCGACACCGGCTTGCCGAATGAGACCTAAGGAGAAGTATGAAATATTTAACCATGATAAAACAAGCAACGTGGATTTGACGGTGCGAGAATAATTCAAGGACAACATTTAAGCCTCATACGTTTTTCAATTGTTCTCTTAGGTACACCTAAACTATATAAACCCACTCTGCAAACCTATTTTATGATATTTGTTTTGGACTTGTACGTTATCAAAAAATCTTGATCACGATATTCGAAGATACTAAAAACAGACACAAAACATATAAACACACTATAGTGCATCTAAGTGGCACAAATTACAGCTTAGGTGAATGTGATTTGGCCAATATTTAGATTAATTCAATGAAATTTTTTATTTTTTTTTACAAAAACATGAAGAAGAAATGGAGTTCCACCATTCTACTTTTGTGTGTGTACCGATAAAAGTTTGACATGTATACATAATGATCAATTTTGAGTTATATATATAATATAAATATATGTGTGAAATGTTGTCACATATATTTAATAACTTGCCAAGATTGTAAGGTGTATCAACGGAAACATAAGGCTAGTGATAGTATAAAATAAGTAAAAATATTTAGTATAATACGCTCCTCTGCTTCCAACTTCCTCTCTTCGGCCGCAAGCTTTGACCTGCATTTCTTCTCCTCCAACTCATCTTGTCGCCTTGTCTTCTTTCGTTCGCCCTCCAAGGCTTTCTTGGTCTCAATCATCACAAACTCTTCTTTGTATGTGTCGCCAAATACTCCTCTTTTATGTCTCTCTTTTGCATACTTGTTATCATCCAGTCTTTTGTTGGGATTTTTATCGTCCTTGTCAACATCTTCAACGTGTAATTAACCTTGATCTCTTTGGTGTGGTCTTTGAGTTTCTCCTAATGCACTTTTTATTACTGGAAATTTCTTTGTAGCAATGAAATAATGTGAAAGGCGTCTGACCAAAGTTCTTGTTTTGTTGCTTGAAAAGATCTTGGATGATAGACCCATACTCCTTTTCACACTGCTCGGTGGCGCATGGTTGACTTAGATCACAACCAGACCATCAGTTGCATTAACCTTGAATATGGTACACCAACGGTGTCAAAGAGAGCCTTGGTTGTGACTTGAAGTGACGTCCACGGTGTTGTTTGACGACTTCTTTTTTGGGTCAAAAGTTGCCATGGTGTTTGCACTGAAGTTGCCTTGATATGTTTCGACTATTTTTATTCTAGGTTTAAAGTAAAATTTAACATGTTACAAAAGAAATGAATTTTGCCATGTACGAAAAAGGTAAAATTGTCGTGATGTGTAGGCTGCACTTTTCCTAATCTCATAAAAGCTACAAATTGACATGGTTTATAATTAAAAAAATCATTATCAATTACTAAAACAATGTCATGGTTAATAACTAAAAGTTGCCATGAACCATAAACTATAATTGCCATGGTGAATTACTCAAATATTTCATGATCCATGCACTAAATTTGCCATGGTTCATAGAAAAATAATAATAGCGATTGCCAAAGTATTAAAATTGCCATGGTCAAAATACTAAAATTCCATGGTGGATTACCCAAATTTGCCACGACCCATGCACTAAATTTGCCATGGTTCATACCAAAAAATTAATTGGCATGGCCAAAAAACAAAAATTGTAATGGTCAAAATAATAAAGTTGCCTTGATGAACTACTAAACATTTCAGTGATCCATGAAGTACACATGTTTATTTGCCATCGCAAGAACACATCTTAAATTGCCATGAAAAAAATATATATTCATTGGACAAAAAAGGGAAAAGAGTTTGCCATGGGTGATAGGTGTGTATAGTTGATTTGCCATGGACAGAAAAAAGAGTCACCGCAGGCGTAGCACCACACCGCCGACCTCTCCACCTGACCCACAACCCCTCTTCCCCTGCCACCACACGTCGAGACGCACCTAAGAATCTCCTCGACACATTTGTGTCCCAGGAGCCCGCCATGGTGCGCATCACCCCCCCATATCTGCACGGGGTCCACGGCTTGTCGCCGTAGCTCACCAGGACCATTGCCCGATGAGTGAAAAGTAGTTGAAATGCAATGGTAGCTTTAAAACTAGGAGAAAAGATAGTTGAAACAACACAAGGTAACTGTAGTGTAAACACCATGGCAATTTTTGTGCTATAGACATGGTAACTTTTGCCCCCAAAAAAGTTGGCGAAGCATACCAATATGTGATCTAATTTTGTAGATCTCATCGCGGTGAATTAAATGGTGAAAACAAAATTTTAATCAGCTTTTTATTTAAAAGATAAAACATTTTAAAGTTTGAAAGAACAAAAAGATTCATGCTGCCATCATCTCTTTCTTCTTTATATGCATGCATATGTGAACAGGAAGGGGAAACGTGTGGCACAAACCCTTAGAGCATCTACAACCGGGCATCCCAAACCCTCCTCAAATGTTCGGGCGTGCCGCCCGGTCACTGACCGGTCATGGAATTTCGACCCAGCCCGGCGTCCCAAACGGGCCTCAAACGCTCGGACTGACCGGCACCCCTCATATCAAGCCCAAATATGGGGCGGATATGGGGGCGCACGGGCACGCCCGGACACTCTCGCCACGTCGTATACGGCCCACACTGGCCCACCAGACCCCACATATATTACTCCGCATCCGCTGGCCGGACCAAACCCTAGCCACTTGACTCCACTCCCCTCCTCCACCCAAGCTTGTCTCCGGCGGCGTCCGGACGTCTCTGGCATGGAGGGCAGCGGATCCGAGTCCTTCACCTCCAGACCCGCCGACCCTGAGCTCATCCCACGTGGCCCCGAGGAGGAGATGGTCATCCGGCTTGTGCTCCGCCGCTCCCGGGAGGAGGCCTGTGCACGGCGGTGCTCAAACTCCTTCCATTGGGAATCCATCGCGTTCGCCCAAATGGCGCATGGATCCGATGCTAGGGCAGCTAACACGGCCTCACCAGGGGCGGTGTGGTTCGTCTAACATTCGAATGTGGGGTGGACATGCAACCCCTCTGTTGGCACGCCGAGGCCATGGATGCATCATGGGTGTTGTCCGATGATATGTCTCCAACGTATCTATAATTTTTGATTGCTCCATGCTATATTATCTACTGTTTTGGACTATATTGGGCTTTATTTTCCACTTTTATATTATTTTTGGGACTAACCTATTAACCGGAGGCCCAGCCCAGTATTGCTGTTTTTTTCCTATTTCAGAGTTTCGGAGAAACAGAATATCAAACGGAGTCCAAACGGAATAAAACCTTCGGGAACATGATTTTCTCACCGAACGTGATCCAGGAGACTTGGACCCTACTCCAAGGAACAAAAGAGGCGGTCACGAGGGTGGGGGGCGCGCCCACTGCCTCGTGGGCCCCTCGGTGCTCCACCGACGCACTCCTTCCTCCTATATATACCTACGTACCCCAAACGATCAGATACGGAGCCAAAAACCTAATTCCACCGCCGCAACTTTCTGTATCCACGAGATCCAATCTTGGGGCCTATTCCGAAGCTCCGCCGGAGAGGGCCATCATCACGGAGGTCTACTACATCATCATAGCCTCTCCGATGAAGTGTGAGTAGTTTACCTCAGACCTTCGGGTCCATAGTTATTAGCTAGATGGCTTCTTCTCTCTTTTTGGATCTCAATACAATGTTCTCCCCCTCTCTCGTGGAGATCTATTTGATGTAATCTTCTTTTTGCGGTGTGTTTGTTGAGACCGATGAATTGTGGGTTTATGATCAAGTCTATCTATGAATAATATTTGAATCTTCTCTGAATTCTTTTATGTATGATTGGTTATCTTTGCAAGTCTCTTTGAATTATCAGTTTTGTTCGGCCTACTAGATTGGTTTTTCTTGTCATGGGAGAAGTGCTTAGCTTTGGGTTCAATCTTGCGGTGTCCTTTCCAAGTGACAGAAGGGGCAGCACGGCATGTATTGTATTGTTACCATCGAGGATAACAAGATGGGGTTTTTATCATATGGCATGAAACTATCCCTCTACATCATGTCATCTTGCTTAAGGCGTTACTCTGTTTTTAACTTAGTACTCTAGATGCATGCTGGATAGCGGTCGATGAGTGGAGTAATAGTACTAGATGCAGGCAGGAGTCGGTCTACTTGTCTCGGACGTGATGCCTATATACATGATCATACCTAGATATTCTCATAACTATGCTCAATTCTGTCAATTGCTCAACATTAATTTGTTCACCCACCGTAGAATACTTATGCTCTTGAGAGAAGCCACTAGTGAAACCTATGGCCCCCGGGTCTATTCTCATCATATCAATCTTCCATCACTTTAATCTTGCTTTGCTTTTTTACTTTTCACTTTGCATCTCTATACCAAAAATACCAAAAATATTATCTATCACCTCTATCAGATCTCACTCCCGTAAGTGATCGTGAAGGGACTGACAACCCCTAATCACATTGGTTGAGTTGAGCTATTGTTTTGTGTAGGTACAAGGGACTTGCGTGTAGCCTCCTACTGGATTGATAACTTGGTTCTCAAAAACTGAGGGAAATACTTACGCTACTTTGCTGCATCATCCTCTCCTCTTCGGGGAAATCCAACGCAGTGCTCAAGAGGTAGCAAGAAGAATTTTTGGTGCCATTGCCGGGGAGGCTTACGCAAGGTCAAGTGAAGATTTGGACTCCCGACAACGAGCCATTTCTGGCGCCGTTGCCGGGGAGTTTGTGCAAAAGTCAACATACCAAGTACCCATCACAACCCCTATCTCCGCATTACATTAGTTGCCATTTGCCTCTTGTTTTCCTCTCCCCCACTTCACCCTTGCCGTTTTATTTGCCCTCTCTTTCCCAATCTCCTTCTCCTTTTCCGTTTGCCTTTTTGTCGCTTGCCTTTTGTTTGCTTGTCTGTTGGATTGCTTGTTTGTCGCGATGGCTCAAGATACTACCAAATTGTGTGACTTCACCAATACCAATAATAATGATTTCCTTAGCACTCCGATTGCTCCTCTTGCCAATACCGAATCTTGTGAAATCAATACTGCTTTGTTGAATCTTGTTGTGAAAGATCAATTCGTCGGCCTTCCTAGTGAAGATGCCGCTACTCATCTAAACAACTTTGTAGATTTATGTGATATGCAAAAGAAGAAAGATGTCGATAATGATGTTGTTAAATTGAAGCTATTTCCTTTTTTCGCTTAGAGATCGTGCTAAAGCTTGGTTTTCGTCTTTGCCTAAAAATAGTATTGATTCTTGGAACAAGTGCAAAGATGCTTTTATCTCTAAGTATTTTCCTCCCGCTAAGATCATCTCTCTTAGAAACGACACTATGAATTTTAAGCAACTTGATCATGAACATGTTGCACAAGCTTGGGAGAGAATGAAATTAATGATACGTAATTGTCCTACTCATGGTTTGAACTTATGGATGATTATACAAATTTTTTATGCCGGATTGAATTTTGCTTCTAGAAATCTTTTGGATTCGGCCGCGGGAGGCACTTTTATGGAAATCACTTTAGGAGATCCTACTAAACTCCTAGATAATATTATGGTTAATTATACTCAATGGCATACTGAAAGATCTACTAATAGAAAAGTGCATGCTATAGAAGAAATCAATGTTTTGAGTGGAAAGATGGATGAACTTATGAAATTATTTGCTACTAAGAGTGTTTCTTATGATCCTAATGATATGCCTTTGTCTACTTTGATTGAGAATAATAATGAATCTATGGATGTGAATTTTGTTGGTAGGAATAATTTTGGTAACAACGCGTATAGACGGAATTTTAATCCTAGGCCTTATCCTAGTAATCCGAAATTCCTACAACAACTCTTATGGAAATTTTAATAAGATGCCCTCTGAATTTGAGAATAGTGTTAAAGAGTTTATGAATTCACAAAAGAATTATAATGCTTTGCTTGAAGATAAATTGCTTAAAGTCGATGATTTGGCTAGGAACGTTCATAGAATTACTCTTGAGGTTGATTCTTTAAAGCTTAGATCTATTCCTCCTAAGCATGATATCAATGATTCTCTCAAAGCCATGAGAATTTCCATTGATGAGTGCAAGGAAAGAACCGCTAGGATGCGTGCTACGAAAGATCCCTTTATTAAAGCGTGTTTGATACGTCTCCGTCGTATCTATAATTTTTGATTGTTCCATGCCAATATTTTACAACTTCCATATACTTTTTGACAACTTCTTATACTTTTTTGGGACTAACATATTGATCCAGTGCCCAGTGCCAGTTCTTGTCTGTTGCATGTTTTTGGCTTCGCAGAATATCCATATCAAACGGAGTCCAAACGGGATAAAAACGGGCGGAGCTTATTTTTTGAAAATATGGAAAATTTGGAAGGAAAATCAACGCGAACCAGTGCCCGAGGTGGTCACGAGGCAGGCCCCCCCTTAGGGCGCGCCCCCCTTAGGGCGCGCCCCTACCCTCATGAGCCCACCGTAAGGCTTTTGACACTCTTCTTTTGCCGCAAGAAAGCTAATATTCGAAAAAAAATCACGGCGAAGGTTTCAGGCCAATTGGAGTTACGGATCTCCATATATACACGAAACGGTGAAACAGAGCCAGAACAGAACGCAGAAACAGAGAGAGACAGAGAGACAGATCCAATCTCGGAGGGGCTCTCGCCCCTCCCACGCCATGAGGGGAAACCCTTCTCCCATCTAGGGAGAAGGTCAAGGAAGAAGAAGAAGGAGGGGGGCTCTCTCCCCTCGCTTCCGGTGGCGCCGGAGTGCCACCGGGGGCCATCATCATCACCGTCATCTTCACCACCAACTTCACCGCCATCATCACCAACTCTTCCCCCCTCTATGCAGCGGTGTAACCTCTCTCTTACCCGCTGTAATCTCTACTTAAACATGGTGCTCAACGCTATATATTATTTCCCAATGATGTATGGCTATCCTATGATGTTTGAGTAGATCTGTTTTGTCCTATGGACTATTTGATGATCGTGATTGGTTTGAGTTGTATGTTTTATTATTGGTGATGTCCTATGGTGCTCTCCGTGTCGCGCAAGCGTGAGGGATTCCCACTGTAGGGTTTGCCATATGTTCATGATTTGCTTATCGTGGGTGGCGTGAGTGACAGAAGCACAAACCCGAGTAAGTAGGTTGTTTGCGTATGGGATAAAGGGGACTTGATGCTTTAACGCTATGGTTGGGTTTTACCTTAATGAATCTTTAGTAGTTGCGGATACTTGCTAGAGTTCCAATCATAAGTGCATATGATCCAAGTAGAGAAAGTATGTTAGCTTATGCCTCTCCCTCAAATAAAATTGCAATAATGATTACTAGTCTAGTTATCGATTGCCTAGGGACAAATAACTTTCTTGTTGACAAAAGCTCTCTACTAAAACTAATTTAGTTGTGTCTTCATCTAAATAGCCCCTAGCTTTTATTTATCTGCTCTTTACTTTCTTGCAAGCTTACCCAGAAACACCTACAAAGTACTTCTAGTTTCATACTTGTTCTAGGTAAAGCGAACGTCAAGCGTGCGTAGAGTTGTATCGGTGGTCAATAGAACTTGAGGGAATATTTGTTCTACCTTTAGCTCCTCGTTGGGTTCGACACTCTTACTTATCGAAAGAGGCTACAATTGATCCCCTATACTTGTGGGTTATCAAGACCTTTTCCTGGCACCGTTGCCGGGGAGCAATAGCGTGGGGTGAATATTCTTGTGTGTGCTTGTTTGCTTTATCACTAAGTAATTTTTATTTGTTGTTCTAAGTTGTTCTCCATCTTTAGTTATGGATATGGAACGCAAAATACCAAAAGAATTAGGTGTACTTGCTACTCATGGAGATGGGGTAACTCCTAAAACCCTCGATTCTCATTATGGGAAAGATATTATGTACTACTTTGATAATCCTGAGAAAACCCCATTCAACTTTATAATGGGAGACACGTTGGATCAACGTGAATACTTTAGGGATTATCGCTTGACACAAAAAGGGAAACTATTATGGGACAAATTTATTATGTTGCATTGGTATGCTCGGGATCTATGCTTGAGATATGATATTACTTGTTGCTCTAGGATGAAGGCTCCCCACCTTCCCTTTTCATGCAAATTTAATGATAATGAAACCTTAGCTTCTTATGCTAATGGTATATATGATTACTATGATGTGGAACAAATAAAAGAATTTGTTGCTTTTAAGGCTGCTTATGAAATTGAATCTTTGTTTGAAAAGTATGAAGCTTTAGATGATGATCTTTATAGGCCTGAAAATCTGGCTATGCTTAGATATTGCTATGAAAATTATGAATACAATTACTATATTAGTGCATTTATTGAGAAAGTCTCCGCTGTCCAAGAAGAGACTAATATTTTGCAGGAAGCTATGGAGGAAGAAATTGATGAAACTGTGAGCTCATTGGATGAAAAAGATGATGAGGAGAGCGAAGAACAAAAGGAGGAAGAGCGGATTGATCACCCGTGCCCACCTTCTAATGAGAGTAACTCTTCAACTCATACATTGTTTAATTCCCCTTCGTGCTTACCGAAGGATGATTGCTATGATCCCATTGAATCTTTTGAAATATCCCTTTTTGATGATTCTTGCTATGCTTGTGGCCAAGATGCCAATATGCATGATGCTTATGGAGATGAACTTGCTATAGTTCATTATGTTAAACATGAAATTGTTGCTATTGCACCCACGCATGATAGTCCTATTATCTTTTTGAATTCTCCCGATTATACTATATCGGAGAAGTTTGCGCTTATTAAGGATTATATTGATGGGTTGCCTTTTACGTTGCGCATGATGATTTTGATAGATATAATATGCATATGCTTTATGCTCCTACTAGCAATTATTATGAGAGAGGAATTATATCTCCACCTCTCTATGTTTCCCACATGACAAAATTGCAAGAAACTGTTTATACTATGCATTGGCCTTTACTATGTGTGCATGAATTGTTCTTTTATGACATGCCGATGCATAGGAAGAGAGTTAGACTTCATCGTTACTTGATGTTTGTTACTTTGTGGTCACTACTAAATTACAAATCATTGTTAATTAAAATTGGCTTTGATATACCTTGGGATCCAGGTGGATTCACTACTTGAGCACTATATGCCTAGCTTAATGGCTTTAAAGAAAGCGCTGCCAGGGAGACAACCCGGAAGTTTTAGAGAGTCATTTATTTCTGTTGAGTGCTTTCATATAGTTTAAAAACAACAAAAATAAAGAGGGGAACCCAAAACTTTTTCAAAAAGGAAAGTGAAAGTGAGAGAGACAAGCATTGTTGAAGTGGGAGCTAGCCTTGAACTTTGTTCATGCTCACAGAAACTTTGTGAATATTGATTACATAAACTTTTCAAAAAAACTAATTATCTCCTTGTACAATTCCATTGTATTATGAAAATAATGTGCCAAGTTTTGCCTTTAGGATGTTTACGATGCTTGTTGGTTTGTGCGGTGCAGGACAGAAACTTTGGCTATAGTACATGAATTTTAATTTTTTATTGGAACGTCAAATGGTTCTGATTCTTTTTGCACTGTATTTCTGTACAAATTGTTTATTTTTCCTAATTTTGGCATACCTTTTCAAGTATCATAAGTATGGTGAATGTTCAGATTGCTACAGACTGTTCTGTTTTAGACAGATTCTGTTTTTGATGCATAGTTTGCTTGTTTTGATGAAACTATCAATTTATATCAGTGGATTAAGCCATGAAAAAGTTATACTACCGTAGACACAATGCAAAAACAAAGTATGAATTGGTTTGCAACAGTACTTATAGTGGTGATTTGCATTATTATACTAACGGATCTTACCGAGTTTTCTGTTGAAGTTTTGTGTGGATGAAGTGTTCGATGATCGAGAAGGTCTCGATGTGAGAAGAAGGAAGAGAGGCAAGAGCTCAAGCTTGGGGATGCCCGAGGCACCCCAAGTAAATATTCAAGGAGACTCAAGCGTCTAAGCTTGGGGATGTTGGGGAGGCATCCCCTCTTTCTTCAACAAATATCGGTATGTTTTCGGATTCGTTTCGTTCATGCGATATGTGCAATCTTGGAGCGTCTTTGCTTTAGTTTTCTTTTTTTATTTTATGCACCATGCTGGTATGAGATGGTCCTTGGTTGATTAATAGAATGCTCTTTATACTTCACTTATATCTTTTGAGTATGGCTTTATAGAATGCTTCATGTGCTTCACTTATATCATTTGAAGTTTGGATTGCCTGTTTCTCTTTACTTAGACAACCGCCATTTGTAGAATGCTCTTTTGCTTCACTTATACTTGTTAGAGCGTGGGAATATATTTTGTAGAAAGAATTAAACTCTCTTGCTTCACTTATATCTATTTAGAGAGATGACAGGAACTGGTCATTCACATGGTTAGTCATAAAATCCTACATAAACTTGTAGATCGCTGAATATGATATGTTTGATTCCTTGCAATAGTTTTGCGATATAAAGATGGTGATATTAGAGTCGTGCTAGTTGATTAATTGTGAAATTGAGAAATACTTGTGTTGAGGTTTGCAGGTCCCGTAGCATGCACGTATGGTGAACCGTTATGTAATGAAGTCGGAGCATGAGGTATTTATTGATTGTCTTCCTTATGAGTGGCGGTCGAGGACGAGCGATGGTCTTTTCCTACCAATCTATCCCCCTAGGAGCATGCGCGTAGTACTTTGTTTCGATAGCTAATAGACTTTTGCAATAAGTATGTGAGTTCTTTATGACTAATGTTGAGTCCATGGATTATACGCACTCTCACCCTTCCATCATTGCTAGCCTCTTCGGTACCGTGCATTGCCCTTTCTCACCTCGAGAGTTGGTGCAAACTTCGCCGGTGCATCCAAACCCTGTGATACGCTACGCTCTATCACACATAAGCCTCATTATATCTTCCTCAAAACAGCCAGCATACCTACCTATCATGGCATTTCCATAGCCATTCCGAGATATATTGCCAAGCAACTTCCATCAACATCACATACATGACTTGAGCATTTATTGTCATATTGCTTTGCATGATCGTAAGATAGCTAGCATGATGTTTTCATGACTTGTCCGTTTTTTGATGTCATTGCTACGCTAGATCGTTGCACATCCCGGTACACCGCCGGAGGCATTCACATAGAGTCATATCTTTGTTCTAGATATCGAGTTGTAATATTGAGTTGTAAGTAAATAAAAGTGTGATGATCATCATTATTAGAGCATTGCCCCAGTGAAGAGAGGATGATGGAGACTATGATTCCCACATAAGTCGGGATGAGACTCCGGAATTCACAAAAAATAAAATAGGCCAAAGAAGCCCAAATAAAAAAAAGAGGCCAAAGAAGCCCACCAAAAAAAGAGAGAGAAAATAAAAAATGAGAGAGAAAGAGAGAAGGGGCAATGTTACTATTCTTTTACCACACTTGTGCTTCAAAGTAGAACCATGTTCTTCATATAGAGAGTCTCTTGAGTTATCACTTTCATATACTAGTGGGAATTTTCATTATAGAACTTGGCTTGTATATTCCAACGATTGGCTTCCTCAAATGCCCTAGGTCTTCATGAGCAAGCAAGTTGGATGCACATCCACTTAGTTTCAGTTTGAGCTTTCATACACTTATATCTCTTAGTGCATCCGTTGCATGGCAATCCCTACTCCTCACATTGATATCTATTAATGGGCATCTCCATAGCCCGTTGATACGCCTAGTTGATGTGAGACTTTCTCCTTTTTTGTCTTCTCCACATAACCCCCATCATCATATTCTATTCCACCTATAGTGCTATGTCCATGGCTCACGCTCATGTATTGCGTGAAAGTTGAAAATGTTTGAGAAGCGTCAAAAGTATGAAACAATTGCTTGGCTTGTCATCGGGGTTGTACATGATGTGAATATTTTATGTGGTGAAGATGGAGCATAGCCAGACTATATGATGTTGTATGGATGAGCTTTCTTTGGCTATGTTATTTCAATAAGACATAATTGCTTGGTTGGTATGCTTGAAGTATTATTGTTTTTATGTCAAAGGATAGACTATTGCTTTGAATCACTCATGTCTTAATATTCATGCCATGATTAGACATATGATCAAGATTATGCTAGGTAGCATTCCACATAAAAAATTATCTTTTTTTATCATTTACCTACTCGAGGACGAGCAGGAATTAAGCTTGGGGATGCTGATACGTCTCCGTCATATCTATAATTTTTTATTGTTCCATGCCAATATTCTACAACTTCCATATACTTTTTGGCAACTTTTTATACTATTTTTGGGACTAACATATTGGTCCAATGCCCAGTGCTAGTTCCCGTCTGTTGCATGTTTTTGGTTTCGCAGAATATCCATATCAAAAGGAGTCCAAACGGGATAAAAACGGACGGAGCTTATTTTTGGAAAATATGGAAAATTTGGAAGGAAAATCAACGCGAACCAGTGCCCAAGGTGGTCACGAGGCAGGGAGGCGCCCCCCTTAGGGCGTGCCCCCTACCCTCGTGATCCCACCGTAAGGCTGTTGACGCTCTTCTTTTGCCGCAAGAAAGCTAATATTCGAAAAAAATCATGGCGAAGGTTTCAGGCCAATCGGAGTTATGGATCTCCATATATACACGAAACGGTGAAACAGAGCCATAACAGAACGCAGAAACAGAGAGAGACAGAGAGACAGATCCAATCTCGGAGGGGCTCTCGCCCCTCCCACGCCATGGAGACCATGGACCAGAGGGGAAACCCTTCTCCCATCTAGGGAGAAGGTCAAGGAAGAAGAAGGAGGAGGAGGGGCTCTCTCGTCCTCGCTTCCGGTGGCGCCGGAGTGCCACCGGGGGCCATCATCATCACCGTCATCTTCACCACCAACTTCACCGCCATCATCACCAACTCTTCCCCCCCTCTATGCAGCGGTGTAACCTCTCTCTTACCCGCTGTAATCTCTACTTAAACATGGTGCTCAATGCTATATATTATTTCCCAATGATGTATGGCTATCCTATGATGTTTGAGTAGATCTGTTTTGTCCTATAGGCTATTTGATGATCGTGATTGGTTTGAGTTGTATGTTTTATTATTGGTGCTGTCCTATGGTGCTCTCCGTGTCGCGCAAGCGTGAGGGATTCCCGTTGTATGGTTTGCAATATGTTCATGATTTGCTTATGGTGGGTGGCGTGAGTGACAGAAGCACAGACCCGAGTAAGTAGGTTGTTTGCGTATGGGATAAAGGGGACTTGATGCTTTAACGCTATGGTTGGGTTTTACCTTAATGAATCTTTAGTAGTTGCGGATGCTTGCTAGAGTTCCAATCATAAGTGCATATGATCCAAGTAGAGAAAGTATGTTAGCTTATGCCTCTCCCTCAAATAAAATTGCAATAATGATTACCGGTCTAGTTATCGATTGCCTAGGGACAAATAACTTTCTTGTTGACAAAAGCTCTCTACTAAAACTAATTTAGTCGTGTCTTCATATAAACATCCCCTAGCTTTTATTTACGTGCTCTTTACTTTCTTGCAAGCTTACCCAAAAACACCTACAAAGTACTTCTAGTTTTATACTTGTTCTAGGTAAAGCGAACGTCAAGCGTGCGTAGAGTTGTATCGGTGGTCAATAGAACTTGAGGGAATATTTGTTCTACCTTTAGCTCCTCGTTGGGTTCGACACTCTTACTTATCGAAAGAGGCTACAATTGATCCCCTATACTTGTGGGTTATCAGTGTTCTTCCAATTCCTGTGAAAATCAAGATGAAGACCTAAAATTTATTGATGTGTCCCCTATTAAATCTTTGTTTTGCGATATGAATCTTGATGAAACTGAATATGATCTTCCTTTACCTAGAAGGTGTTCTAAAAATTCGGAGTATTTAGATCTTGATGACAAAATTGATAAAAGTGGGATTGAAAAAAATAAAACCCTAGATGTTGCTAAACCCACTATATTGGATTTCAAGGAATTTAATTATGAAAGTTGCTCTTTAATTGATTGTATTTCCTTGTTGCAATCCGTGCTAAATTCTCCTCATTCTTATAGTCAAAATAAATCCTTTACCGAACATATTGTTGATGCCTTGATGCAATCTTATGAAGAAAAACTTGAGTTGAAAGTTTCTATCCCTAGAAAACTCTATGATGAGTGGGAACCAACTATTAAAATTAAAATTAAAGATCATGAGTTTTATGCTTTGTGTGATTTGGGTGCTAGTGTCTCCACTATTCCCAAAACTTTGGGTGATTTGCTAGATTTCCGTGATTTTGATGATTGCTCTTTAAACTTGCATCTTGCGGATTCCACTATTAAAAAACCTATGGGAAGAATTAATGATGTTCCTATTGTTGCAAATAGGAATTATGTGCCCGTAGATTTTATCGTTCTTGATCACTAGTAGAAAATGAGCCTATTGTCCCGGTTCATAAGGGCCTTTTGTCCCGGTTCCAGAACCGGGACTAAAGGGTCGTTACTAATGCCGTGACCCTTTAGTCCCGGTTCAAACCAGAACCGGGACAGATGGGCCTCCATGTGGCTTGCGCGCCGAGCCCAGGCAGGAGGGCCTTTGGTCCCGGTTGGTGTCACCAACCGGGACCAATAGACCTCCACGCGTCAGCATTTCTGTGGCTGGGGTTTTTGTTTTTTTAAAGGGAGGGAGGTTGGGGGGTTTTGGGGGGTTAATTTAGGTATTTCATATATTGTGTTAGATAGCTAATTAATAGGGAGAAGTGTCCTCTCTTATGTCCGTGCTTGGTCGACGCTACGTACTATACATACGTATAGAGAGGACTAGGCACGCTAGCTAGCTAGCTAGTAAGCAAACGAAGGAAACAGAAGATCGTCATGAACATATATGCATACAGAGAGAAGTAATATCGACCACCTGTCCTTCTCCGAGAGATTGGTCGAACAACAAGTTTCGTATATCTATCCGACACTACCGGCTACATATATACAATAATTATCTCTTACAAATATAATCTCCTAAATTACGGACGCATGGTCCACATAGTATTCTCCGTCTTCAGCGATCACGTGGTCAAGAAAGAATGCCGCCAATTCCTCTTGAATTGCTCGCATGCGATCTGGTTCTAGGAGTTCATCCCGCTGCCGAAACATCTAATTTGAAGAAGGGGGTCAATACATACATACATACATATATATATATATATATATATATATATATATATATATATATATATATATATATATATATATATATATATATGAATGAATGAATGAATGAAACTTAACACAAATGATGGTAATAAACTAAAATTGTGAATATTATTTCTTACGCACTTCATATTGTTCGTCAGAGTACCCGCCCCGCTCACAGGTCGTGTGGCGGATGGACTTGCAAACGTAGTATCCACACAAATCATTCCCTTGTTCCTGCCACAACCACTTTACAAGAAATAAAGGTCAATCAAACAGATAAGCAAGAATGCCAAATGGTATTGATGAAACTAGCGCTTGAATCAATAGCTAGGAGACGCGCGGAACATGCTACTATAGTACTTACTTTCGGGTATCTAAATTCCAGCTTCTTCGGCAGTCCCGGGGACTTTGTGGTGAATTTTTTCCAAACCCTGCCAGACAAAAGAAAACAATTACTTGATATCAGGAAATGAACAAAGTTGCTGATATGGTGGATAATGATCGATTTAACTTACTTCTCGAGGATTTCAGTCATGTCCGCATACTCCTGGGGATCTTTTTGTCTCGAGTCCAAGACAGTTAGTACTCCCTGCTCAAGCCTAATCTCTAGGAGAATATAGTGGTACCTGCGCACGCATGCATAACTCATCAATTTCATTACTATAACCTGGACTAATATATAAGGGAAGCCGAATATGCACAAGACAGTAACACTCACTTGAAGTTGTAAGGAAAGAGTATTATATCTTTGTTTTCATTTTTTTGAATGATCGTAGCAAGTTGGCCTCGGTATCCGCGGCATGAAATTTAACCTCAGTTGCATCTATGAGATATGTGTTAACGAACCCAATATCACCGATTTATCTTTTCTTCAATTCGGCGATCTTCAATCTGCATAATATAGTGAGGATAATTATAAATACATGCAATGAAAGAGCTGAGCTATATAGAGAGACTTAATGACATAAGTAGTAGTACTTATAGATAGTAGTAGGTGACCGTTGCTTTATCGAGGTCCAATTGATGGAAAAACTGATAGAACTCCTCAAATGGAATAGGCAACAGATCAATTCCAACGAGGTCATGCTCCGGTTTAACTCTCACATACAAAGTACTCCTCCCCCTAGACTCTCTGCAGATTTTCAAGTACCAATCATGCAATCTTCGCATCATCGTTGATAGAGATCTTTCATCTTTGACGAGAGGCTTCCCGTACTCGTATCTGTGTATCTGCACGTCCATGAAATCATAATGTACATCGTCGGGCAGGTAATCTCCAAGATTGCTGTAACCGGGCACCATCCTCGGATCGACGATGTCGCTAGGCACCTTGAGCGGGGGGCACGATTGATTCCCTTGTTCTCCGAGCTAGGCAATTTGTTTCCCAGCTGCTCGTCGTTCTTTCAACCTTTGATCACTGACTATTTCCTGACTGTTCCGCTTCGGCCCATGTCTTTGCAATAATGCGCTCATAGTTGCCTTTCGGCGAAGACTTGGGTGGTTTTGCCAGGGCAGCCAGAGTGCGCTTTGCTTTCACCGGATCTACCTTCTCCTCCGGAGGTGGATGTCTCTGTGCTTTCAACCCTTCAAACCATTCCTTCGCTTCGGTTTACGCGATCTTCGCGTTCTCCTCCGGGCTCATATCGTATGGTAACTTCTTTGGAGTCTTCAGAGAAGGAACGAATCTGTATTTCTTCCCGCCTCTGGCTGTACTGCTAGACGCCGGCCGAGCAGACGGAGCGGATGTCTTCTTTACTTGCTTACGAGGCGAAGGAGAAGGACTACGACGCGCCAGAGCAGCTGCTGGAGCGGCGGTGGGTCTCTTTCGCCCTTGCTGACGAGGCGGAGAAGGAGGAGGCTGGCTATTCGAGCGCGCAGGCGCAGGCGGAGAAGGAGGCGGAGTGCTGCCTCGCGCCGGAGAAGGAGCCGGCCGAGTGCCCTGATCGTCACTCGCCGGAGGAGGAGGCGGTGGAGGAGGCGGAGTGCCCTGACTCGCCGGAGGAGGAGGAGGAGGAGGAGGCGGAGGCGTCCAGTTCTGAAGGTTGATGAGATCCTTCCGCCATAGGCATGGCGTCTTCAAAGCAGAACCCAACTGAGTCTCCCCTTCACCGGTAGGGTGGTCAAGCGGGAGCTCCTCAAATCCCTCCGTTATTTCATCCACCATCACCCTAGCATATCCTTCTGGAATCGGCCGGCAGTGAAAAGTTGCGCCGGGTTCAGAAGGATAAACAGAGCCAACAGCCGCCCTGACCTTCAAATCGATCCATTGCGTCATAAGGTGGCAATTTTGAGACTCCGTGATAGCATCCACCGGATAGCTGGCAGGAGCCGTCAAGACATGCTCCGACTGAAGCAGCTCGATGGAAGCCACGCTGCTTCTCCACTGAGATGGCGGGGTAGCTTTGGGTGAAGCTTCGGCAGTTCGTTTGCTGCGATTTGCTTCTCGTTCCTCTGTCCCGAGTACCCTTGCTTTAAGCGCCTGTAGTTCGGACTGCTGCACTTTCTTCCTCCTCTCCTGGCATTTGTAACCGCCTGCTTCTGGAAACCCAGCCTTCCACGGAATGGAGCCTGGCGTGCCTCGTGTCCGCCCAGAGTGCTCAGGATTCCCGAGGGCCATTATGAGCTCGTCCTTCTCTCTATCTGGAATGAACGTCCCTTGCTGCGCTGCTTCGATATAGTACCGAAGCTTCTTCAAGGGTATGTCAAGTTGCTCGTCCGTCCAAATGCACTTCCCTGTTACAGGGTCCAAGGTTCCGCCAGCCCCGAAGAACCAAGTCCGGCAACGGTCTGGCCAGTTCATTGTCTCTGGTTCGATCCCTTTTTCAACCAGATCATTCTCAGCCTTGGCCCACTTAGGCCGGGCTACGAGGTAGCCACCTGACCCCGTGCGATGGTGATGCTTCTTCTTCACAACATTTGTCTTGTTTGTCGCCGACATCTTCTTACTCTTTTCCAATGTCTTGTGGGCCACAAATGCGGGCCAGTGATCTCTGATCTTCTCATATCTGCCCTTGAATTCCGGTGTCTCTTTTTTATCGACAAACCTATTCAGCTCTTTCTTCCACCTCCTGAATAGGTCTGCCATCCTCGTAAGAGCAAAAGACTTGATTAATTGCTCTTTAACTGGCTTCTCCGGATCATCCTCTGGCGGTAGGGTGAAATTTGACTTCAGCTCAGTCCAAAGATCATTTTTCTGCATATCATTGACGTAAGACACCTCAGGGTCTTCTATAGCCGGCTTTAACCATTGCTGGATGCTGATCAGGATCTTGTCCCTAATCAGAACCCCACACTGAGCAACAAATGCGTTCTTTGTTCGGATGGGTTCAATCGGTTGGCCGTCGGGCGCGATTGCTATGATCTCAAACCTTTCATCCGAGCTCAACTTTTTCTTCAGGCCTCGTCTCTTTACCTCAGTTGTGCTCGATACGGAGGGCTAGAAAAAAGAACAAAGACTTAATTAATATGTGTACACACCAAAACAATGAATGCATCAATTAGCTAGTCAGCACAGGCTTAACTAATATATATACCTGGCCAGACTCGGTTCGGTCACCGGAGCCATCCTCACGTTCTCCTTCTTGCACCGACATTGGGTCACCGGAGCCGTCCTAACGTTCTCCTTCTTGCACCGGCATTAGGTCACCGAAGCCAGCTTCTTCACCCTCTCCTTCCAGACCATCGGTGTAGTTGAGAAACATCGAGCAGACGGCATCACTTCCTTGTGCGATTATGTCCCTCAACAACGCTTCTTTTGCTTCGTCTCGGGTGGTGTCCATAGTTTCTACAAATATTTACAACATGGCAATTATTATTCAAACATGACAGATGGATATATTAGTGGCAAACGTAGAACTAGCTAGCTAATCATAGTAAGCAATCATATATATTAATTAGTGGCC
Organism: Aegilops umbellulata; assembly: GCA_032464435.1. Lineage (NCBI taxonomy): Eukaryota > Viridiplantae > Streptophyta > Magnoliopsida > Poales > Poaceae > Aegilops > Aegilops umbellulata. Next base: position 433,388,404 of record CP136059.1, on the reverse strand, counting down.
TCGACGCTGCTTCTCTAGGGTTTGGGGTGGCCTCGACAATGCTTCAAGGGTTTGGGGTGGCCTCGAGAGAGTTTGTCGGGTAGGGGCGCGGCGGGAGGGGGTAGGAGACCGACATCGTTTTTTCTAGGGTTTGGGTGTCCTCGAGAGTTTTGGTCGAGCGAGAGGGTCGGGGGGTGCTCCCGGGTATAAGTTATAACAGTCGAGTGGGGGTATATATATCGACCGCCCCTCATGTCGAAGTTATCCGAGGAGTATATCGACCCCCCCTCATGTTGAAGTTATCGGGAGAGGGAATAGAGGAGAAGAAGAAAGGAATAGAGGAGAAGATCGAAGAAAAAAAAGAAGAAAAAAAATTCTATTTTCTCTTCTTCTCCTCTATTCCTTTCTTCTTCTCCTCTTCTTTTTCTTCTTTTTTCTTCTTCTTATTTATTTCTCCTCTTCTTCCTCTCCTCTTCTTCTCCTTTCTTCCTCTTCTTATTTCCTTTTTCCTCTCATTCTTTTTCTTGTTCTTCCTTTCCTAGGTAGATATATAAAACTTTTCTAAAAATGTAACTTTTGCATATATACATGGAAAAAAATGTTATCGGGGAGGGGGTATATATCGACCCCCCCTCGACCCTCTTTTCCTTCTTCTTCCTTCTTCCTTCTTCCTCTTTTGTTCTCCAACACAAAACACATCTCATCTCATCTCATTTCATCCAAAAATAATTCTTTGCATATGAACAGTTTTTTTAAATATTAATGAGCATATGAACATACATATCACCAAAAAATAGACCTTTTTCTTGGTAACAAAAAAATGCAAAAACAAGCATTATACAGCATATACAGAGCATTATACAGTGAACATACATACATACATACATACATACATACATACATACATACATACATACATACATACATACATACATATATACATACATACATACATACATACATACATACATACATACATACATACATACATACATACATACATACATACATACATACAGTGAACATATACAGAGCATTATACGGCGACGGCGACGATGGTTGGCGGTGGCGCGCGCTTACGGATGACGTGCGGGGACGACAATGAGAAGGAAAGGGGAGGAGGCAGGGGCTCACAGCGCGGGGAGGGGTCGAGGTCGCCGGCCGGAATCGGTGCGGCGGCGGACGAACGACCTCGGGGACGGGTCGCGGGAGCCGGCGTGGTGCTTCCCCGCAACGACGGCGACGACGAGAGCGGGCTACGACAACGGCGACGACGGGCGCGGGCGACGATGACGGCGTCGCCGGGGGCGGCGGGCGGCTTCAGGGCAGCCTGGCGGCGACGGGGCAGGGGCGACGACAGGGGCGCGCGGACGGTGTCGGGGCGGCGCGCGGACGGCGACAGGGCGGCGGGCGGCGGCGGGGCAGCGGACGGCGTCGATCTGGGCTGCCTGGCGGCGTCGATGAGCTCGGCGTCGTCGGGCGGGCCGGGGGGCAACTGGCGATGAGTTCGTCAAATTTTCCTAAGTGCTACTTATATACCAAGGCCTTTGCTCCCGGTTCGTTGCACAAACCGGGACCAATGCCCCCTTTAGTCTCGGTTGGTGCCACCAACCGGGACCAAAGGCCTCTTTTCAGCAGCCCAAAGGGTGGGAAGCTGCGTCCTTTGGTCCCGGTTGGTGGCACCAACCGGGACTAAAGGGGGGCATTGGTCCCGGTTTGTGCAAGGAACCGGGACCAATGCCACCCTTTGGTCCCGATTCGTCCCACCAACCGGGACCAATGGCCTTGTGCTGCCCCGCGCCCAAAAGTTTAGTCCCACATCTCTAGTTGAGAGGGCCCGGGAGTGGTTTATAAGCGCTGATGCGCCCACCCTCTCGAGCTCCTCTCAACTGCAGGCTTTCGGGTCTAATCTGTCACTACAATGCCTGTGGGCCTACTGGGCCTGCTGCGGGCCTGAATCTTGGCCCATGGTTGGGTTTCTAGTCGTATTCAGGCCGTGGTGGCCCAGTAGGTGGCATTTTTTTCTTTTTTGCTATTTATTTTTTCATTTCTACTTAGAACTAAATACTTATAGTTTTGTAGTGATTTCTTTTTTATTTTAGGTCACAAAAATTATAAACTTTCTGTTAGTGCCATTAGTTTTAAAATTTGAATAGTTTAAATTTGAATTTTTTAAAATTTATGTGAATCACTAGTTTATGAATAACTTTACTGTAAAAATTGATTTTTGAGTCATTCTTTTTCCTGCTATTTAATATTACTGTGTTTTATCATTATACTCAATTTGGTAATTTTAGTTAGTCATAACAAATATTATAGGCATTTATTTCTTTTTTGCTATATATTTTTTCATTTCTACTTAGAACTAAATACTTATACTTATACTTATAGTCACAAAAATTATAAAGTTTCTGTAAGTGCCATTAGTTTTAAAATTTGAATAGTTTAATTTTGAATTTTTTAAAATTTGTGTGAATCATAAGTTTGTGATTAACTTTACTAAAAAAATGAACATAGATGCACCTATAGAGAAAATTAAACCTAAATTCATAATCAATTTTTATGAATTTCAGAGAAATTCATTATGAATTTAGGTCAAATTTCCTGTATCGGGGCATCTATTTTCACTTTGAGAGGTCAAATTTTCTGTTAGTGCCATTAGTTTTCAAATTTGAAAACACTTTTTTAGTTTTTTGTTTTCTTTGTTGCTTTATTTATTTTATTTTGTTTCTACTTACAACAAAATAATTATCGTTGCTATTTTTATTTTTATTTCTAGTTTTTCTGTTTTGTTTTCTGTATTATTTATTTTCTTTTGTTTTTTGCTTTATTTTTTAATTCCTTTTTCTTTTAGGTCAGCAAAATTATAAACTTTCTGTTAGTGCCATTAGTTTTAGAAAAACTATAAACTTTTTGTTAGTGCCATTAGTTTTCAAATTTGAATAGTTAAAATTTGAATTATTTGAAATTTGTGTGAATCACAAGTTTGTGATTAACTTTACTAAAAAATGAACATAGATGCACCTATAGAGAAAATTCGACCTAAATTCATAGTTTTCAAATGAACTCTGAAAAAGTTGGCATAGCATACTCGTCTGTTACAAATTTGGCATGGTATCATCATAATAGTTGCGGGAGAAAGTCTTCACTTTTTCTTCGCTTGTGTCATTTGCTTATTGCGCCGTAACCATGGATAATCTTCATCGTTTATCAGGATGCTTGGGTCAGCCTTGACATTGAAGGGAGGAATTTCATGAAACTTTTCATAATCTTCAGACATGTCTGTCTTGCCCTCCACTCCCAGGATGTCCCTTTTTCCTGAAAGAACTATGTGGCGCTTTGGCTCATCGTATGATGTATTCGCTTCCTTATCTTTTCTTTTTCTCGGTCTGGTAGACATGTCCTTCACATAGATAACCTGTGCCACATCATTGGCTAGGACGAACGGTTCGTCAGTGTACCCAAGATTTTTCAGATCCACTGTTGTCATTCCGTACTGTGGGTCTACATGTACCCCGCCTCCTGACAGATTGACCCATTTGCACTTAAACAAAGGGACCTTAAAATCTTGTCCGTAGTCAAGTTCCCATATGTCCACTATGTAACCATAATATGTGTCATTTCCCTTCTCGGTTGTTGCATCAAAGCGGACACCGCTGTTTTGGGTGGTGCTCTTTTGATCTTGGTCAATCGTGTAAAATGTATTCCCATTTATCTCGTATCCTTTGTAAATCAATACAGTCAAAGATGGTCCCCTGGACAACAAGTACAACTCATCACAAACAGTGTTGTCACCTCTGAGACGTGCTTCCAACCAACTGCTGAAAGTCCTAATGTGTTCACATGTAATCTAGTCGTCGCACTGCTCCGGGTGTTTGGAGCGCAGACTGTTCTTGTGTTCATCGACATACGGGGTCACCAAGGTAGAGTTCTGTAGAACTGTGTAGTGTGCTTGAGACCAAGAATGCCCGTCCCTGCATATTATTGAGTCCGCTCCTAGCGTGCCTTTTCCAGTTAGTCTCCCCTCATATCGCGATTTAGGGAGACCTATCTTCTTAAGGCCAGGAATGAAGTCAACACAAAACCCGATGACATCCTCTGTTTGATGGCCCATGGAGATGCTTCCTTCTGGCCTAGCGCGGTTACGGACATATTCCTTTAGGACTCCCATGAACCTCTCAAAGGGGAACATATTGTGTAGAAATACGGGCCCCAGAATGACAATCTCGTCGACTAGATGAACTAGGACATGCGTCATGATATTGAAGAAGGATGGTGGGAACACCAGCTCGAAACTGACAAGACATTGCGCCACATCACTCCTTAGCCTTGGTACGATTTCTGGATCGATCACCTTCTGAGAGATTGCATTGAGGAATGCACATAGCTTCACAATGGCTAATCGGACATTTTTCGGTAGAAGCCCTCTCAATGCAACCGGAAGCAGTTGCGTCATAATCACGTGGCAGTCATGAGACTTTAGGTTCTGGAACTTTTTCTCTGGGATATTTATTATTCCCTTTATATTCGACGAGAAGCCAATAGGGACCTTCATACTGAGCAGGCATTCAAAGAAGATTTCTTTATCTTCTTTCGTAAGAGCGTAGCTGGTAGGACCTTCATACTGCTTGGGAGGCGTGCCGTCTTTTTCGTGCAAACGTTGCAGGTCCTCCCGTGCCTCAGGTGTATCTTTTGTCTTTCCATACACGCCCAAGAAGCCTAGCAGGTTCACGCAAAGGTTCTTCGTCACGTGCATCACGTCGATTGAAGAGCGGACCTCTAGGTCTTTCCAGTAGGGTAGGTCCCAAAATATAGATTTCTTCTTCCACATGGGTGCATGTCCCTCATCGTCATTCGGAACAGCTAGTGCGCCGGGACCCTTTCCAAAGATTACGTGTAAATCATTGACCATAGCAAGTACGTGATCACCGGTACGCATGGCGGGCTTCTTCCGGTGATCTGACTCGCCTTTTAATTGCTTGCCTTTCTTTCGACATTGATGGTTGCTCGGAAGAAATCGACGATGGCCCAGGTACACATTCTTCCTGCATTTGTCCAGGTATATACTTTCAGTGTCATCTAAACAGTGTGTGCATGCGTGGTATCCTTTGTTTGTTTGTCCTGAAAGGTTACTGAGAGCGGGCCAATCGTTGATGGTCACGAACAGCAACGCCTTTAGGTTAAATTCCTCTTGTCTGTGCTCATCCCACGTATGTACACCGATTCCATTCCACAGCTGTAAAAGTTCTTCAACTAATGGCCTTAGGTACACATCAATGTCATTGCTGGGTTGCTTAGGGCCTTGGATGAGAACTGGCATCATAATGAACTTCCGCTTCATGCACATCCAAGGAGGAAGGTTATACATACATAGATTCATAGGCCAGGTGTCGGTGTCAAAACCGGCGGATCTCGGGTAGGGGATCCCGAACTATGCGTCAAGGCCGGATGGTAACAGGAGACAAGGGACACGATGTTTTTACCCAGGTTCGGGCCCTCTTGATGGAGGTAATACCCTACTCCTGCTTGATTAATATTGATGATATGGGTAGTACAAGAGTAGATCTACCACGAGATCAAGGAGCCTAAACCCTAAAAGCTAGCCTATGGTATGATTGTTGTGTATGGAGTTGATTGTCCTACGGACTACAACCCTCCGGTTTATATAGACACTGGATAGGGTTAGGGTTACACAAAGTTGGTTACAATGGTAGGAGATCTTGAATATCCGCATCGCCAAGCTTGCCTTCCACGCCAAGGAAAGTCCCTCCCGGACATGGGACGAAGTCTTCAATCTTGTATCTTCATAGTCCAGGAGTCCGGCGAAGGTATAGTTTGGCTACCCGAACACCCCCTAATCCAGGACTCCCTCAGTAGCCCCTGAACCAGGCTTCAATGACGATGAGTCCGGCGCGCAGATTGTCTTTGACATTGCAAGGCGGGTTCCTCCTCCAAGTCCTTCATAGAAGATTGTAAACACCAAGAATAGTGTCCGGCTCTGCAAAATAAGTTTCCACATAGTGCCATAGAGAGAATAATATTAACACAAATCAAATCTGCTGATGTATTCCGCAGTGCATCATCACACTACGGCCAAGTTCTTTACATAAATAGTTTTTACTTTTCCACCTCAGCACATTTAGCGAGGCGGTTTCCTTGGCACGTCTTGTCAAAGCAGAGATCGTGTGCCCTTTTTACGGGATTCTCATCAATACGGACATGGGTAACCCAACCGCGCCATTTACCACGACGCTTGGGAGGCAAGCGAGTTTTATTAGGCAGGTGGGGACGCATAACCGCATCCGCCCATATAAGGGGATAAGGATCCACCTTTTTACCTACGCCTTCGTCCTCCTTTGCCAATCCATCTCTTGCGCACTCGAGCTCCAGCGCCCAAGCCCGCTCTTCCCACCTCAACCTTCTCCAGCAATGTCCGGAGCGGGAGGCAAGTGGATGGTCTCCTCCGTTACGGAGGTTCAAGTGAAAAAGCTGAGGAAGGACGAATACCTGTCCAAGGACATCCCGCACTGGCTTCCCGAGAAGGGGCAGCTTCTCCCTACCCCAAGGCCCCATGAGAGGGTAGTTTTCCTTCCCCACTTCCTCCGCGGACTGGGTTTTCCACTCCACCCATTCGTCCGGGGACTCATGTTCTACTACGGCCTGGATTTCCACGATCCGGCCCCAAACTTCAACCTCAACATCTCGACGTTTATCGTCGTGTGCGAGGCCTTCCTCCGCGCCCGCCCCCATTTCGGCCTCTGGCTTAAGACTTTCAACGTCAAGCCCAAGGTGGTGCGCGGCAGCCAAGCGGAGTGCGGAGGCGCCATGGCGGGCAAGATGGCCAACGTCCTATGGTTCGAGGGCTCCTTTGTGGAGACCCTAAAGGGGTGGCAAGCAGGGTGGTTTTACATCACCGAGCCACGCGATCCGAAATGGGTCGCAGCCCTCGAGTTCCGATCCGGACCCCCCACGCGGCTAATGTCCTAGAAAGAGACGGGCCTGTCGTGGGGCAACGAAGAAGAGGTGACCGGATTGCAAACTTGCATCCAGTCCCTGGTGAACAAGCCAATCCGGCTTGTTAATATAGTCCAGGTTATGCTCGTCCGCCGGATCCTCCTGTGCCAACAATGGGGCTTCAATTTGTGGGAGTTCGACCTGGCGCAGCACCAAACCCTTAACAGGCTCTTCGACACGATGTACGAAGATGCTTGGAAGGTGCTCTTCAAGGGCGCCGAGGCTCCCACATCCGCCTCCGAGGACCGCGGATACAGCTCGCAGCGTCACGCTAGCGAGGTAAGCTATCTTCGCCTTTTACAGGATACTAAGCTCTTTTTTCCTTTCATAGTTTTGACTCTGTGCGGGATCTAAACTCCCTTACCTTTGACAGGCTTGGCAGGCGATATCCGGACCAATTAACTGTCCGGCTCCCCTGCCCGAGGACCCAACCCCTGTGCTCCTAGTGAAGCTGCTGATTCCGGCACCTTATGTGGTGCCGGAGAAGAAGGTCAAGAAGAAGAAGACCACGGGGACTCTAAAGAGTGCCCGTAACGTGGTGGTGTCGGACTCGTCGTCTGACGAGTCCGAGAAGCCCTCCTCCCGCGAAAACGAGGAGGAGGAAGAAGAAAGCTCTCCCCCCCAGCGGAGGGAGGAGAGAAGAAGAAGGCCGCCCCAGCAGGGGAGGCCGAGGGGTCTAGGAAAAGGAAGACCCCTCCGCCGGACTACTCCCACGACGCCGAAGAGAGCGAAGAGGAGTGGCCGAACAGGGCCAAGCGTCCGGCGAAATCGTAAGTTCGGATATCAGAGTAACTCGTGATGTTCCTTTGTTGCACAGCTTTCCTTAATGTCGAATGTAATTATGCAGCCCGCCCCACGCCGAATACAACGAATCGTCGGGCGGCTCCCTGGACTCATCGGACGTGAACTCCGTTCCGCCCGCTGTCTCCCCCCGCACTGTGGATGACGCCGAAGTGGCGTCGCGACAAGCTCCGGGGCAGGAGGAGGTGGTCCCGGAGGAGCCGCAAGGCAACCTCCCGGACTCCAGGAGTGAAGGGGACAAGAACCCCCAGGGCTCCAAGTCCGGCTTTGAGCCGGACACCGTGCCAGAATCTTCAACAGTTCCGGACCACGGTAGGCGAACTCCTTCCAAAAGGAGCAAGCCTTCTAAGCCAGCGACTTCCGTCCAACCGGAGTCGCTGGACCATCTGCTGGAGGTGCTTGACGGTGCCTCCATCGACAAGGGGCACATTACTCTCATGAGTATGGTGATCCAGAGGGTTCGGTCCGTCAATAGCGGACAGACTAAAGCTTGCGCTAGCCTTCTGACAGGCTTCGAGGTAAGTAAAAATATGTCAAAATATTACCACATAGACAGTAGCCCCTGATGCTCTGTTTGGCGTTCGGAAAGAAAAGCCGAATAGAGGATCTATTAATTTTCGCAGGAGTCTAACAATAAAGAGTCAATATGCATATACAGGCTTCGCTGCTATCCACCGCCGCACTAACTGCGCAGGTGGATGTCCTGAAACAGGACCTCGGGCGGACCGAGAAAGAGCTCGGCCTTGCCAAATGGCAGCTCGAGGAAAAGGAAGGTAAGAAATTGTTGGGGAACGTAGCAGAAATTCAAAATTTTCCTACGTATCACCAAGATCTATCTATGGAGAAACCAGCAACGAGGGGAAGGAGAGTGCATCTACATACCCTTGTAGATCGCTAAGCGGAAGCGTTCAATTGAACGGGGTTGATGGAGTCATACTCGTCGTGATCCAAATCACCGATGACCAAGTGCCGAACGGACGGCACCTCTGCGTTCAACACACGTACATCCCGGTGACGTCTCCCATGCCTTGATCCAGCAAGGAGAGAGGGAGAGGTTGAGGAAGACTCCATCCGGCAGCAGCACAACGGCGTGGTGGTGGTGGAGGAGCGTGGCAATCCTGCAGGGCTTCGCCAAGCACCGCGGGAGAGGAGGAGGGAGAGAAGCAGGGCTGCGCCATGGAGAGGTCAGAACTCATGTGTTGGCAGCCCAAAACCCTCAAGTATATATAGGGGAGAGGGAGGGGGGTGCGCCCCTTTAGGGTTTCCACCCCAAGGGGTGCGGCAACCCCAAACCCATCTAGGGTGGCGGCCAAGGGGGTGGGAGAGGGGAAACTTGCCCCCCAAGCTAGGTGGGGCGCCCCCTCCCCAAACCCTAGGCGCCTTGGGCCCTTGTGGGGGGGGGGGGGCGCACCAGCCCACCTGGGGCTGGTCCCCTCCCACATTTAGCCCATGCAGCCCTCCGGGGCCGGTGGCCCCACTTGGTGGACCCCCGGACACCTCCGGTGGTCCCGGTACACTACCGGTGATGCCCAGAACACTTCCGGTGGCCAAAACCAAACTTCCTATATATAAATCTTTACCTCCGGACCATTCCGGAACTCCTCGTGACGTCCGAGATCTCATCCGGGACTCCTAACAACATTCGGTAACCACATACGAACTTCCTTTATAACCCTAGCGTCATCGAACCTTAAGTGTGTAGACCCTACGGGTTCGGGAACCATGCAGACATGACCGAGACGTTCTCCAGTCAATTGTTGGGGAACGTTGCAGAAAACAAAATTTTTCCTACGGTTTCACCAAGATCCATCTATGAGTTCATCTAGCAACGAGTGATCGGATGCATCTACATACCTTTGTAGATCGCGAGCGGAAGCGTTCAAAGAACGGGGATGAGGTAGTCGTACATGACGTGATCCAAATCACCGGAGATCCTAGCACCGAACGGACGGCACCTCCGCCTTCAACACACGTACGGTCAGCGTAACGTCTCCTCCTTCTTGATCCAGCAAGGGGAGAGGAGAGGTTGAGGAAGATGGCTCCAGCAGCAGCACGACGGCGTGGTGGTGATGGAGCTGCAGTACTCCGGCAGGGCTTCGCCGAGCTCTATGGAGGAGGAGGAGGAGGTGTTGGAGAGGGAGAGGGAGGCGCCAAGGCAAGGGGTGCGGCTGCCCCCTCCCCTCCCCCCTTTATATAGGCCCCTGGGGGGGCGCCGGCCCTGGGAGATTGGATCTCCCAAGGGGGGCGGCGGCCAAAGGGGGTGGAGTGCCCGCCAAGGCAAGTGGGCACCCCCCCACCCTAGGGTTCCAACCCTAGGCGCAGGTGGTGGGCCTTGGGGGGTGCACCAGCCCACTAAGGGCTGGTCCCCTTCCCACTTCAGCCCATGGGGCCCTCCAGGATGGGTGGCCCCACCCGGTGGACCCCCGGGACCCATCTGGTGGTCCCGGTACAATACCGGTGACCCCCAGATCACTCCCGATGGCCGAAACTGCACTTCCTATATATAATTCTTCACCTCCGGACCAATCCGGAACTCCTCGTGACGTCCAGGATCTCATCCGGGACTCCGAACAACATTCGGGTTACTGCACATACATATCCCTACAACCCTAGCGTCACCGAACCTTAAGTGTGTAGACCCTACGGGTTCGGGAGACATGCAGACATGACCGAGACGGCTCTCGGGCAATAAGCAACAGCGGGATCTGGATACCCATGTTGGCTCCCACATGCTCCACGATGATCTCATCGGATGAACCACGATGTCGACGATTCAATTAATCCCGTATACGATTCCCTTTCTCAATCGGTATTTTACTTGCCCGAGATTCGATCGTCGGTATCCCAATACGTCGTTCAATCTCGTTACCGGCAAGTCACTTTACTCGTACCGTAATGCATGATCCCGTGATCAAACACTTTGATCATATTGAGCTCATTATGATGATGCATTACCGAGTGGGCCCGGTGATACCTCTCCGTCAAGCGGAGTGACAAATCCCAGTCTCGATCCGTGTCAACCCAACAGACACTTTCGGAGATACCCGTAGTATACCTTTATGGTCACCCAGTTACGTTGTGACGTTTGGCACACCCAAAGCACTCCTACGGTATCCGGGAGTTACATGATCTCATGGTCTAAGGAAAGGACACTTGACATTGGAAAACTCTAGCAAATGAACTATGCGATCTTATGCTATGTTTAGGATTGGGTCTCGTCCATCACATCATTCTCCTAATGATGTGATCTCGTTATCATTGACATCCAATGCCCATAGTCAGGAAACCATGACTATCTATTGATCAACGAGCTAGTCAACAAGAGGCTTACTAGGGACATGTTGTTGTCTGTTATTCACACATGTATTACGATTTCCGGATAACACAATTATAGCACGAATAAAGACAATTATCATGAACAAGGAAATATAATAATAATGCTTTTATTATCGCCTCTAGGGCATATTTCCAACAGTCTCCCACTTGCACTTGAGTCAATAATCTAGTTACATTGTGATGAATCGAACACCCATAGAGTTCTGGTGCTGATCATGTTTTGCCTTAGGGAGAGGTTTAGTCAACGAATCTGCGACATTCTGATCCGTGTGCACTTTACAAATTTCTATGTCTCCATCTTGAACATTTTCACGAATGGAGTTGAAGCGACGCTTGATGTGCCTGGTCTTCTTGTGAAACCTGGGCTCCTTGGCAAGTGCAATAGCTCCAGTGTTGTCACAGAAGAGTTTGATTGGCCCCGACGCATTGGGTATGACTCCGAGGTCGGTGATGAACTCCTTCACCCAAATTGCTTCATGTGCTGCCTCCGAGGCTGCCATGTACTCCGCTTCACATGTAGATCCCGCCACGACGCTCTGCTTGCAACTGCACCAGCTTACTGCCCCACCATTCAAAATATACACGTATCCGGTTTGTGACTTAGAGTCATCCAGATCTGTGTCAAAGCTAGTGTCGACGTAACCCTTTACGACGAGCTCTTCGTCACCTACATAAATGAGAAACATTTCCTTAGTCCTTTTCAGGTACTTCAGGATATTCTTGACCGCTGTCCAGTGTTCCTTGCCGGGATTACTTTGGTACCTTCCTACCAAACTTATGGCAATGTTTACATCAGGTCTGGTACACAGCATGGCATACATAATAGAACCTATGGCTGAGGCATAGGGGATGACACTCATCTCTTCTATATCTTCTGCCGTGGTCGGACATTGAGCTGAGCTCAATTTCACACCTTGTAACACATGTAAGAACCCCTTCTTAGATTGATCCATATTGAACTTCTTCAATATCTTATCAAGGTATGTGCTTTGTGAAAGACCTATGAGGCATCTTGATCTATCTCTATAGATCTTGATGCCTAATATATAAGCAGCTTCTCCAAGGTCCTTCATTGAAAAACTTTTATTCAAGTAGGCCTTAATGCTGTCCAAGAGTTCTATATCATTTCCCATCAAAAGTATGTCATCTACATATAGTATGAGAAATGCTACAGAGCTCCCACTCACTTTCTTGTAAACGCAGGCTTCTCCATAAGTCTGCGTAAACCCAAACGCTTTGATCATCTCATCAAAGCGAATGTTCCAACTCCGAGATGCTTGCACCAGCCCATAAATCGAGTGTTGGAGCTTGCACACCTTGTCAGCATTCTTAGGATCGACAAAACCTTCCGGCTGCATCATATACAATTCTTCCTTAAGGAAACCATTAAGGAATGCCGTTTTGACGTCCATTTGCCATATTTCATAATCGTAGAATGCGGCAATTGCTAACATGATTCGGACGGACATCAGCTTCGCTACCGGTGAGAAAGTCTCATCGTAGTCAACCCCTTGAACTTGTCGATAACCCTTAGCGACAAGCCGAGCTTTATAGATGGTCACATTACCATCCGCGTCTGTCTTCTTCTTAAAGATCCATTTATTTTCTATGGCTCGCCGCTCAACGGGCAAGTCAGTCAAAGTCCATACTTCGTTTTCATACATGGATCCTATCTCGGATTTCATGGCTTCCAGCCATTTGTCGGAATCCGGGCCCGCCATCGCTTCTTCATAGTTCGAAGGTTCACCATTGTCTAACAACATGATTTCCAAGACAGGGTTGCCGTACCACTCTGGTGCGGAACGTGTCCTTGTGGACCTACGAATTTCAGTAGGAGCTTGATCAGAAGCATCTTGATGATCATCATTAATTTCCTCTCTAGTCGGTGCAGGCACCTCAGAAATGTTTTCTTGAGTTGCGCCATTTTCCGGTTCAAGAGGTAATACTTCATCAAGTTCTACTTTCCTCCCACTTACTTCTTTCGAGAGAAACTCTTTCTCTAGAAAGGATCCATTCTTGGCAACAAAGATCTTGCCTTCGGATCTGAGGTAGAAGGTATACCCAATAGTTTCTTTAGGGTATCCTATGAAGACGCATTTTTCCGACTTGGGTTCGAGCTTTTCAGGTTGAAGTTTCTTGACATAAGCTCCGCATCCCCAAACTTTTAAAAACGACAGCTTAGGTTTCTTCCCAAACCATAATTCATACGATGTCATCTCAACGGATTTCGACGGTGCCCTATTTAAAGTGAATGCGGCGGTCTCTAAAGCATAGCCCCAAAAAGATAGCGGTAAATCGGTAAGAGACATCATAGATCGTACCATATCTAATAGAGTGCGATTACGACGTTCGTACACACCATTACGCTGAGGTGTTCCAGGCGGCGTGAGTTGTGAAACTATTCCACATTTTCTTAAGTATGTGCCAAATTCATGACTCAAGTATTCTCCTCCACGATCTGATCGTAGAAACTTGATATTTCTATCACGTTGATTTTCAACCTCACTCTGAAATTCCTTGAACTTTTCAAAGGTCTCAGACTTGTGTTTCATTAAGTAGATATACCCATATCTACTCAAGTCATCAGTGAGGGTGAGAACATAACGATAGCCACCGCGAGCCTCGACACTCATTGGACCGCACACATCGGTATGTATGATTTCCAATAAGTTGGTTGCTCGCTCCATTGTTCCTGAGAACGGAGTCTTGGTCATTTTACCCATGAGGCATGGTTCGCACGTGTCAAATGATTCATAATCAAGAGACTCTAAAAGTCCATCTGCATGGAGCTTCTTCATGCGTTTGACACCTATGTGACCAAGGCGGCAGTGCCACAAATATGTGGGACTATTGTTATCAACTTTAACTCTTTTGGTATTCACACTATGAATATGTGTATCATCACGTACGAGATTCATTAAGAATAAACCATTAACCATCGGAGCATGACCATAAAACATATCTCTCATATAAATAGAACAACCATTATTCTCGGATTTAAATGAGTAGCCATCTCGAATTAAACGAGATCCAGACACAATGTTCATGCTCAAACTTGGCACTAAATAACAATTATTGAGGTTTAAAACTAATACCGTAGGTAAACGTAGAGGTAGCGTGCCGACGGCGATCACATCGACCTTGGAACCATTCCCGACGCGCATCGTCACCTCATCCTTCACCAGTCTTCGCTTATTCCGCAGCTCCTGCTTTGAGTTACAAATGTGAGCAACTGCACCGGTATCAAATACCCAAGAGCTACTACGAGTACTGGTAAGGTACACATCAATTACATGTATATCACATATACCTTTTGTTTTGCCGGCCTTCTTGTCCGCTAAGTATTTGGGGCAATTCCGCTTCCAGTGACCACTTCCCTTGCAATAAAAGCACTCAGTCTCGGGCTTGGGTCCATTCTTTGGCTTCTTCCCGGCAACTTGCTTACCGGGCGCGGCAACTTCCTTGCCGTCCTTCTTGAAGTTCTTTTTACCATTGCCCTTCTTGAACTTAGTGGTTTTATTCACCATCAACACTTGATGTTCCTTCTTGATTTCTACCTCTGCTGATTTCAGCATAGCATATACCTCAGGAATAGTCTTTACCATCCCCTGCATGTTGTAGTTCATCACAAAGCTCTTGTAGCTAGGAGGAAGCGACTGGAGGATTCTGTCAATGACCGCTTCATCCGGGAGATTAACTTCCAGTTGAGTCAAGCGGTTGTGCAACCCAGACATCTTGAGTATGTGTTCACTGACAGAGCTATTTTCCTCCATCTTACAGCTAAAGAATTTGTCGGAGACTTCATATCTCTCGACCCGGGCATGAGCTTGGAAAACCATTTTCAGCTCTTCGAACATCTCATATGCTCCATGTCTCTCAAAACGCTTTTGGAGCCCCGGCTCTAAGCTGTAAAGCATGCCGCACTGAACGAGGGAGTAATCATCGGAACGTGACTGCCAAGCGTTCATAACGTCTTGTTCTGCAGGGAGAACAGGTGCGTCACCCAGCGGTGCTCGTAGGACTTAATCTTTCTTGGCAGCTATGAGGATGATCCTCAGGTTCCGGACCCAGTCCGTATAGTTGCTGCCATCGTCTTTCAGCTTGGTTTTCTCTAGGAACGCGTTGAAGTTGAGGACTACGTTGGCCATTTGATCTACAAGACATATTGTAAATATTTTAGACTAAGTTCATGATAATAAAGTTCATCTAATCAAATTATTTAATGAACTCCCACTTAGATAGACATCCCTCTTCTAGTCATCTAAGTATAACATGATCCGAGTCAACTAGGCCGTGTCCGATCATCACGTGAGACGGACTAGTCAACATCGGTGAACATCTTCATGTTGATCGTATCTTCTATACGACTCATGCTCGACCTTTCGGTCTTCTGTGTTCCGAGGCCATGTCTGTACATGCTAGGCTCGTCAAGTCAACCTAAGTGTTTGCATGTGTAAATCTATCTTACACCCGTTGTATGTGAACGTTAGAATCTATCACATCCGATCATCACGTGGTGCTTCGAAACAACGAACTGTCGCAATGGTGCATAGTTAGGGGGAACACTTCTTGAAATTATTATGAGGGATCATATTATTTACTACCGTCGTTCTAAGTAAACAAGATGCAAAACATGATAAACATCACATGCAATCAAATAATAAACGTGACATGATATGGCCAATATCACATAGCTCCTTTGATCTCAATCTAGGGGCTCCACGATCATCTTTGTCACCGGCTTCACACCATGATCTCCATCATCATGATCTCCATCATCGTGTCTCCATGAAGTTGCTCTCCAACTATTACTTCTACTACTATGGCTAACGCGTTTAGCAATAAAGTAAAGTAATTTACATGGCGTTTCTCAATGACACGCAGGTCATACAAAAAATAAAGACAACTCCTATGGCTCCTGCCGGTTGTCATACTCATCGACATGCAAGTCGTGATTCCTATTACAATAGCATGAACATCTCATACATCACATATAGATCATTCATCATTCATCACAACTTTGGCCATATCATATCACAAAGCACTTGCTGCAAAAACAAGTTAGACGTCGTCTAATTGTTGTTGCAAGTTTTACGTGGCTGGATTAGGGTTCTAGCAAGAACGTTTTCTTACCTACGTGAAAGCCACAATGTGATTTGTCAACTTCTATTTACCCTTCATAAGGACCCTTTTCATCGAATCCGCTCCAACTAAAGTGGGAGAGACAGACACCCACCAGCCACCTTATGCAACTAGTGCATGTTAGTCGGTGGAACCGGTCTCACGTAAGCGTACGTGTAAGGTTGGTCCGGGCCGCTTCATCCCACAATACCGCTGAAGCAAGATAAGACTAGTAGCGGCAAGAAAGTTGACAACATCTACGCCCACAACAAATTGTGTTATACTCGTGCAATAGAGAACTACGCATAGACCTAGCTCATGATGCCACTGTTGGGGAACGATGCAGAAAACAAAATTTTTCCTACGGTTTCACCAAGATCCATCTATGAGTTCATATAGCAACGAGTGATCGGATGCATCTACATACCTTTGTAGATCGCGAGCGGAAGCGTTCAAAGAACGGGGATGAGGTAGTCGTACACGACGTGATCCAAATCACCGGAGATCCTAGCACCGAACGGACGGCACCTCCGCATTCAACACACGTACGGTCAGCGTAACGTCTCCTCCTTCTTGATCCAGCAAGGGGTGAGGAGAGGTTGAGGAAGATGGCTCCAGCAGTAGCACGACGGCGTGGTGGTGATGGAGCTGCAGTACTCCGGCAGGGCTTCGCCGAGCTCTATGGAGGAGGAGGTGTTGGAGAGGGAGAGGGAGGCGCCAAGGCAAGGGGTGCGGCTGCCCCCTCCCCTCCCCCCTTTATATAGGCCCCTGGGGGGCGCCGGCCCTGGGAGATTGGATCTCCCAAGGGGGGCGGCGGCCAAAGGGGGTGGAGTGCCCCTCAAGGCAAGTGGGCGCCCCCCCACCCTAGGGTTCCAACCCTAGGCGCAGGGGGTGGGCCTTGGGGGGCGCACCAGCCCACTAAGGGCTGGCCCCCCTTCCCACTTCAGCCCATGGGGCCCTCCGGGATGGGTGGCCCCACCCGATGGACCCCCGGGACCCATCTGGTGGTCCCGGTACAATACCGGTGACCCCCAGATCACTCCCGATGGCCGAAACTGCACTTCCTATATATAATTCTTCACCTCCGGACCAATCCGGAACTCCTCGTGACGTCCGGGATCTCATCCGGGACTCCGAACAACATTCGGGTTAATGCATATACATATCTTCACAACCCTAGCGTCACCGAACCTTAAGTGTGTAGACCCTACGGGTTCGGGAGACATGCAGACATGACCGAGACGGCTCTCGGGCAATAACCAACAACGGGATTTGGATACCCATGTTGGCTCCCACATGCTCCACGATGATCTCATCGGATGAACCACGATGTCGACGATTCAATTAATCCCGTATACGATTCCCTTTCTCAATCGGTATTTTACTTGCCCGAGATTCGATCGTCGGTATCCCAATACCTCGTTCAATCTCGTTACCGGCAAGTCACTTTACTCGTACCGTAATGCATGATCCCGTGATCAAACACTTTGATCATATTGAGCTCATTATGATGATGCATTACCGAGTGGGCCCGGTGATACCTCTCCGTCAAGCGGAGTGACAAATCCCAGTCTCAATCCGTGTCAACCCAACAGACACTTTCGGAGATACCCGTAGTATACCTTTATAGTCACCCAGTTACGTTGTGACGTTTGGCACACCCAAAGCACTCCTACGGTATCCGGGAGTTACACGATCTCATGGTCTAAGGAAAGGACACTTGACATTGGAAAACTCTAGCAAACGAACTATGCGATCTTATGCTATGTTTAGGATTGGGTCTCATCCATCACATCATTCTCCTAATGATGTGATCTCGTTATCATTGACATCCAATGCCCATAGTCAGGAAACCATGACTATCTATTGATCAACGAGCTAGTCAACTAGAGGCTTACTAGGGACATGTTGTTGTCTGTTATTCACACATGTATTACGATTTCCGGATAACACAATTATAGCACGAATAAAGACAATTATCATGAACAAGGAAATATAATAATAATGCTTTTATTATTGCCTCTAGGGCATATTTCCAACATCACTAACCAACAGCGGGATCTGGATACCCATGTTGGCTCCCACATGCTCCACGATGATCTCATCGGATGAACCACGATGTCGACGATTCAATTAATCCCGTATACGATTCTCTTTCTCAATCGGTATTTTACTTGCCCGAGATTCGATCGTCGGTATCCCAATACCTCGTTCAATCTCGTTACCGGCAAGTCACTTTACTCGTACCGTAATGCATGATCCCGTGATCAAACACTTTGATCATATTGAGCTCATTATGATGATGCATTACCGAGTGGGCCCGGTGATACCTCTCCGTCAAGCGGAGTGACAAATCCCTGTCTCGATCCGTGTCAACCCAACAGACACTTTCGGAGATACCCGTAGTATACCTTTATAGTCACCCAGTTACGTTGTGACGTTTGGCACACCCAAAGCACTCCTACGGTATCCGGGAGTTACACGATCTCATGGTCTAAGGAAAGGACACTTGACATTGGAAAACTCTAGCAAACGAACTATGCGATCTTATGCTATGTTTAGGATTGGGTCTCATCCATCACATCATTCTCCTAATGATGTGATCTCGTTATCATTGACATCCAATGCCCATAGTTAGGAAACCATGACTATCTATTGATCAACGAGCTAGTCAACTAGAGGCTTACTAGGGACATGTTGTTGTCTGTTATTCACACATGTATTACGATTTCCGGATAACACAATTATAGCACGAATAAAGACAATTATCATGAACAAGGAAATATAATAATAATGCTTTTATTATTGCCTCTAGGGCATATTTCCAACATCAATAACCAACAGCGGGATCTGGATACCCATGTTGGTTCCCACATGTTCCACGATGATCTCATCGGATGAACCACGATGTCGAGGATTCGATCAATCCCGTATACAATTCCCTTTGTCTAGCGGTATTGTACTTGCCCGAGAATCGATCGTCGTTATCCCGATACCTTGTTCAATCTCGTTACCAGCAAGTCTCTTTACTCGTTCCGTAACACATCATCCCGTGATCAACTCCTTGATCACATTGTGCACATTATGATGATGTCCTACCGAGTGGGCCCAGAGATACCTCTCCATCACACAGAGTGACAAATCCCAGTCTCGATTCGTGCCAACCCAACAGACACTTTCGAAGATACCTGTAGTGTAACTTTATAGCCACCCAGTTACGTTGTGACGTTTGGCACACCCAAAGTATTCCTACGGTATCCGGGAGTTGCACAATCTCATGGTCTAAGGAAATGATACTTGACATTAGAAAAGCTTTAGCATACGAACTCCACGATCTTGTGCTATGCTTAGGATTGGGTCTTGTCCATCACATCATTCTTCTAATGATGTGATCCCGTTATCAATGACATCCAATGTCCATGGTCAGGAAATTGCAACCATCTATTGATCAACGAGCTAGTCA
This sequence comes from Aegilops umbellulata, assembly GCA_032464435.1. Lineage (NCBI taxonomy): Eukaryota > Viridiplantae > Streptophyta > Magnoliopsida > Poales > Poaceae > Aegilops > Aegilops umbellulata. The sequence goes on along the minus strand of CP136059.1, from coordinate 433,368,690 downwards.
ACTAGAGGCTTACTAGGGACATGGTGTTGTCTATGTATCCACACATGTATCTGAGTTTCCTATCAATACAATTCTAGCATGGATAATAAATGATTATCATGAACAAGGAAATATAATAATAACCTATTTATTATTGCCTCTAGGGCATATTTCCAACAGTCTCCCACTTGCACTAGAGTCAATAATCTAGTTCATATCGCCATGTGATTAACATTCACAGGTCACATCGCCATGTGACCAACATCCAAAGAGTTTACTAGACTCAATAATCTAGTTCACATCACTATGTGATTAACACTCAACGAGTTCTTGGTTTGATCATGTTATGTCTATGAGAGAGGTTTTAGTCAATGGGTCTACAACATTCAGATCCGTATGTACTTTGCAAATCTCTATGTCATCTTGTAGATGTCGCTACTACGCTATATTTCAAACAATTGTTCTACTATACGAATCCGGTTTACTCTACTCAGAGCTATCCGGATAGGTGTTAAGCTTGCATTGATGTAACTCTTTACGTCGAACTCTTTATCACCTCCATAACCGAGAAAACATATCCTTATTCCTCTAAGGATAATTTTGACCGCTATCTGGTGACCTACTCCTATATCATACATCAGGTGCGGTACTCAGCATGGCATACTGTATAGAGCCTATGACAAAAGCATAGGGGACGACCTTCATCCTTCCTCTTTCTTCTGCCGTGGTCGAGCTTTAAGTCTTAACTTCATACCTTACAACTCAGGCAAGAGCTCCTTCTTTGACTGATCCATCTTGAACACCTTCAAGATCATGTTAAGGTATGTGCTCATTTGAAAAGTACCATTAAGCGTTTTTGATCTATCCTTATAGATCTTGATGCTCAATGTTTAAGTAGCTTAATCCAGGTTTTCCATTGAAAAACACTTCTCAAATAACCCTATATGCTTTCCAGAAATTCTACATCATTTCTGATCAACAATATGTCAACAACATATACTCATCAGAAATTCTATAGTGCTCCCACTCACTTCTTTGGAAATACAAGTTTCTCATAAACTTTGTATGAACCCAAAATCTTTGATCATCTCATCAAAGTGTACATTCCAACTCCGAGATGCTTACTCCAGTCCTTAGAAGGATTGTTGGAGCTTTGCATACTTGTTAGCATCTTTCAGGATCGACAAAGTCTTCTGGTTGTATCACATACAACCTTTCCTCAAGAACAAGGAAACAATAGTTTGACATCCTATCTGCAAGATTTCATAAATAATGCAGTACCTGCTAATTCCAACAGACTCTTAGCATCGCTACGAGTGAGAAAGTCTCATCGTAGTCAACTCCTTGAACTTGTCGGGAAACATCTTAACGACAAGTCGAGCTTTCTTAATGGTGACATTTACCATCATTGTCCGTCTTCTTTTAAAATCCATCTGTACTCAACAGCCTCATGACCATCGAGCCGTTCTGCCAAAGTCTACACTTTGTTTTCATTCATGGATCCTCTCTCGGATTTTATGGCCTCGAGCCATTCATCGGAATCCGAGCCCATCATCGCTTCTCCATAGCTCGTAGGTTCATTGTTGTCTAGCAACATGACTTCCAAGACAGGATTACGTACCACTCTGAAGTAGTACGCATCCTTGTCATCCTACGAGGTTTGGGAGTGACTTGATCCGAAATTTCATGATCACTATCATAAGCTTCCACTTCAATTGGTGTAGGTGCCACAGGAACAACTCTTTGTGCCCTGCTATACACTAGTTGAAGTGACGGTTCAATAACCTCATCAAGTCTCCACCATCCTCCCACTCAATTCTTTCGAGAGAAACTTTTCCTCGAGAAAGGACCCGATTCTAGAAACAATCCCTATTGCTTTCGGATATGAGACAGCAGGTATACCCAACTGTTTTAGGTATTCTATGAAGATGCATTCATCCGCTTTGGGTTCGAGCGTGAAACTTTTTACATAAGCGTCGTAGCCCCAAACTTTTAAGAAATGACAGTTTAGGTTTCTCTAAACCATATGGTGTCGTCTCAACGGAATTGTGTGGTGCCCTATTTAAAGTGAATGCGGTTGTCTCTAATGCCTAACCCACAAACGATAGTGGTAATTCGATAAGAGATATCATGGTATGCATCATATCCAATAGGGTGCAGTTATGATGTTCGGACACACCATCACACTATGGTGTTCTAGGCGGTACTAGTCGTGAAACAATTTCCACAATGTCTCAATTGTGTACCAAACTCGCAACTCAGATATTCATCTCTATGATCATATCATAGATATTTTATCCTCTTGTCACGATGATCTTCAACTTCATTCTGAAATTACTTGAACCATTCAATAATTCAGACTTGTGTTTCATCAAGTAAATATGTTTAGTATCTACTCAAATCATCTGTGAAGTAAGAGCATAATGATATCCACTGCATGCCTCAGCAATCATTGGACTGCACACATCAAAATGTGTTACTTCCAACCAGTTGCTTTCTTGTTCCATTTTACTGAAACCGAAGCTTTCAGTCATCTTGCCCATGTGGTATGATTTGCATGCCTCAAGCGATTCAAAATCAAGTGAGTCCAAACGGTCCATCTGCATGGAGTTTCTTCATGCGTATATACCAATAGACATGGTTCACATGTCTCAATCCTTTTCAAAAATGAGTGAGTCCAAAGATCCATCAACATGGAGCTTCTTCATGCGTTTTATACCAATATGACTTACATGGCAGTGCCACAAGTAGGTGGTACTATCATTACTATCTTATATCTTTTGGCATGAACATGTGTATCACTATGATCGAGATTCAATAAACCATTCATTTTAGGTGCATGACCATTGAAGATATTATTCAAATAAATAGAGTAACCATTATTCTCCTTAAATGAATAACCGTATTGCGATAGACATAATCCAATCATGTCTATGCTCAACGCAAACACCAAATAACAATTATTTAGGTTTAACACCAATCTCGATGGTAGAGGGAGCGTGCGATGCTTGATCATATCAACCTTGGAAACACTTCCAACACATCTTTTCAGCTCACCTTTAGCTAGTCTCCGTTTATTCCGTAGCTTTTATTTCGAGTTACTAACACTTAGCAACCGAACCGGTATCTAATACCCTGATGCTACTAGGAGTACTAGTAAAGTACACATTCACATAATGTATATCCAATATACTTCTATCGACAGCCTTCTCATCTACCAAGTATCTAGGGCAATTCTGCTCCAGTGGCTGTTCCCCTTATTACAGAAGCACTCAGTCTCTGGTTTGGGTTCAACCTTGGGTTTCTCCACTAGAGCAGCTGATTTGCCGTTTCATGAAGTATCCCTTCTTGCCCTTGCCCTTTGAAACTAGTGGTTTCACTAACCATCAACAATTGATGCTCCTTCTTGATTTCTACTTTCGCGGTGTCAAACATCACAAATATTTCAAGGATCATCATGTCGATCCCTGATATGTTATAGTTCATTACGAAGCTCTAGCAGCTTGGTGGCAATGACTTTGGAGAAACATCACTATCTTATCTGGAAGATCAACTCCCACTCGATTCAAGTGATTGTTGTACTCAGACAATCTGAGCACAAGCTCAACGATTGAGCTTTTCTCCCTTAGTTTGCAGGCTAAGAAAATCGTCGGAGGTCTTATACCTCTTGACGTGGGCACGAGCCTGAAATCCCAATTTCAGCCCTCGAAACATTTCATACGTTCCGCGACGTTTCGAAAACATCTTTGGTGCCTCAACTCTAAACCGTTTAACTGAACTATCACGTAGTTATCTAAACGTGTATGTCCGATGTTCGCAACATCCACAAACGACGTTTGGGGTTCAGCACACTGAGCGGTGCATTAAGGACATAAGCTTTCTACAGTCTGCATAATCGCTACTGTCAACTTTCAACTATATTTTCTCTAGGAACATATCTAAACAGTGGAACTAAAGCACGAGCTTACGACATAATTTGCAAAGATCTATCGACTATGTTCAGGATAATTGAGTTCATCTTATAAACTCCCACTCAGATAGACATCCCTCTATGTCATCTAAGTGATTACATGATCCGAGTCAACTAGGCCGTGTCCGATCATCACGTGAGACGGACTAGTCATCATCGGTGAACATCTCATGTTGATCGCATCTTCTATACGACTCATGTTCGACCTTTCGGTCCTCCGTGTTCCGAGGCCATGTCTGTACATGCTAGGCTCGTCAAGTTAACCTAAGTGTTTCGCATGTGTTCCGAGGCAATGTCTGTACATGCTAGGCTCGTCAACACCCGTCGTATTCGAATGAAAGAATCTATCACACCCGATCATCACGTGGTGCTTCGAAATGACGAACCTTCGCAACGGTGCACAGTTAGGGAGAACACTTTCTTGAAATTTTAATGAGGGATCATCTTATTTACTACCGTCGTTCTAAGCAAATAAGATGCAAAAACATGATAAACATCACATGCAATCGAATAGTGACATGATATGGCCATCATCACTTTGCTCCTTTTGATCTCCATCTTCGGGGCTCCATGATCATCATCGTCACCAGCATGACACCATGATCTCCATCATCATGATCTCCATCATCGTGTCTTCATGAAGTTGTCTCGCCAACTATTACTTCTACTACTACAGCTAACGGTTAGCAATAAAGTAAAGTAATTACATGACGTTTACGTTGACACGTAGGTCATAAATAAATTAAGACAACTCCCATGGCTCCTGCCGGTTGTCATATTCATCGACATGCAAGTCGTGATTCCTATTACAAGAACATGATCATCTCATACATCACATATATCATTCATCACATCCTTTTGGCCATATCAAATCACATGGCATACCCTGCAAAAACAAGTTAGACGTCCTCTAATTGTTGTTTGCATGTTTTACGTGGCTGCTATGGGTTTCTAGCAAGAACGTTTCTTACCTACGCAAAACCACAACGTGATATGTCAATTGCTATTTACCCTTCATAAGGACCCTTTTTATTGAATCCGATCCGACTAAAGTGGGAGAGACTAGCACCCACTAGCCACCTTATGCAACTAGTGCATGTCAGTCGGTGGAACCGGTCTCACGTAAGTGTACGTGTAAGGTCGGTCCGGGCCGCTTCATCCCACAATGCCGCCGGATCAATATTGGACTAGTAACGGTAAGCATATTGAACAAAATCAACGCCCACAACTACTTTGTGTTCTACTCGTGCAAAGAATCTACACAATAGACCTAGCTCATGATGCCACTGTTGGCGAACGTAGCAGAAATTCAAAATTTTCCTACGTATCACCAAGATCTATCTATGGAGAAACCAGCAACGAGGGGAAGGAGAGTGCATCTACATACCCTTGTAGATCGCTAAGCGGAAGCGTTCAAGTGAACGGGGTTGATGGAGTCGTACTCGTCGTGATCCAAATCACCGATGACCAAGTGCCAAACGGACGACACCTCCGCGTTCAACACACGTACAGCTCGGTGACGTCTCCCATGCCTTGATCCAGCAAGGAGAGAGGGAGAGGTTGAGGAAGACTCCATCCAGCAGCAGCACAACGGCGTGGTGGTGGAGGAAGCGTGGCAATCCTGCAGGGCTTCGCCAAGCACCGCGGGAGAGGAGGAGGGAGAGAAGCAGGGCTGCGCCATGGAGAGGTCAGAACTCATGTGTTGGCAGCCCAAAACCCTCAAGTATATATAGGGGAGAGGGAGGGGGGTGCACCCCTTTAGGGTTTCCACCCCAAGGGGTGCGGCAGCCCCAAACCCATCTAGGGTGGCGGCCAAGGGGGGGGGGGGGAAGAGGGGAAACTTGCCCCCCAAGCTAGGTGGGGCGCCCCCTCCCCAAACCCTAGGCGCCTTGGGCCCTTGTGGGGGGGGGGGGCGCACCAGCCCACCTGGGGCTGGTCCCCTCCCACACTTAGCCCATGCAGCCCTCCGGGGCCGGTAGCCCCACTTGGTGGACCCCCGGACACCTCCGGTGGTGCCGGTACACTACCGGTGATGCCCAGAACACTTCCGGTGGCCAAAACCATACTTCCTATATATAAATCTTTACCTCCAGACCATTCCGGAACTCCTCGTGACGTCCGGGATCTCATCCGGGACTCCGAACAACATTCGGTAACCACATACGAACTTCCTTTATAACCCTAGCGTCATCGAACCTTAAGTGTGTAGACCCTATGGGTTCGGGAACCATGCAGACATGACCGAGACGTTCTCCAGTCAATAACCAACAGCGGGATCTGGATACCCATGTTGGTTCCCACATGTTCCACGATGATCTCATCGGATGAACCACGGTGTCGAGGATTCGATCAATCCCGTATACAAGTCCCTTTGTCTAGCGGTATTGTACTTGCCCGAGATTCGATCGTCGGTATCCCGATACCTTGTTCAATCTCGTTACCGGCAAGTCTCTTTACTCGTTCCGTAACACATCATCCCGTGATCAACTCCTTGATCACATTGTGCACATTACGATGTTGTCCTACCGAGTGGGCCCAGAGATACCTCTCCGTCACACGGAGTGACAAATCCCAGTCTCGATTCGTGCCAACCCAACAGACACTTTCGGAGATACCTGTAGTGTACCTTTATAGCCACCCAGTTACGTTGTGACATTTGGCACACCCAAAGTATTCCTACGGTATCCGGGAGTTGCACAATCTCATGGTATAAGGAAATGATACTTGACATTAGAAAAGCTTTAGCATACAAACTACACGATCTTGTGCTATGCTTAGGATTGGGTCTTGTCCATCACATCATTCTTCTAATGATGTGATCCCGTTATCAATGACATCCAATGTCCATGGTCAGGAAACCGTAACCATATATTGATCAACGAGCTAGTCAACTAGAGGCTTACTAGGGACATGGTGTTGTCTATGCATCCACACATGTATCTGAGTTTCCTATCAATACAATTCTAGCATGGATAATAAACGATTATCATGAACAAGGAAATATAATAATAACCTATTTATTATTGCCTCTAGGGCATATTTCAAACAGAAATACCCTACAGAGAAAGGTGCCTCTATAGAGGCATGATTGCAAAAAATAACAGGATCGTACTGCTTATTATAGGGGCCACAACTGAGGTGGCGGCCCTCAAGCAGGCGCTATCTGAGGCCGAAAAGAAAACGGCCGAGGAGCGCACCGAGCGAGAGATACTTGGGGCTCAGGTCGGCGAGGTGCAGCAAGAGCTGCAGGTTCTCATGAAAAAACATGAGAGCTTGGAGCTTGAGTCAAAGGCGCAAGCATCCGAGCTCGCGTCGGCCCTTGAGACCGCCAAGGGTGCCAAGGCCGAAGCCCAAAAGGCCCTCCAAGAGTTGGAGGAGATGAAAAAGATAGCAGCGGATAAGGCATTCTTAATGCAAAGTAGAAATATAAAAGTAAACTACTTGTCACTTACCCGAATCCGGAGCTCTCCAGGGGCATTCCCAGATCTTCCCCGCAACGTATCCGCCGCCGCCGCATTCTACCGAGCTGAAGAGGGCAGCTCGACGGAGAGTGTGTTCTGGTCTCAGTATTCTGAGGCCGGACACCCTGTACCCCTGAGCGACCAGCTGAAACAGCTGGTCGAGCTCCATAAGGCGGCCGAACAGGCCATGAAGGGCTTCATAGTTCGGCTGTGGCCCGGAGAGGCCCTGCCTGGGAGCTATTTCGGGCTGGTGCGGCGGCTGGTGGAAGCCTGTCCAAGGCTCGAGGTCATCAAGCGCTCTGTCTGCATCGAAGGTGCCCGTTGGGCCCCTGCCCGTGCAAAGGTGCACTGGGGTAAGCTGGACGGAGAGAAGCTTGTGAAGGACGGGCAGCCGTCTGGGAAGGAGCATCGCAAGCCCGAGAACTACTACAAGGATGTTCTTCCAGGTGCCCGCCTTGTGGAGGATGAATGTACGAAGGATGTAATTTTTGAATGAACTCGCTCGTGTTTATCCTGTGCGCTGAAAACTTGTTCATATGCGCTAAGCAATGCTTACTGAATTTAAAATATTATTTTCTATACGGCCGTTTATCAAAAATTGAGAGATGGCCAGTCGTCGGCTTCTGCCCCCGTGCCACTAGTGCTGGGGTGTTTGGGATAAACCTGAGCGCTCTTTTTCCCATGGTTGGATCCTTCGAGGGAGGCGCTCAGCACAACGAACCAGGCAATCAGACTATAATGCTTGAACACTCTCACTTAGCCATAGAACTTTATAATTTTAAATTTCGGTGAAGCCCCTAGTCCGGAAGACCGAATTCGGGGCGCTATCCACGCCTTGGCCGGACAAAGCCAGCTCCTCGCTCGAAGCGGCATAAGTCTTTAGGGAATCGAAAAACCTCTCGAACAGCGACCGGTCTCTCGCCTTATCATGACAGTCAGTTTTAGCTTTCTCCACTGAGGTGCTTAACCCAGCTGAACCGGGGTACAATCGCAGTGGTTCTCCTAGTGCTACCTTAGCCGATATAGCGGAACGTAAGGCACCAAAACATAGGAGCCGGGCAAACCCAACTATTGACCCAAATCATGATTCGGAGCCGATGCATATAGTGCTATAAGTTCGGGGTGCCGCACTTGTGAAAGTGTTCGGACTTCTCACACCATAATGAGGGGTACTGAAGCCCCTGGCGTATTTGTCGTACCATGGTGTACGGGTGCAATCATGTCATTTAATAAACATGTATATGAAAATAGGATAATGCAAAAAATAGACAAAAAGCTATGCATTGTTTATAGAGGGGCTGTTTATCAAAGTCGAACGATACAAATAGTGCGATAAGCAAAAAGATACTGGACTATTTAACATGTCCTGAGCAGGGGCATGCCGCGGAAAATAATTCGAAACAGGTATGCTGCTCGTAACAGAGACCACCTGGGGATTCCATAATGCGGCGTGGCTTGTCTGCTTCCCTGGATCTTGCATTGTTTGTGCGGTAGTCGAATTGCCGAACAGGTCGTCCGAAGTGTGGAGTCCTGAAAGTAAGTGAGATAAAAGAATCCAGTAGCCCCTAGTACGTTTTAAGCTGTATTTTGGGCGTGCCGTTATTGTGCCCCTTCCCCTGTGCCCATGGTATTTCAAGGGCGTAGTTATGTACGCGCGGCACTGGTTTCGCTATATCGCGAGGGCTGGGGTTGGGGCCGCATTGCTACGCCTGCTCAGAACGTGCCGGGCGGTCTTGTTGTAGGTTACTCCGGGCACGCTTGGCAGTGTCTGCTTTTTAACGGCCAGACTGGAGAAGTGCCTAAGAAAGCTGCTTTGTACTTCCGCTGCGAGAGCCGTCGTGTGCTCCTCTGTACGGAGGGAGCGTTCGGTGTTTCCGTTGACCGTGATTACTCCTCGAGTGCCTGGCATCTTGAGCTTGAGTTATGCATAGTGCGGCACCGCATTGAATTTTGTGAATGCGGTTCGTCTGAGCAGGGCGTGATAGCCACTGCGGAACGGGACTATATCGAAGATTAACTCTTCGCTTCGGAAATTATCCGGAGATCCAAGACCACGTCAAGTGTTACTGAGCCTGTGCAATTGGCCTCTACACCTGGTATAACGCCTTTAAAGGTCATCTTTGTGGGCTTAATCCTTGAGGGATCTATGCCCATTTTCTGCACTGTATCCTGGTAAAGCAGGTTCAGGCTACTGCCACCGTCCATGAGGACTCTTGTGAGATGAAATCTGTCGATGATTGGGTCGAGAACCAATGCGGCAAAGCCGCCATGACGGATGCTAGTGGGGTGGTCCTTCGATCAAAAGTGATCGGGCAGGAGGACCATGGGTTGAACTTTGGGGCGACTGGCTCCATCGCGTATACGTCCCGTAGCGCACGCTTCCGCTCCCTCTTGGGAATGTGGGTTGCGTATATCATGTTCACCGTCTGCACTTGTGGGGGAAACCCCTTCTGTCCATTGTTGTTCGGCGGCCTGGGCTCCTCCTCGTCATCGCTATGCAGCCCCTTGTCTTTGTTTTCGGCTCTTAACTTGCCTGCATGCTTGAACACCCAACAATCCCTGTTGGTGTGATTGGCTGGTCTTTCAGTGGTGCCATGGATCTGGCACAAGCGGTCGAGTATTCGGTCCAAACTGGACGGGCCTTGAGTATTCTTTTTGAATGGCTTTTTCCGCTCACCGGATTTATAGCCTATGAATCCGGCATTAACTGCCGTATCTTCATTGCTGTCGCTGCTTACGCGGCGCTTTTGCTTATTTCGACGTGTCCTGCCACTTTTGTCCTTGGTATCCGAATTACCAGGGTTCTTTGATAAGTTGTTGCTGCGAGCTAGCCAGCTATCTTCTCCCGCGCAAAAGCGGGTCATGAGTGTCGTCAGGGCTGCCATAGATTTCGGCTTTTCCTGTCCCAGGTGCCGGGCAAGCCACTCGTCACGGATGTTATGCTTGAAGCTGCTAGGGCCTCTGCGTCCGGACAGTCGACTATCTGGTTTTTCTTTGTTAGGAACCGTGTCCAGAATTGTCTGGCCGATTCTTCTGGCTGCTGAATTATGTGGCTTAAGTCGTCGGCATCCGGTGGTCGCACTTAGGTGCCCTGGAAGTTGTCAAGGAATGTGGCCTCCAGGTCCTCCCAAGAACCGATTGAGTCCGCTGGCAAGCTGTTAAGCCAGTGTCGGGCCGGTCCTTTGAGTTTGAGCGTGAGGTATTTGATGGTGTGTAGATCATCGCCACGTGCCATGTGGATGTGAAGGACATAATCCTCGATCCATACCTCCGGATCTGTGGTGCCATCGTATGATTTGATGTTCACGGGTTTGAAACCCTCTGGGATTTTATGATCCATTACTTCATCTGCGAAGCATACTGGGTGTGCGGCGCCCCTGTACTAGGCTATGTCACGACGCAGCTCGGAAGAGCTATGTCTGTTGAGTTCGGCCCGGCCGGATTTATTGTATCCGGAGTGAAGATCATCGTCACATGTCGTCGGGTGACGAGGATACGTACCTAGGGTAGGGTAACTTATCATACCTGAGGTACCCAATCAAGGACATGACTCCTACAATGAAAGACATTCTAAGAAGTATCGACAGTTCAGTCGACCTGGTCAGCCCAGTCGACGGACACGAGCGTACTCGACCAGAAGTACAAGCAGTCGACCTTGAAGACAGCCACTCGACCATAAGAAGACCTAAAGGCACTGCCTACAAACGGTCACCTCATAAGTAGCTTTTATGGCCTTCATGGTCCTTTATTACAGGCGTTACCAGTAACCTCCTCTCTTTATGTACATTAAACTCCTTGTAACGTGGGCTGGCTGGGGTCCTGGCGAACTCTATATAAGCCACCCCCCTCCACTAGGACAGGGGTTCGGAACTTTGTAACACACACACATAATCCAGTCGACTGCCTCCGGGCTCCGAGACGTAGGGCTGTTACTTCCTCAGAGAAGGGCCCGAACTCGTAAAACTCCTTGCGCATACAACTACTCCATAGCTAGGATCTTGCCTCTCCATACTTACCCCCCATTCTCACTGTCAGACTTAGAACCACGACAGTTGGTGCCCACCGTGGGGCAGGTGTTCTAGCGATTTGTTGGAGGAGTTGGGATTCTTTCAACCCACATCATGTTTTCGAGCGGAGTCATGGTCGAGAGCCGCGAGATCCGTCTCGGCGCTCTCTCCTTCATCGTTGACAACTCTGCTTGGCTGCAGGAGGCTCCACTCGATGTGGACACGCTTCCTGCCCGCGGAGCCACGCATTTTCGCGCATGCGTCCGCGGCGTCCTCCTGCGGCAACCGTCGACCCAGTACGGGTCAGCATTCGTTGCGCCGTCATCGTCATCATCGTCATCAGTTTCCCACCGGCGCAAGCGCACCGGTCGGTCGAGACTCCAGCGGTGGGTGAAGCACGCACTGGCCCGTCAGTCGGCCATCCCCCAAGTCGCGGCAATCGAGCCCGACGAGTCACTCTACGGCCTGTTCGACTGGCTCCGTAGAGACTGCGTCCGAGTGCGACAACAGTGATCCAGCGGCAGAAGTACTAATGGTCGACGGACCATGTAGCCCCCCCGGATTCCCCCATACCGAAGAGGTTGCCGCAGGGGGGATTCCGGCGCAGGGTCACGAAGAGTACAGGCCCGAGCCCCTTACCTCAGTGCAGAGGGAGGAACTCCGTCGCCGGAACATGGACGCCCTTCACACTCCTATCGTTGGAGAAACCCCTGAGGCGCGAGCCCTGGAGGAGGCGCGCTTGGCCAACTTGGCTGAACGTACTCGATTGGAGAATCTCCAGAGAGCACTCGACGAGCGCACACGACCGCCCGCTCCCGAGTCCAGTCGTCGTCGCGTCTTCCAGCCGCCGACCCAGGTATACCGTACCCCGATTCAGAATTTGGCAGCTGCGGCTCGTATAGCGGAGTCGATCCAGCCTTCACAGTCAGAGGCAGGGAGAGGCCTATTGCAGATCAGAGATTTGCTTCGTGCAGCGGGTGACCAGAATTCAGCCGTATCTCAGTCGCGCAACAGGATTCACAGTCGATCCGTCACTGCGAATTCCGTTCAGTCGGCTAATAGTCCAAGGTCGCCCCCGAGGCGTGAAGGACACAGAGGCCGGCACGAAGATCAATACCAAGGGCACGAGCGATATGAGCACCGATTCGATTGCAACGATCAACGTCGAGTGCCTTCTCCTCCCCCAAGGGCCGGGTCGTACGTTCCTCGACGGCAAGAGGATAGACGCCAGTTCAGTACTGGGCGAAGGGTCCCAGTCGACCCCAGGGAACCAGGCTTTGATGCGAGATCCATCATCGTTCAAGGTCTGGTCGACCGAAATAGAGCTCACCGAGAAGACCGTGACAGAGGCGCCCCGTCCAGCAGCAGAGTTCGCGTCTCAGGTCCCGAGTGTTTCAGCAGAGCAATCAGAGCTGCAATGATTCCTCCCAACTTCAGGTTGGCGGCTGGAGTCAGCAAGTTCACCGGAGAGTCCAAGCCGGACACATGGCTCGAGGATTACCGAGTGGCTGTTCAGATCGGAGGCGGCAATGACGAGGTGGCCATGAAGCATTTGCCCCTCATGTTGGAAGGATCAGCCAGAGCGTGGTTGAATCAGTTGGCTCCCAGCAGTATTTATACTTGGGAAGATCTAGCCCAGGTGTTTGTCAGGACATTCGAAGGGACTTGAAGCGACCGGCAGGGTTGACAGAATTGCAGTCATGTGTTCAGAAGTCGAGTGAAACCCTGAGGGATTATATACAGAGGTGGATCACTCTGAATCACACGGTCGAGAATGTATCCGACCATCAGGCAGTTTGCGCCTTCAAGGAAGGCGTCAGAAACAGAGAGTTAACTTTGAAGTTCGGTCGAACCGGGGATATGACCCTGAGTCAAATGATGGAAATCGCCACCAAGTACACGAACGGGGAAGAGGAAGATAGACTCCAGAGTGGCAAGTATAAGGCAGCCGCTAATGAGGCCGGCGGAGGACACTCCAGTCGGAAGCAGAAACGCAAGGCCGAGCCAGTCGCCCCGGGGAAGCCTTAGCTGTGACCCCAGGGAAGTTTAAGGGGAAACCCAAGGGTCCTTGGAACCCCAAGAAAGTGAAAGACCAGGACGGGAACGATGTGATGGACTTACCATGCCACATTCACACGAAGAAAGATGAAGAGGGAAATCTCATTTACCCTAAGCATACCACTCGACAATGTCGACTCCTGATGCAACAGTTCCAAGGGAAGCAAGCCAAGGACAAAGGGAAAGAGTCAGACAAAGTTGAAGACAGAGAAGACAGCGGTGAAGAATACCCCCAAATCAATTCCACTCTGATGATTTTCGCTGATGTCGAAAGTAAGAGTCGACTTAAGGTCATCAATCGCGAAGTAAACATGGTCGCTCCGGTGACACCCCATTACCTGAAGTGGTCCCAAACCGCCATCACCTTCGACCAGTCCGATCATCCGACTCATATTGCCACCCCAGGGAGGCAAGCGTTGGTGGTCGACCCAATTATTGAAGGCACTCGACTGACCAAGGTTCTGATGGACGGCGGCAGTGGGCTAAACTTGTTGTATGCAGAGACGTTGAAGGGGCTGGGCATTCTGATGTCCCGGATCAGCCCCAGCAACATGAGCTTCCACGGAGTCATTCCGGGGAAGAAAGCTGAGTCACTCGGTCAAATCACTCTCGACGTCGTCTTTGGTGACTCGAAGAATTTCCGGAAAGAAAAGTTAACCTTTGAGGTCGTGGATTTTCAGAGTGCGTACCACGCCATTCTTGGGAGACCAGCCTATGCTCGTTTCATGGCTCGACCATGCTACGTATACCTCAAGCTGAAGATGCCTGGCCCCAAAGGTGTAATCACCATCGTTGGCAATCGGAAGAAGGCAGAGGAGTGCTTCCAGAAAGGCGCCAAAATTGCTGACGCTCAGATGGCCAAGATAGAGATGCAAGAGTACCAGAAGACTGCGGATCCGAGTGAGTTGTTACGAGCCAAGAAGCCCGCCACGGAGTCGGCATTTCAGTCGACTGGTGAGACCAAGCAAGTCCACATCCACCCGACCGATCCAAATGCGGCTCCAACCAACATCTCCACTACACTCGACCCCAAATAGGAAGAAGCGCTCGTCCAGTTCCTCCGTGAGAACTGGGACATCTTTGCATGGAAGCCTGCTGACATGCCAGGTGTGCCTAGGGGACTGGCCGAGCACCGCCTTCGAGTCGACCCAAAGGCCAAACCAGTCAAGGAGCATCTCCGACGGTCCGCCGTTCAGAAGAGAAAGGCCATTGGCGAAGAAGTGGCCCGACTCCTAGCAGCAGAATTCATTCGCGAGATCTACCACTCCGAGTGGCTCGCTAATGTTGTGATGGTCCCTAAGAAGGACAGATCGTTGCGCATGTGCATCGATTTCAAGCATATCAATCGGGCCTGCCCGAAAGATCATTTTCCTCTTCCTCGCATCGATCAAATAGTCGACTCGACTGCAGGATGCGAGAGGTTATCTTTTTTAGATGCTTACTCTGGATACCATCAGATCCGTCTGTATGGACCCGATGAAATAAAAACAGCCTTCATCACCCCTTTTGGGTGTTTCTGCTATGTTACCATGCCTTTCGGTCTCAAGAACGCCGGAGCTACATTCATGAGAATGATTCAGAAGTGCCTAATCACTCAAATCAGTCGGAATGTAGAAGCATACATGGATGACATAGTGGTCAAGTCACGGAAAGGTTCTGACCTGCTGACTGACCTAGCTGAAACTTTTGCCAATCTCAGGAGTTATGATATCAAGCTCAATCCGTCGAAGTGCACATTTGGAGTCCCTGGAGGAAAGTTACTCGGTTTCCTTGTTTCCGAACGAGGAATCGACGCTAACCCTGAAAAAGTTGGCACCATACTCCGGATGAAACGCCCCGTGCGTGTGCACGACGTCCAGAAACTTACTGGATGCTTGGCCGCCCTAAGTCGATTCATCTCCAGGCTCGGTGAAAAGGCGCTGCCTCTTTACCGACTGATGAAGAAGTCAGACACGTTCGAATGGACTCCAGAAGCTGATGCAGCATTTGCAGAGCTAAAAGCTCTGCTCTCCACCCAGCCGGTGCTTGCTGCTCCTGTCAGCAAAGAGCCATTGTTGCTTTACATAGCAGCCACGGGACAAGTCGTTAGTACCGTTCTTACGGTCGAGCGGGAAGAGGAAGGAAAGACCTTCAAAGTTCAATGCCCAGTTTATTATCTCTCTGAAGTTCTGACCCCGTCGAAGCAAAGATATCCCCACTATCAGAAGCTCGTTTACGGGATTTACATGACCACGAAGAAGGTTGCTCACTATTTCTCTGATCACTCTATCACAGTCGTCAGCGACGCTCCATTATCAGAGATTCTTCATAACAGAGATGCAACCGGTCGAGTGGCGAAATGGTCAATTGAACTTCTTCCTCTTGATATCAAGTTCGAGGCAAAGAAAGCTATTAAGTCCCAGGCAATAGCTGATTTCCTCGCCGAGTGGACCGAGCAGGAGCTTCCGACTCAAGTTCACTCGGAGCACTGGACTATGTTTTTTGATGGCTCCAAGATGCTGAACGGATCCGGTGCGGGGGTTGTACTGGTTTCCCCCCGAGGAGATAAGCTCAAGTATGTCCTCCAGATTCACTTTGATTCCTCCAACAATGAGGCAGAGTATGAAGCGCTTCTATACGGATTACGTATGGCCATTTCACTCGGCGTCCGTCGCCTCATGGTCTACGGCGACTCAGATCTGGTTGTTAATCAGGTGATGAAGGAGTGGGACGTCCGAAGCCCATCCATGACGGGATATTGCAGCGCAGTGAGAAAGCTGGAGAAACGATTCGAGGGGTTGGAGCTCCATCATATACCCCGACTGAAAAATCAAGCTGCAGATGATTTGGCGAAGATAGGGTCCAAAAGGGAGGCCATACCTAAAGATGTGTGTTTGGAGCACATTCACACACCATCAGTGCAAGAAGATCCTTTCACAGAAGAGCCTCCACAACCAAAAAGCGCCTCTGACTCGACCGAAGTGGAGATACCAGCTGTGGTCGACCTGATTATGGAAGTTATGACCACCACTCCCGATTGGACAGTGCCGTACATTGCGTATATCATGAGAAAAGAGCTCCCAGAAGATGAAGAAGAGGCTCGGCAGATCGTCCGTCGATCCAAAGCCTTTACAGTGATCAAAGGGCAGCTATACAGAGAAAGCGTGACTGGAGTTGGTCAGAAGTGCATCACACCTGAAGAAGGACAGATAATTCTCGAGGACATCCACTCGGGAACCTGCGGCCATCACGCGTCCTCTCGGACCATCGTGGCTAAAGCATACCGAGCGGGTTTTTACTGGCCAAGGGCGAACGAAATGGCAAAGGATATAGTCGACAAGTGCGAGGGGTGCCAGTTTTATTCCAACATGTCTCACAAGCCCGCCTCCGCCTTGAAGACCATTCCACTTGTCTGGCCTTTCGCTGTCTGGGGTCTAGATATGATCGGACCACTGAGAACTGGTAGGAGTGGCTTCACCCACTTGTTGGTCGCAGTCGACAAGTTCACGAAGTGGATAGAAGCCAAATCCATAAAGGACCTCGACGCAAGCACTGCCATCAGTTTTATCAGGGGATTGATATTCAGATATGGAGTTCCGCACAACATCATCACAGATAATGGATCAAACTTTGATAATGACAGATTCAAAGCCTTCTGCGCCTCTCAGGGCACTCGAGTCGACTACGCTTCAGTTGCTCATCCTCAGTCGAATGGACAGGCCGAACGCGCGAATGGCCTCATCCTCAAAGGACTAAAACCCCGACTGATGCGTGATCTCAAACACGCAGCAGGCGCCTGGGTCGACGAACTTCCGTCAGTTCTATGGGGGTTGAGGACCACCCCTAACCGGTCGACTGGAAGAACACCATTCTTTCTGGTCTATGGAGCCGAAGCAGTTTTGCCAAGCGACTTGCTCCACAACGCGCCTCGAGTCGAGTTATATTCCGAAGCAGAAGCAGAACAGGCCCGGCAAGATGCAGTCGACCTCTTAGAGGAGGAAAGAGAGATGGCTCTAATCCGCTCGACCATCTACCAGCAAGAGTTGCGTCGGTTCTACGCCAGAAATGTGAAGGGTCGAGCCTTTCAGGAAGGAGATTTGGTCCTCCGCGTGGATCAGCAAAAACCTCACAAACTTGCCCCGACCTGGGAAGGCCCCTTCATCATCACCAAAGTCCTGCACAACGGAGCGTATCACCTCTACAACATCGATCGACGGATCGACGAGCCTCGAGCATGGAACGCGGACCTGCTCCGTCCTTTTTACACTTAAAAACTCACTCGACTGAGATGTAATAAAAGTACCTCTGTAATTCTTTCGTTTCAAGCAAAAGACTGCTATTTCTTTTTCTGTTTGTCTAAATTTCCCCCAGTGGGTGACTTAGTTGCGAATCCGCTTCGCCTAAGTTTTCAGAAAATCCTACCGAGTGGAGAGCCAGCCTCCCACTCGGGGGCTTAGCTGCGAATCCGTTTCTCCTAAGTAATCGAAATCCTACCGAGTGGAGAGCAAACCTCCCACTCGGGGGCTTAGCTGCAGTCCAAGGACTCGCCTAAGATTGAAAAAATCCTACCGAGTGGAGAGCAAACCTCCCACTCGGAGGCTTAGCTGCAGTCCAAGCACTCGCCTAAGTATTCAAAATCCTACCGAGTGGAGAGCAAACCTCCCACTCGGAGGCTTAGCTGCAGTCCAAGCACTCGCCTAAGTATTCGAAATCCTACCGAGTGGAGAGCAAACCTCCCACTCGGGGGCTTAGCTGCAGTCCAAGGACTCGCCTAAGATTGAAAAAATCCTACCGAGTGGAGAGCAAACCTCCCACTCGGGGGCTTAGCTGCAGTCCAAGGACTCGCCTAAGATTGGAAAAACCCTACCGAGTGGAGAGCAAACCTCCCACTCGGGGGCTTAGCTGCAGTCCAAGTACTCGCCTAAGTAATTGAAATCCTACCGAGTGGAGAGCAAACCTCCCACACGGGGGCTTAGCTGCAGTCCAAGCACTCGCCTAAGTATTCGAAATCCTACCGAGTGGAGAGCAAACCTCCCACTCGGGGGCTTAGCTGCAGTCCAAGGACTCGCCTAAGATTGAAAATATCCTACCGAGTGGAGAGCAAACCTCCCACTCGGGGGCTTAGCTGCAGTCCAAGGACTCGCCTAAGATTGAAAAAATCCTACCGAGTGGAGAGCAAACCTCCCACTCGGAGGCTTAGCTGCAGTCCAAGCACTCGCCTAAGTATTCAAAATCCTACCGAGTGGAGAGCAAACCTCCCACTCGGAGGCTTAGCTGCAGTCCAAGCACTCGCCTAAGTATTCGAAATCCTACCGAGTGGAGAGCAAACCTCCCACTCGGAGGTTTAGCTGCAGTCCAAGCACTCGCCTAAGTAATTGGAATCCTACCGAGTGGAGAGCAAACCTCCCACTCGGGGACTTAGTTGCAGCTCAGAGCTCGCCTAAGCCATGTTGACAGACACCATCGCGGCGATAAGCATCGTGCAAACCAGACAGCCTTTGAGGGAACAACGAATAGTAGATCGGCGGATCAAGTCGCGAAGGCATTCAACGTCGAGCCAAGTTCGGACAAAACCAAAAGATCCTAGATCGCAAATAAAAGTACTCGAGCTATAAGCTCGACGGAGTTTATCAGTTACATAAACCACTCGGCATTCCGAGGCAAATTTAAGGCAAGGAACATCAGTTTTTTACTCCTCCGGTGGAGGACTAGATGGTGCAACAAATTCGTCCAAGTCGATCCCATCAGAGATCCGAGTGGCAGCAGCGATGAAGGTCTCCATGAAATCCTGAAAGTTATGCTTCCTGGTATTGGCAACCTGGAGAGCGGCCAGCTTCTCCTCGCGCGCCTCCTTGCAGTGGACACGAACCAGTGACAGAGCCACGTCAGCACCGCACCTAGCAGAAGACTTCTTCCATTCTTGCACTCGACCTGGAACCTCACTTAGTCGAGTGACCAAGGATTCAAGGTCGTTCTGAAGCGTCTCCTTGGGCCAGAGTGTGGAGTCGATCCGTGACACTGCAGCTTTCAGTCGAGCCAGGTAGTCCACCACGCAAGCGACACGGGATTCCAACCGGAAGACATTCATGGCCACTTCGTCCTTCACAGGAGAGTTGATAGGGTCCAGGCGGGTCTCCACTCGACTGGTCTCTTCCTCAAAGTTCCGGCAGAATTCTGAAAGAAGTTTCGACAGATCAAAACTGTAACCAAATGGTGAGTCGACAACAACAAGATTAATCGCACAAAGAGGGTTACCTTCAATCATGAGGTATAGCTTCTTGGCAAGACCCCCGAGATAATCCTCCAATTCCTTGTGCTTCCCCGCCAGCTGGCCGAGCTTGTCGTTCAGAGTACTCTTGTCAGTCTTCAGTCGACTCGCTTCCTTGTTGGCCGAGTCAAGAGCAGACTTCAGCCTAGCGTTCTCGCTCTCAAGTTGACCGACTGAAGCAAGTTTCTCTTCAGCAAGCTTCAGCTTCTCCGCAGCCGCTTTTTGTGCCTCCGCAAGGTCAAGGTCTTTCTTCTTCAGGGCCTTCTCCAGTTCGTCTGCAAAACAACAATGAGCACAGAGTTGAGAACAGGCAGGAGAACAGAGACAGCCGTCGAGTTCTCACCAGCCATACCTTTTGCTTCATCCTTCGCCTTCTGCACGTTTTCCTGAGCAAACTGTAAATCAAGATTAAGCTGGATTTGCTTATTCTTCAGATCGGCGAGCTGAGCAACAAGCTCACAAGACTTCTGCAAAGAGTCAATCGACAAAGGGTATCAAAGATAAGCTACTCCCGAGTGACTGAAAGAAAGAGCACAACACTCCTAAGACTACAGCCGAATCAAAACATTCGACAGTAGCCTCAGGGACTACACCCAGTGGGTGCACTCAGCGTGCCCCCACTGGTTTTCAAAAAAAAAAGTCGACTGCCCGCAGTCGACCGGATACAGTTTTCATCCGACATGGCCTGACCAAACCGTTCTCAGAAAACCATACCGAGTGAAGAAGTACAACTACAAAAAGGCAGTATAAAGACCACAGTCGACTGCCAGCAGTCGACCGTGGCCTCGGGGACTACACCCAGTGGGTGCACTCAGCGTGCCCCCACCAATGAGAAATTTCGGATCAACAGCACCCAGTGGGTGTACAACGCAAGTGAAGACCAACTAACCTGGACGTTCTGCTGCGACGCCGAGCTGATGTCATAGGCCGCTTGACTGGCATCCCGAGCCGCTTTGGTCTGCTCCATCACGAGTCCCGCCTGACGTATAGCCTCCTTAGCAGCACTCACTTGATCCTCCGGGGTCTGGTAGGCGGCGAAGAACGAGGGCGGGTCGACCAGTGGGGGAGCAGTCGACGACGAAGGTCGGGCAGTCGTCAGTGGTTCAGCAAAAGTCACAGTAGTCCGGGCGGTATTGTCACCCCCTTGGACCACCGCCTCGGCAGTCGACGCGGTCTGAGGAACCTTGTCGACCGGGGCCCTCCGGCCTCTCCTCCCAAAAGGCCTGAGCGGCACTTCCGCCTCCTCCTCATCATCCGGAAGGTCAATGATGTTGGTCGGAGCTACAAAAGTTCAGAAATGAATATCCAATCGACTCAGCAGTTAAACAGTCGGATCATGTCAAAGATTATACCTAAGTTGGAAGTGACGGCGTCCTCCATCGTCTCATCAACATTCTGGATGGAAGTCTCGGAAGTAGCGGCGCTGCACGATCCCAAGCAAACAATTTGAAAGTGAATCGGCTAAGAATCCGTTCTAGTCGACTCAAGAAAGATGAAAACAGTCACTTACCCAGAGATGACCGGGATGGCGACCCTGATCTTGGGCAAGGCCTTGGGTGGCTTGGTCGGGATGGCTCTGGGCTGCTTGGGTGCCTTCTCAGTTGGGGCCGGCGATGCGGTCCGAGGGCGCTTGGATGGCTGGCCCACCGGAGCACTCGACTGACCGCGCTCCACGGCGAGATCCTGAGCGTTCTTGGAGCGCCTCTCGCGTCGAGGAAGGTCAACCTCCACCTATTCGTCTTCGTCACCCGAGTCGTCGCTGGCCTCCTCCTCTACGTCATCGTCAGATTCCCACTCCTCGACTTCACCCTCGACTTCAACTTCATTCTCACTTCCTTCGCCTCCACTCCCTCCTCCTTCAGATACTTGCTCCTGGTTCCCATTCGGCATCGAATACATGTCGTTGATCTCCTGCAAAACAACGGGCAGAACAAGGATCAGTCGACTTATCGCAAGCCAGTTACTAGACGGAGTGAAAATTTCAGTCGGAAGAAGTAAAACGCACCTTGTCTGTCTCCATCATCCCATCAAGCGGAGCAATCCTCCTGGAACCCCTGGGGTTGTCCTTATTCCCGGTCATGCTGGTCAGCCAGCTCTCCAGCACAGAAGCCTCGACCCCCTCCGGGTGGATCCGAGTGGAGTCGTCGGGCCCGGAATACAACCACATCGAGTGATCCCGAGCCTGGAGAGGTTGGATTCGTCGCTGGAGGAAGACTTCGAGCAAGTCCATGCCGGTCACGCCTTCCCGAACCAACTCAACCACTCGACTGACTAGTACCTTCACCTGAGCCTTCTCCTCTGGAACCACTTTCAAAGAAGCGGGTTTCTGCACTCGGTCCAAGGTAAAAGGAGGAAGTCCGGTCGAGTGGCCAGGGGTCGGCTGGTCCTTGCAGTAGAACCAAGTCGACTGCCACCCGCGCACGGAATCGGGAAGTGTCATGGGAGGAAAACAACTCTTACCCCTCGTCTGGATCCCAAGGCCCCCGCACATCTGGATCACCTGCGTCCTTTCCCCGTCCGGGTTAAGCTTTTTAACCGACTGGGATCGGCAAGTGAAGATATGCTTGAAGAGGCCCCAGTGGGGTCGACAACCTAAGAAACACTCACACAGAGACACGAACGCAGCAAGATAGACTATGGAGTTGGGCGTGAAATGGTGGAGCTGCGCTCCGAAGAAGTTCAGAAAAGCCCTAAAAAAGGACTCGGGGGCAGGGAAAACCCCCGGTCGACATGGGTGGCTATCAGGACGCGCTCACCCTCGCGAGGTTTCGGCTCCGTCTCCTTCCCAGGAAGGTGAGCAGCCTTGTGGGGAATGAGTCCCCCCTCCACCATGTCGTCGATATCCGCCTGAGTAAGGATGGAGGGCATCCAATCCCCCTGCAACCAGCCGGACGGCAGAGCGGCCCGCGAGGACGACCCGCCTCGGCCGGATTTCTTCCCTTTGCCCTTTGCCGCGGCCTTCTTCGCGCGTTCCGCCGCCGCCGTCTTGTCCGTCCCCATCGTCTCGAACGAGGTCTTGGCCGAGCGGCGGTGTCGAGGTTGCGGCGGAGAGCGAGGCGGAAGCTTATGGAGGAAGGGGGAAGAAGAACGAGGGCGCACAGTAAAAAAAATCAGAATAATTGCTTTATATAAGGCCACACCCGAGTGGCTGATCAGTGGGCCTGCGCCTCCAAGTCAGATCCCGCAACAGGCGCGCGCGCAGTACGTGGCGAAAAAGGTGGCGCGGAGATCGAGGCGCCCTTGCCTTATCCAGCCGATTCGCGCGATTTTCTCCGTCCGGTGCGCTTCTCAATTTTCAAATCCCGCAAGATCCGCGATCGACAGGACGGTTTGTCAGACAAAAAGATCCGTTTCCTTAAGTCTCCCAAGGGACTCGTCACGTAAATGCACTCGACGGTAATCCGAAACCACTCGACGGACATCTGAATGGATCAAGGCAACTGAAGAATGAGATCCCACCGTAACTTCCATTTATCCGAAGACAGATGCAACCGGAGCACGGAGGTTGAGTCGGAAGCATAGGCTCGGCCCCATTCTCACTTAACCCCTGACCCATTCGGGGGCTAATGACGAGGATACGTACCTAGGGTAGGGTAACTTATCATACCTGAGGTACCCAATCAAGGACATGACTCCTACAATGAAAGACATTCTAAGAAGTATCGACAGTTCAGTCGACCTAGTCAGCCCAGTCGACGGACACGAGCGTACTCGACAGAAGTACAAGCAGTCGACCTTGAAGACAGCCACTCGACCATAAGAAGACCTAAAGGCACTGCCTACAAACGGTCACCTCATAAGTAGCTTTTATGGCCTTCATGGTCCTTTATTACAGGCGTTACCAGTAACCTCCTCTCTTTATGTACATTAAACTCCTTGTAACGTGGGCTGGCTGGGGTCCTGGCGAACTCTATATAAGCCACCCCCCTCCACTAGGACAGGGGTTCGGAACTTTGTAACACACACACACATAATCTAGTCGACTGCCTCCGGGCTCCGAGACGTAGGGCTGTTACTTCCTCAGAGAAGGGCCCGAACTCGTAAAACTCCTTGCGCATACAACTACTCCATAGCTAGGATCTTGCCTCTCCATACTTACCCCCCATTCTCACTGTCAGACTTAGAACCACGACATCGGGCGCCTGCGCGATCCGTAGATTGATCTTGTTTGTCTTTCCTTATCCTCCAGTACGTCTCGCAGGTCTGGCGCATTTTCCCGTGCCTTAGTTGAGCAGCGTCGGTGCATGGCTTGGGTGGAGGGCCGAGGTGCCTTTCTGTCGCGGCCGCGAGGTGGCCGGTCTGCCATATCGTGCGCTGATGATGTAGGCGCTTCCTCCTCTGATCGGGGTAGCGGCCTGCGCTTTGGGTAACTCTTGGAGGGGCGTTCGATTCATACTCTTCGGCTGCAAGGACTTCAGTCCATCTATCAGCTAGCAAATCTTGATCAGCTCTAAGTTGTTGCTGCTTTTTCTTAAGGCTGTTTGCCGTGGCTAAAACCTGCGTTTGAAACGCTCTTGTTCGGCGGGGTCTGATGGTACGACGAATTCGTCGTCACCGAGGCTTGCCTCGTCTTCGGAGGGAGGCATATAGTTATCATCCTCAACCTCTCGATCTGCCGCTCTCTCATGAGGGATGGCTTCTCCATCTTCCTGCGCCGAATCTTGCTGGGGTGGGTGTTCTTCGGCGCTATCCGGGGTAGTATTATCTCCCGTGCCGGAATCACCGTTTTTGCTTTGGAGGGATTTAGAGCGGCGCTGCTGACTCCGACGTTTTGGCTGTTTCTTGGAGGTGTCATCCCCCGTTGTTCCATCGCCATCTCCATCTTTTGGAGTATACACCATATATATGTCATATGATGAGGTGGCCTTCCAGCGCCCTACAGGTGCTGGTTCTTGTTCGTCTCCTACCTCGTCGTCCATACGGTCGAAGTCTTCGGAGCCGAAGTCAAGCATGTCGGTTAAATCGTCGACAGTGGCTACAAAGTGGGTGGTGGGCGGGCTTTGAATTTCTTCATCGTCCGTATCCCATCCTTGCTGACCGTAGTCCGGCCAGGGCTCTCCTGATAGAGAGAGAGACTTGAGAGAATTCAGGATGTCGCCAAAGGGCGAGTGCTGAAAGATGTCCGCGGCGGTGAACTCCATTATCGGCGCCCAATCGGATTCGATTGGCAGGGGCGCGGGGGTTTCGGAGTCTGGAGAAGAGTCCGGACCCTCGGAGTCACGGGTCACGCGGAGTGCGGGGCTGGCGTTCGGCTCGATCGCCTTTGAGATCGCAGCCCCCGAGGTGACGTCCAACCGGTCATCCTCAATTGGCGCAACAGGCTCCGAGTTAGGGGTCGGAACCGGTGCGTGTGCGGCCTCCATGACACCATTCGGAGGCAGAGCTAGATCATGCCCCTCGAGATAGTGCGGCGTGCTTGGCTGTGGCTCGAACCCGTCGAAGATCAAGTCTCCGCGGATATCAGCCATGTAGTTTAAGCTTCCAAACCTGACTTGACAGTTAGGGGCGTAGCTTTCGATCTGCTCCAGGTGACCAAGCGAATTGGCCCGCGGAGCGAAGCCGCCGAAGACGAAGATTTGTTCGGGGAGAAAAGTCTCACCCTGGACCTGATCGTTGTTGATGATCAAAGGAGCCATCGGGCCTAAAAGGCGACGACACAGAGGAACTCTCAATGAAAGCACCAATGTTGGTGTCAAAACCGGTGGATCTCGGGTAGGGGGTCCCGAACTGTGCGTCAAGGCCGGATGTTAA
Source organism: Aegilops umbellulata (assembly GCA_032464435.1). Classification (NCBI taxonomy): domain Eukaryota; kingdom Viridiplantae; phylum Streptophyta; class Magnoliopsida; order Poales; family Poaceae; genus Aegilops; species Aegilops umbellulata. Next base: position 433,343,217 of record CP136059.1, on the reverse strand, counting down.
CAGGAGACAAGGGACACGATGTTTTTACCCAGGTTCATGCCCTCTCGATGGAGGTAATACGCTACTCCTGCTTGATTAATATTGATGATATGGGTAGTACAAGAGTAGATCTACCACGAGATCAAGGAGGCTAAACCCTAAAAGCTAGCCTATGGTATGATTGTTGTGTATGGAGTTGATTGTCCTACGGACTACAACCCTCCGGTTTATATAGACACCGGATAGGGTTAGGGTTACACAGAGTCGGTTACAATGGTAGGAGATCTTGAATATCCGCATCGCCAAGCTTGCCTTCCACGCCAAGGAAAGTCCCTCCCGGACACGGGACGAAGTCTTCAATCTTGTATCTTCATAGTCCAGGAGTCCGGCGAAGGTATAGTTCGGCTACCCGAACACCCCCTAATCCAGGACTCCCTCACCAGGTGTTGTGATTGCTGCTCTGCTCCCCGAAAGGATTAATGCCATCCGCGCTTAAAGCAAACCATATGTTCCTTGGGTCCTTTGCAAACTCATCCCAGTACTTTCTCACGATTTTTCTCCACTGCGACACGTCAGCGGGTGCTCTCAACTTCCCGTCTTTCTTACGGTCCTCACTGTGCCATCGCATCGACTTGGCATGCTTTCCGTTTCTGAACAGACGTTTCAACCGTGGTATTATAGGAGCATACCACATCACCTTCGCAGGAACCCTCTTCCTGCGGGGCTCGCCGTGAACATCACCAGGGTCATCTCGTCTGATCTTATACCGCAATGCACCGCATACCAGGCATGCGTTCAGATCCTTGTATGCACCGCGGTATAGGATGCAGTCATTAGGGCATGCATGTATCTTCTCCACCTCCATCCTAGAGGGCATACGACCTTCTTTATTGCGTATGTACTGTCAGGCAATTCGTTATCCTTTGGAAGCTTCTTCTTCAATATTTTCAGTAGCTTCTCAAATCCTTTGTCAGGCACAGTATTCTCTGCCTTCCACTGAAGCAATTCTAGTACGGTACCGAGCTTTGTGTTGCCATCTTCCCAATTGGTGTACAACCCTTTTTTGTGATCCTCTAACATGCGATCGAACTTCAGCTTCTCCTTTTGACTTTCGCATTGCGTCCTTGCATCGACAATGACCCGGCGGAGATCATCATCATCGGGCACATCGTCTGGTTCCTCTTGATCTTCAGCAGCTTCACCCGTTGTAGCATCATTGGGCACATCGTCTGGTTCCTCTTGATCTTCACCAGCTCCCCCCGTTGCAGCATCACGGTATTCAGGGGGCACGTAGTTGTCATCGTACTCTTCTTCTTCGTCGTCTTCCATCATAACCCCTATTTCTCCGTGCCTCGTCCAAACATTATAGTGTGGCATGAAACCCTTGTAAAGCAGGTGGGTGTGAAGGATTTTCCGGTCAGAGTAAGACTTCGTATTCCCACAATCAGGGCATGGACAACACATAAAACCATTCCGCTTGTTTGCCTCAGCCGCATCGAGAAACTCATGCACGCCCTTAATGTACTCGGAGGTGTGTCTGTCACCGTACATCCATTGCCGGTTCATCTGCGTGCATTATATATAATTAAGTGTCCAAATTAATAGAAGTTCATCATCACATTAAAACCAACGTACACACATAGTTCTCATCTAACAACATATAGCTCTCCAGAGCATCTAATTAATTAAACCATACATTGATACTATGTAAAACATTTAAATGCGAAAACAAAGGCGATCATAATCACAACCAAGGTAACAATTGATCCAACGGCATAATCATACCAAGCCTCGGTATGAATGGCATATTTTCTAATCTTTCTAATCTTCAAGCGCATTGCATCCATCTTGATCTTGTGATCATCGACGACATCCGCAACATGCAACTCCAATATCATCTTCTCCTCCTCAAATTTTTTTATTTTTTCCTTCAAGAAATTGTTTTCTTCTTCAACTAAATTTAAGCTCTCGACAATAGGGTCGGTTGGAATTTCCAGATCACATACATCCTAGATAAATAAAATCTATGTCACGTTGGTCCGCATAATTTTCATAAACAATAAATGAACCAATAGTTATAAAGATTAATATATATACCACATCTGAATCATAGACAGGACGAGGGCCGACGGGGGTGGATACCAAAACCTCGCACTATATAAGATGCAATAATAAAAGTAAGAAAATGATACAAGTATCTATCTAAACATACAAGTAAGAATATTTTTCCTTTCAGAAAGAAGATAAGAACAAGAGGCTCACCACGGTGGTGTCGGTGATGAGATCGGCGCGGGTGATCGACGGCAGTGAAGACGGGGGTGGGGCGTGACGGACCGCTAAATCTAGACAAATCTCGAGGAAAATGGAGCTTTGAGGTCGAGCTTCGAGAGGAGAAAGCTTAACTAGTGTGGCTCGGGCATTTCATCGAACACCTCATGTGCATAGGAGGTGAGCTAGAGCACCACAAACCCCTCCCCTCGCCGGCCCAGAAAAACAGAGCACTGGAGTGCTCTGCTCTGGCGCGAGGGGTATATATAGGCAGCACCACTGGTCCCGGTTCGTGGCATGAACCGGGAATAAATGGGAGCTTTTGGTCCCGGTTCATGCCACGAACCGGGACCAATGGTGGTGGGCCAGGAGCCAGACCCATTGGTCCCGGTTCGTCCCACCAACCGGGACCAAAAGGTCCAGACGAACCGGGACCAATGGCCCACGTGGGCCGGCCGGCCCCCTGGGCTCATGAACCGGGTCCAATGCCCCCATTGGTCCCGGTTCTAGATTGAACCGGGACTAATGGGCTGACCCGGCCTGGACCGTTGCCCCCTTTTCTACTAGTGATAGCCCGTTGATACGCCTAGTTGATGTGAGACTATCTTCCCCTCTTTTTGTCTTCTCCACAACCACCATTCTATTCCACATATAGTGCTATATCCATGGCTCACGCTCATGTATTGCGTGAAGATTGAAAAAGTTTTGAAAATGTTAAATTATGAAACAATAGCTTGGCTTGTCATCGGGGTTGTGCATGATTTAAATACTTTGTGTGGTGAAGATAGAGCATAGCCAGACTATATGATTTTGTAGGGATAACTTTCTTTGGCCATGTTATTTTGAGAAGACATAATTGCTTTGTTAGTATGCTTGAAGTATTATTATTTTTATGTCAATATGAACTTTTATCTTGAATATTTCGAATCTGAATACTCATACCACAATTAAGAAGATTTGCATTGAAATTATGCCAAGTAGCACTCCGCATCAAAAATTCTCTTTTTATCATTTACCTACTCGAGGACGAGCAGGAATTAAGCTTGGGGAAGCCTGATACGTCTCCAACGTATCTATAATTTTTGATTGCTCCATGCTATATTATCTACTGTTTTGGACTACATTGGGCTTTATTTTCCACTTTTATATTATTTTTGGGACTAACCTATTAACCGGAGGCCCAGCCCAGAATTGCTGTTTTTTTGCCTATTTCAGAGTTCGGAGAAACAGAATATGAAACGGAGTCCAAACGGAATAAAACCTTCGGGAACGTGATTTTCTCACCGAACGTGATCCAGGAAACTTGGACCCTACTCCAAGGAACAAAAGAGGCGGTCACGAGGGTGGGGGCGCGCCCACCCTCCTAGGGCACGCCCCCTACCTCGTGGGCCCCTCGGTGCTCCACCGACGTACTCCTTCCTCCTATATATACCTACGTACCCCCAAACGATCAGATACGGAGCCAAAAACCTAATTCCACCACCGCAACTTTCTGTATCCACGAGATCCCATCTTGGGGCCTGTTCCGGAGCTCCGCCGGAGAGGGCCGTCATCACGAAGGGCTTCTACATCATCATAGCCTCTTCGATGAAGTGTGAGTAGTTTACCTCAGACCTTCGGGTCCATAGTTATTAGCTAGATGGCTTCTTCTCTCTTTTTGGATCTCAATACAATGTTCTCCCCCTCTCTCGTGGAGATCTATTTGATGTAACCTTGTTTTTGCGGTGTGTTTGTTGAGACCGATGAATTGTGGGCTTATGATCAAGTCTATCTATGAATAATATTTGAATCTTCTCTGAATTATTTTATGTATGATTGGTTATCTTTGCAAGTCTCTTCGAATTATCAGTTTGGTTCGGCCTACTAGATTGGTTTTTCTTGCCATGGGAGAAGTGCTTAGCTTTGGATTCAATCTTGCGGTGTCCTTTCCCAGTGATAGAAGGGGCAGCAAGGCACATATTGTATTGTTGCCATCGAGGATAACAAGATGGGGTTTTTATCATATTGCATGAAACTATCCCTCTACATCATGTTATCTTGCTTAAGGCGTTACTCTGTTTTTAACTTAATACTCTAGATGCATGCTGGATAGCGGTCGATGAGTGGAGCAATAGTAGTAGATGCAGGCAGGAGTCGGTCTACTTGTCTCGGACGTGATGCCTATATACATGATCATACCTAGCTATTCTCATAACTATGCTCAATTCTGTCAATTGCTCAACAGTAATTTGTTCACCCACCATAGAATACTTATGCTCTTCAGAGCCCGGGTCTATTCTCATCATATCAATCTTCCATCACTTTAATCTTGCTTTGCTTTTTTACTTTGCCTTTTACTTTTCACTTTGCATCTCTATACCAAAAATACCAAAAATATTATCTATCACCTCTATTAGATCTCACTCCCGTAAGTGACCGTGAAGGGACTGACAACCCCTAATCGCGTTGGTTGCGTTGAGCTATTGTTTTGTGTAGGTACGAGGGACTTGCGTGTAGCCTCCTACTGGATTGATACCTTGGTTCTCAAAAACTGAGGGAAATACTTACACTACTTTACTGCATTATCCTCTCCTCTTCGGGGAAATCCAACGCAGTGCTCAAGAGGTAGCATCCGACGCAAACATGCATGGCACGGCGCCTGCCGTGCGCGGCAGCGGGCTCTAGAGGTGGCGGCAGCGCTCGCGCCGGTGGACGTTGGCGAGGTGGAGTCGCATTCTCCGGCGCCCCGTATGGTGCACCACTCCGGGCGCAGCAAACCATGTCGTGGTGGATGTTGCCGGCTCGTCTCATGATGGATCCATCATCGATCTGACGTCCACCGGCACCCAACGGGTCTCGGGCTCTGACGAGGAATAGTAGGGCATGTGAGACGACGGCGCCTTGAGTCCCCTCAGCCGGCTCGTGTCCCATGCCCTACTCTACATTGCCGGACCGGACCAATACTCCGGGGAGCACAGCCGGCCATCGGGCATGGCCACGGCGAGTCGCCGACCGGATGAGCTCCACTTAAAGATCGCTACGTTGCATGTAATAATATGGATTTGAGGTTTCTAATTTGAGGTATCCGGATGTGAATTGCATTATCTGAGGCTTGACCGGTCAGTGTCCGCGGACGCACCCGGACGCGGAGTGGTTGTAGATGCTCTTAGGTGCCACATGTGTGGGCGCTGGTTATGTTTCAATATTCATATGCTAATTGATCCAATGGTGATTAACGCATTTGGACCGAATGCCTTCGTGCGACACATGTGGCACTTATCATATTTATTTTTTGCCCATCTACAACACATTTATTTACTCTATTATAATCTATTAGATTTCAAAGGGAAATTGAAAGTCGGAGGAAAAAGTATGTTCTACATCTCTATGATAGCGGCTGAAGTGGTCCTACATTTTTGTAAGCAAAATATGCTGATTTTTGGTAATATTCTTCTTCATCTATTCAAAGGATAGCACTTGGTTGTTTGGAAATTTTTCGCATTGGATTTGTCTTGAAGATTTCCTTTTGTGGTATGCCCTTTTTTGTTATGCTTTTATAACATATTGTAATTGAGAATTGTAACCAAAAAATTGCATTGGACAATGCGAAAAAAACTTGACAAAAACATAATTGATCAAACTACTCATAGGCCACATATCAAAGTTTGGCATGTCCCCTGTTTCTCAGATTGTGTTTAGTTGATGACTAAGTTTGGCACGACTTTTCTTAGGCAAAGTGTGGCGAACAAAATGTTCACCACAAGATTTGGCAAGAATTCTAGTATTAATTAGCATGTGAACTATATAGTTCAGGAATTGTGGCAAAGCCACAACTATAACAATGAACCAAACACATGTCTGAGGTGTTATGGAATGAAAACCTTAGGCTACAAACCAAGAATTGCCCTCCAAACAACTCAAGAAACCATGAATGAAGTACAAATATTTTCCATTTTATTCCACTGTCAAATTTTCAACAGACTAATAAATAAGTTTGGAAAATACATATATCAAATGTCAATATGATCTATCCAGCAGTCCCCAAAAGGGTACATAAGCATTACAGTGAGTCCGTTATTTTTTCCCACCAGTGTCAACAACATGAACTACAAATAAGTACAGGAGGAAAAACACTGCATCCCAGAGACAAGTTTACCACCTTTCATGGACAATGCCTCAATATCAAACTGAGCAACCTACCATAATAGGATTCATATGGCACGAAAATGCATTTTAAATGTTTGGGTGGGCATCTGCCCTGTGGCCAAAACCCTTGTGGGTGGGCTGGTGCTGGAGTTTTTGGTTGAATGATCACGAGCTTCTGCAAATGGGGCTGATGTAGAAACTGTAATAGGGAACCAAATACCAATTATGTTTCCAAAGGACCGCTAGGAACTAGAACACACACTCCAAGCTCTAATCAAGCATAGAACTGTTTGTTCAAGAAAATACATTATCATCTCATGTACTTCTTGTTACATAGAAACAAAAATTGCAAATGTACATCAATAACGGAAAAAAAATACATCTGAAAAAACTGGATCGATTTCCGTTCAAACAAAAACACGCAGGAAAAGCCTAACTGATTGTCTGCAAATCATAACGAAAAATAGAAGATGTGACATAAAGACTCAAATTTTAGGTTACTTCTCTATATACTTTGTGTGGAAACAACTCTGCAACTAATCCATGCCAATATCCAGCTCACATTTCTGGCATATATTAGATCCTTCAAGCTAATCAACTTGGTGGTGTCTTCTTTGCTTCAAGATCCTTCACAAGATTAGTAAGAGATCTTGCATCCCGAGCTTTAGCCAGTTTACCACGATCTTCAGACTGCAGAAAGTACAGATCATTTTAGTAATAACACATGTTCAGTCTATTCATTTGTTTCAAAGATATATATTTATTTATGACAATACAAAATGCAAATAAGAGGGCAGTGAAGAAAGATATGTTACACTTTGCAAATTGCAAGATCAAAAGCCTAACCTTCTCCAGCTCTAGAGCACGGTCGTTCAGCTGATCAGCCGTCAAACCTTTCTTGTGAATCACCTGAAGGACCTTAAGCAGGTGCTGCTGGAGACTCTCTGAACAGTGCTCCTCGAGGTTATGTTCAGGGAACGAAGAATCACAGCCGAAAGGGCACTTCATGGGCCTCATGGGGCAGACAGTAACACAATGTCTATCCATATCACGCCTCAGAAGCCGTTTCTCGCAGTTCTGCTCGCACTGAAGGATCTTGAAGAGACAAGCTGCATCATGATCCTGCATGCACCGGACAGAAACTTTCGCTCGGCATCCATCGTTCGGGCAAGTGACAGGCCTGAAGCTACACTGTGCCTTGTGATCAGCAAGACGTTCCTCATTTTCATATTTCTCAGGGCAGTGGAACTTAGTTTTAATGTCCACATTCTTGAGGAGGACCTCGGCGATTCCTTCTCTCCTTTCTAGTGGCCAGAAGCGGGTCATATCCATTTCCTGGACAAAATCATCGATCTTATCTTCGCGGCTGTCGCTCAACAACCACCCAGAGACATGGCCAATGATGTTCCTTTTCGTGCGACTGAAATCATCCATGAAGATTGATATGACCTCATAAGGGTCATCTGGCATTTGATTGTCAGCGTTTTGTTCCACCTCCGATTCAATGAGAGTATCAGCTATGAACGTTTCACTTCTTTGTGTAATGTAGTCCACCATTTCTTGCCTGAGGTCAACAGCAACAACAGACGGGCTCCTGAACAGATCACCCGTCGTACCGTCGACACAGACCGCAGCCAAACCAGGGAGCAAGAATTGCGCTAGTTTGTGCATTGCTTCGGAATCACAATACGGGCACTGGAGAAGCTGACCTTCATCCCTCACCGGTCCAGGATTGGCAACTGGAAGATCCATTTCACCCTTAGATCCAACACCTGCAAACATATAACTTGGAGTCGCCATCAGTGACTTAAAGTTGATAAACAACGTTCGTCATTCTGATATGTGTTGCTGACCTTCATCCTTGGTTGGTCCAGGATCGGCAACTGGAGGGTCCATTTCAACCTGTGATCAAACACCTATAGATGCATGACAAGCAACATAGTCAGGACCAAGATCAACTAATCATGCATAATGGAACGGGGGACGTGATTTCCCTGTTACTCTAAAAAGAAAAGAAAAGAGCGATGATCAAGAGGAGAGAAGCTTAAAATTCAAAGATGCATTTCACATTCTGATCTGGAGGCCCTGGCACCGCCCCTGGATGGTACTATTTCTACCCAGGAATTGTGAATAAAATCTTAAAAAACAAAATGAAAAAATGTGAACAAAACCCGGTCAGCTGGTATATAAGTTTCAAAACGGGGGCATGGGATGGGATGGCGTCGACTGGGATTGATTGATCTTCGAAGGAAAACAGATTAAATTGTTCACAGCAGAGAGAACAAGAGAGCGAATCAAACGAACGGCGATCCAAGCAAGATAGGTTTCCTTACCAGCGAAGAGGGATTGGGTCCAGATGGATCGAGAGACTGCTCTGCTCTGGGGAAAACTGACAGAGATGAGGGGATTGGCAGTGTTTAGAATGTTCCTATAATTAGCCAGCAAGGGACTGACCCCTCTATCTATTATTAAACTGACTGGAGGGGGAAAAGAGGCAACGTTCAGAATGTTCTATAATTAGGAAACCAGTTATTAGCTCAGATAAATGCTACACCATTCACTCAGTTAATCAGTCAGCACAATAGCAAGAATAGAATGCACAAGCCCATTCCTGCTGCAGCCATGGACACACAACTTCATGGCAAGTTCGTGTACGAGCCACTCTATTCGCCACGCGACAACAACATGGCAACTTTTTGTAGATACTAGTACAAGGCATTGCAATGCAGACAAGTGCCCGGCTTTCTACGCGCCATTTGGAAACAATGTGAGACTAAAACAAGAGCAGGATATGCTGTAAAAAGAAAAAGAAAGAAGCAAGGGCACGTACCCTAGCTTGACAAACTACTAGAAGATGGGCTAAGACCGTGCCTAGACTCAAATGCGGAAGGATCTGCCCCCGGTTGAGATGGAACTTCTTCAGGAACGGGGAATTGCGGTTTTCAGGTATCACATGGTCATAAAAGCTGAAACCGGACCGTGAACTCCTAGCTAGCAATGGGGGGATCGTAATGCTCGGAAATGCAAATCGCCGCAGCGGTGGATGCTGGGCGTATGCAGTAACGCGATTACGGAGGCCGAACCTGTGGTGCCGGTGCCGGCGGCGACGACGGCCGAGGAATCGGCGGGAGAGAAAGGGGTCCTGGGCGACGATGCTGACCTAGGGCTCACCGCTCCGACGTCGGGCCGAGGCTCGAGAGAGGCGTCGGGGGAGGGGGAGGGGGAGGCCCGGCGGCGGCACGGTGGGTGGACGGCGTGGAGTCGAGTTGGACGGGAGACAAACAGAGGGGGCCTTCGCAGATCTGCTTTCTTTGTTGTTCGGTGAGCTTTTCAAATTGTTGTTTTCATTCACGAAAAACGTATTTCATTGTTAATTCGGTTTTATGCAGCTGAGGTAGCTGGTGTGTGCATAAAGACAGCGAATTCCGAAACATATTCTTTTTTACATATGCAATGAACTCAATGTTACGGGCATGAGCGTAGTGTGATTCGGTAAAGAGGTCAACAATGGGAGAAACGTCTCTGGAGGCCACTCCTCAAGCAACCCTTCCAAACCCCTCACCACCATTGAAGGAGGCCATGGGGCGGCCGATGTTGTCGGCGGGGCTTATCGCTCGGTCGTGTTTTCTCTTTTTTGTCGTTTGTGTATTGCGGTCCAGTTCAGTTTGGACGCGTGCTACCTTAACCTATGGTGGCTCGGGCAAGCAAGGTTTGGTTTGTGTGTCCTAAAGTTACGGCGAGTGCTCTACCGCTCTATAGCTGCCTCTCGTGTCCCAGTGATACCTCTTCCTGAACTTGGCATGTTGGGTCATTTCTGATCCTGTTAGTCATGGCGGTGGTGGTGAGGCAGCCTCGTTGTGTCCCTTCAATGTGAGGGCCTAGCCTCAAGGGGTTTGAAGGAGAAATCAGCAAGGAGGATATCGCCATCACCAACACCACGTACAAGGAGATGCCGGCGTCAACCATCTCCATCACCATCTTCACTGCCATCTCATCTCCATTCCATTGTAATACCGAACCCTAGAGGGTTGCTTGATCTATCATTCATGTTTGTCACCGCCATTCATATAATGCTTGTTATCTCCATGTCTGAGTAATCCCCTTAGTTTTCATGATTATGGGTAAACCCTAGTATGTATAGGTGTTGGACGCTTATAGAGATATGAGATCATCTATTGAATGTTTGATTTGATAACCTCCGTTAATATTGTGAAGGGCCCCTACTCAGCATATCCGCCATGTATGGCCATGGTGCATGTTAATGTCATTGTAAAGGTTAGGATATAGGGGCAAAGAGGTGAGAGTAATATCCTCTCGTCCCCGCCTTTGCAATTGACAGGGGATTGACAGAGAACCCTTACTGTGACCGTGTCCATGGGAAACCCTTAATTAGTAGTGAGAATCGAGCGGGGAAACTACGATAGTGGCGTGTGTGATGTGGAGAGTACACAAGTAACTCATATATTGTACACTGCTCCGTCCAATTATAAACATGATGAGTGGCTCAAGTATCTAATCTAGAACTATGCAATCGCATATGTTAGGCTTAAGTCTTGACATTTATTTTATAGACAGATTCACCTTCAAGAACTAATATGAATAACTCATTCACAATTGGTGCAAAGAAACAAATAATATTAGTCGGATATATAGAAAAACCGTTGTCCTTGATACTGAATTCATAACCTTGTCTCATAGAGCATAAGGCAGATATAATGTTTCAATTTAAAGTTGAAGCATCATAACAATTATCGAGTTTCATTACAAATCCTAAAGGTAAATTAAATTGCATGGTGTCGACAGCTAATGTAGAAATTGTTGCTCTATTCCCGACTGAAAGTGCAATCATGCCCTTAATCATACTTTGATTTTGATGAAGAAATACATACAGGGGACTAATTTTGTTTGCTAAGTGTATACACAGGACGTTCGTCCCTTCGGCATCATTGTATAGGGACCATGGACACATCAAAACGAGATATGACTCAAGCATGACTATAATAAGAAAAGAAGCGTAGGCTTTTTCATTTAACCTTGAGTTATAGGGATTCTGCACTATTAAGAGGGGATCGAAGGGGTCCATTCAATATTCGCTCAAGTTATCTTCATGTCACTATCATCCTACACATACCCATCTTCGTATATGTCCTTACCAGTACCTCACTTAATTGCACTCAGAAAAACCACTTAGCCAAAACCCAAGTCAAAATATTCATCTACATGGTATCTCTGTCGGATCATTCAGGCATCGCCTAGATCATCCGGACTCTATCCCAGATCGTTTGGCTAGAGGACCAGGAGACACCCGAAGGGTTGAGCTGAAGTCGGACCATACGGACAGGTAGTCGGATCGTCCAGGCGTTGCCTAGATCGTCCAGTTCCCAATCCGGATCATCCGACCGCAGCCCGAATGGAATGCCCGAATGACTAAATAGAGAGTGTGTTCATAGGGTTACACCTGGATGGCTAAACAGATGGCATTTTCATCCGGTTATGTCCAGATCGTTCGGATGGCATCCCGAACATCAGGTCTGCCCTTTGCACAACCACTAGTTTCAAGTTGCACCTAGAGTCCCCCCGGACATCCGGACCTCTTTTCCGTGAGTTGTTTTTGTTGACCCACCCAGAACATTCGGGTCCCTAGCTGGACTGTCCGGGAAATGCCTGCATCCTGGTAGATATCCAGATCATTCGGGCAGGTCAGTTTGTGCACCAAACGGTCACTTTTCTTGGGAACTACAAATACACCTCACCCACTCTGGTAGATAGTTGACTACTACACTTACATTTTTGCCAAGAACACAAGTACTCCCTCTCATACTCTCCTAAACTAAATCTTAGGTCGAGACGACTTGTGAGAGTTCTTGAGAGTTGTTCCAATCAAAAGAAAGATCCACTCCCTACCCTTCTTGTGAACGAAGCAAATCATGATTTGAGCAGGTCTTGAGCTTTTGCCCCTAGATCTTATTACTCTTGGAGGTTGGAGACTCCTAGGTGGTAGGAAACTTTGTGAAGGTTTGGACACCACCTCAAGTTCTACCGCTAGTGGTTGACAAACGCCTTTGTGGTGTTGTCTCAAGGGGAGAATAGGGTGAGCCTTCGTGGTAACATCTTCCCCTCCAACGGTGACTAGCTTCACTCAAAATAAGTGAGCATCGGCATACATCCTTGTCTCCCGGAGTTGTGGTTATCCCTAACCATAACTCCCTACTTGTGGCTATTTGTCTCCTAGTCTTTACTTACAATATATTGTGCTTACTAACGTTGCTTCTTGTTTTTGTTGTTGAATATATTTCTTAGCACTAGATCCACCTTTGCAATTGTTAGGCTCACTTTCATAGTCCGCATTATTGCCTAAAATTGCTAAGTAAGAATTAAAATTTGTAGATGTACCTATTCACCCCCTTCCAGGTCCATCTCAATCCTTTCACCGACGCATATGTCAACTTCTCCTATTGGGACATTCCTAGTTCTTCTTATCTCCTGCATCGAGCTGTAAATATGAACAACTTATCTGGTATATGATGTACCCAAGAGCTAGTAGAAACACCAACAAGATAAATGGTTGTAACATATACAATAAGTGTACCTGGAGAAGAAGAAGAAGTTGTATTTCCACTTTTTGCCGTGGGCCTCCGGCTACTTGATGCAATTCCTCTTCTAATGACTAGTTTCCTTGTAATAATATCACATGGTCTTTGAATCCGTCCCCAACTTTGGCTCAACAACTGGAGTGAGGATCACAGCCTTATCCTTGCCCTTTGATTTAGCTTTTTTCTTAGCACAAGAACTCTTCTTAAACTTTGTCAGCTTCTGCACCATCAACACTTGATGTGCACCTTTCTTAATGTCCTGCTTTGCCATCTTTAAGCATTTCATGCAACTTAGTGAGTTTCTTATCCATGCCATGCATGTAGTAGTTCAAGATGAACGAGCCATATCTAGCCAAAAGTGAAGCCAAAATTGTATCTGTGGCCAACTCAGGGCCTAAAGAGAAGCTAGGCCTTTCCATAGTCTACATGTAACCAACAATTTTTCCCACATGTGGACTAAGCGGATCACCTTTTTTAGCTTGCACTCTATCAAGGGCCTCTGGACGTTATCTCTTAGTCATTGCTTCTGTTTTGAACATACCCTTGAGACTCTCGATCATACCAAAAGCCTCTATTTTCAGGAACTGTTGTTGCAGGCCCGGCTCGAGGCATGCAAGAGTGAGGCAACTGATTTTAGTTAACTCATCAACAAGCACCTCGCAGGCGTTCCAGACAGCAGCATTAGTATTTTCAGCATGTTCCTCTCAAAGTGGTTCCTCTAGAACATGTTCTTTTTTATCATGCCTGAGAACAACTCTTGGATTTCTATAACATGTTTATATTTACCAAGGATTGGTTTCAATGCAAAACTGGAAACTTGAGTAGGTGGTGCCATTGATCTACAACAGAAAAATGCAAAAACTCTAACAACCCATTTGGCACCTCTCATTTCATTTGGTGGAAATGAAATGAAGTGCAATGTATGCTGATATTTCATTTGGTTGAATCATGATCCCAAATCAAAATATCATGTTCAAGTGACACTTGAAATGATCTGTATATCCTGTTTGCCTGCCACTTTGGCAAGAATTCAATAAACCCAGACCAAGCATGGCTTAGAAAATGCAACAAACACCATCTTTTCAAAATTAAAGTTTCATGTGAACATAAAACAAGTTGCATCACACAACCATAAGCAGCTCCATCAAGCAAAATCTACAAAATCAAATTACAACGTCATGAACAAGTTGCAACACACGATCATAAACAACTCCATAAAGTAAAATCCGCATAATGAATCAAATTACAATTGTCAGGAACAAGTTGCGGCACATAATCATAAGCAGATCCATAAAGCAAAATCCAAATAATCAAATTACGACTGCCATTTTGCAATTTGTGGCTTGACTTGACTTGCATCAAAGTAAGACTTGATATTGGTTGAACTTGAGGCTCCTTTTTGCCCTGCAAATATGATGAGAATCGTGTATACAAACTATCAAATGTAAAGTTCGAGGAAGCAGCAAAAGTCGCATCAATATTTTAGTTGCATTTATCATAGAAGGAAATAGTAATGCTAAGAATAACTTCAAATACTTAAGTTGATAAAGGGAATTTTAAATTGCATCAAATCCACCAGTAAAATTTGAAAAAAAAATCATAGTACTTGACATGAAAAAAGGCCTGAACCTGAACATGAGCAAGAATCTAGTAGCTCCTGCTCTGTTTCATGTGAACATGGGGTTTTACCCACACACAGAAGTAAAATTGCACGGGAAATTTACCCCTTTCATTCATGGGAAGAAACAAACATGGCGCCTCATTGTCCTAGTCCATGACTGAACCTATTAGTTCTTCCTTTTTTGCGAGATTAGTTCTTCCTGATTACTCCTGACCTGAAACAATCAAGTACTGGTGCACATTTACTAAACTGATCAACTACTGGTGCCAGTGTTAAGCTTTATTTAATTCTATAGATCCTTGTTGTAAGAGTCTTTGGACTAAAACCAGAACATATATATATGATTCTACGATAATTAACTAAAGGACAGAGAGACTAGTATGCCTATTTTGGTCCTTCTACACAAGCTGAAGCTTGTTTTGCAGATACTACTTCTATTTCCTAGAGCATAAAGGCGTGCTATTGGAGTATGGTTACTTCTCTAGAAGAAATGAATATGTTTTGAGGTACGGAGAAAATACACACTGAAGGAACAATAGCAGAAATGACCATGTGTTTGTCTATGTGAACCTGAAAGGTATACTACTCATAACTTTAAGCCACGGAAAGAGGAATTTTACAGTTGCATGCATTGTTCAGGGCATATCCATTTTGACTCATAATGATTACTTGCATAAACATAGAAGATTGGCTACATTCAGAGAACATTTTCTTAGATCGATAGTAGTTCTACTTCTACACTCATATATCTTACAGTTTCCAACCAACATCTAACCGATCCCCTAAAAGTTAGTGGAGTAAAAGTTGAAGTAAAGTTAGTCGAGTAAAATTTTACTCCACTAACGGTGGCTGCTGATGTCTACTACACAACCTTCTTTTTGTAGACGTTGTTGGGCCTCCAAGTGCAGAGGTTTGTAGGACAGTAGCAAACTTCCCTCAAGTGGAATGCGTAGGATGAATATGGTCTCTCTCAAACAACCCTGCAACCAAATAACAAAGAGTCTCTTGTGTCCCCAACACACCGAATACAATGGTAAATTGTATAGGTGCACTAGTTCAGCGAAAAGATGGTGATACAAGTGCAATATGGATGGTAGATATAGGTTTTCGTAAACTGAAAATATAAAAACAGCAAGGTAGCAAGCGATAAAAGTGAGCATAAACGGTATTGCAATGATAGGAAACAAGGCCTAGGGTTCATACTTTCACTAGTGCAAGTTCTCTCAACAATAATAACATAATTGGATCATATAACTATCCCTCAACATGCAACAAAGAGTCACTCCAAAGTCACTAATAGCGGAAAACAAACGAAGAGATTATGGTAGGGTACGAAACCACCTCAAAGTTATTCTTTCCAATCAATCCATTGAGCTATTCCTATAAGTGTCACAAACAGCCCTAGAGTTCGTACTAGAATAACACCTTAAGACACAAATCAACCAAAACCCTAATGTCACCTAGATACTCCAGTGTCACCTCAAGTATCTGTGGGTATGATTATACGATATGCATCACACAATCTCAATTCATCTACTCAAAGCAACACATATAACCTCAAAGAGTGCCCAAAGTTTCTACCGGAGAATCACGACGAAAACGTGTGCCAACCCCTATGCATAGGTTCATGGGTGGAACCCGCAAGTTGATCACCAAAACATACATCAAGTGAATCACGTGATATCCCATTGTCACCACAGATACGCACGGCAAGACATACATCAAGTGTTCTCAAATCTTTAAAGACTCAATCCGATAAGATTACTTCAAATGGAAAACTCAATCCATTACAAGAGAGAAGAGGGGGAGAAGAAACATAAGATCCAACTATAATAGCAAAGCTCGCGATACATCAAGATCGTGCCAAATCAAGAACACGAGAGAGAGAGAGAGAGAGAGAGAGAGAGAGAGAGAGAGAGAGAGAGAGAGAGATCAAACACATAGCTACTGGTACATACCCTCAGCATCGAGGGTGAACTACTCCCTCCTCGTCACGGAGAGCGCCGGGATGATGAAGATGGCCATCGGTGAGAGTTCCCCCCTCCGGCAGGGTGCCGGAACAGGGTCCCGAGAGGTTTTTGGTGGCTACAGAGGCTTGCGGCGGTGGAACTCCTGATTTATTCTCCGTTCTGAAAGTTTTAGGGTACGTGAGTATATATGGGCGAAAGAAGTACGTCAGGGGAGCCACGAGGGCCCCACGAGGCAGGGGGCGCGCCCCCACCCTCGTGGCTTCCTCGTTCCTTCCTTGACGTGGGGTCCAAGTCCATCGGGTAGCTTTCATTCCAAAATAACTTTTCCAGTTGATTTCGTTCCGTTTCGACTACGTCTGATATTCCTTTTCTTCAAAACACTGAAATAGGTAAAAAACAACAAATCTGGACTGGGCCTCCGGTTAATAGGTTAGTCCCAAAAATAATATAAAAGTGGATAATAAAGCCCAATATTGTCTAAAACAGTAGATAATATAGCATGGAGCAATCAAAAATTATAGATACGTTGGAGACGTATCAGCTGCACATAGCCGATCCCCTATAGTTAGCGGAGTAAAATCAAATTTGTGGTCGTTTTGTATACTAGCCACACAAACACAATCTCTGCACAATACATATCTTAAAATCATTCAAATTAAAGCATGGACGGCAATAAGCGTCATAACATAAAGTTTCATCACCGTGTTTTTCAAATTTAAACATGCGAAGTTCACCCAAAGGGCATCACTTGAAACACAATATTTGATTCAAAATCACCACAAACATAGCATGTATATGTTGTGGATCGAGCCAATCTTTGGCATGCACCACCACTCTCTCGGACACCATCAATTAAACGATGTCCTCGGCATAGAAATCAACCTAGACATCCTCTCGGCCACCATCACCACCACCACCACCCTCCCGGCCACCATCACCATCCTCTCGGTCACCTCCACCACCTCCTCCTCGGCCTCCTCCGTGTCTTGGTGGCCGAATGATTCCAAGACTAGTCATAGTTGAGATCATCAAGACCAACGGTGGCCGAGGACCCCCAATGATGCGAGGAATTCGGCCGTGTTCATCTCTACTCTACAATGTCAAAGCAAGCATTATAAACAATCACTACTGATCACGAACAATCACTATCGAATACCAACGGGACGTGGGGTTTTATTTTCACCCTGTTGGCATTTCATCGAGCACTTGGCAGACGCGTTTTTTGTTGCCGGCTGCGGCCGTCGCTCGCGCCAGAGCAGTCGCCATAGGGGCAGCCGAGGTTGCCACACGAGGCATAGGCTTTGGACAAGGCGCCAACACCGTCTTCTTTATCTTCTTCTTGGCGGCCGCCTCGGCGTGCGCCGATGCCACCGCCGTCGGCTTTCGAGCCCGTTTGCCTCTGGTAGGTGCGGCAGGAGGGCAATGCATGTCATTGCAGGAGACACGGTGGCCGCCCCGGACACCATTGGCGTGGTTGGAGGCAGAGCTTGGACCCTAGTGTTTCTTTTTATCCCCAAGCTTTTTTCGGCACCGGCGGCGGCGCGTCGGTGGTTTTCGGAGGCGAAAAGCCGGTGCCGGTGGCCGGCGGGGTGAGTGAGGGGGGAGGGTTGGCTATCCATTCTGGTCGGCTCAGAGGTCATCGGTAGAGGTGGCGGGGGCGGGAGGCAGCGCGGCGCGGGAGGGCGAGAGGGAGTTTTACTCGGCCACCGCACGATGGAGTATATTTAGGAAAGTCTTTGGGGGAATAAAGAGTTGGAGTAAAAAATTATACTCCGTTAACATTTTTAGGGGATTGGCTAGGTCCGTCGTAAGGGAGTAAACCCTTATGGTCGTATTGGGGATCGGTTAGAAATGCCCTTACAAAGCTACTTCGATTAGGTACTACTTGACATGACAAAATAGCCCGAAGCCCTGAACCTAAACACCAGCAAGAATCTCGCAGCGGATTAAAAATGCAGGAGTAAAGTCGAGAACAAATCTTGCTCTGTTCCATGAACACTATAACAGAAGTCAAGAACTTCACCAACAAAAATAGTTGTACTACTACATGATAAATCTAGCACCCTTCGAGCTTTAAGTGGGGGATCTTATTTTATGGGGGGACGACGAAAAGTCATGTCTCAAAACAGAAGGGGTAGGCAAATGTAGGGAACTGAGAACCACCTGCTCTTTAATAAACCCAAATCATGTCAAGAAGTGAATGGATTAAACACTGCTTTACTAGTGACCTTGGGTGAAAAAAGAGGGGAGAGACAAAGGCAGGCGACAGTACTAGTGCCTACAAGTACATCAGCAGTTGGTACTAGCTGTTGATGTATCTGACAACCACTCCTACAACCACACCTATAGAAAGACTGTGGGAAGGAGGAGACGAGGGCGTCGAGACTGAAATCGAGGAGAATGTCGGCTGAGAGCACGGGATTTGGGGTTCGGGAAAGCTTCCATCGTCTCGAAGCGATGAATGAAATACTACGTCCCTCAGTCGCAACCAAACAAGTTGAACACATATATTCGCAAATGAAAACCAACTCAAATGATGGATACCAAACAAGTTTTTCTTACATGTGTTCACCAAGAGTAATCCATATTGAACATTTTTGTAATAATACTCCCACTAAAATCAACAGTCCTCCGTCAATACTTGATGATTCAAGATCCGAGGTCAACATGTCGATTACTGAGCTTTTGCATCACTGCTAGAAGACTAGATCACACGGTAAGCAACACTTGGTAATATCTCTATGTGACTTGTTTGTTGGGCACATCACATGTCTCGCGAACTCTTATGTCTCGAGGCCCAAAATTATTTTGGTAGCATTAACAAGTTAGCCAATGCTTCACACATAACTATCTGACACAAACCCATCACGTCAAGGAGGAATAGCAGAACACTAATTTTATAATCGCACCACTAAATATACTTGACATGTGATTTTATGACAATTGGGGAGTCAAGTTTACTAACATTCTTTGAAAGATCACCTTACTTCAAAAATCTTACCATGTAAAAGAAGGGTGCATATATATAAGGGATAAACTTTCACAAACAGTTTATACAAGTATGATACGGTATAGCCCCTTTTTGGCAACCGATGATAATCTTCATCTCTATGTACACGGCAGTCCCATGGTGATCTCCATCTCCATGTACGGTGTTATCCTGTGGTTATCTCCATCTCCACACCTCACGTGTCAACCACCAAGGTTTACATGAGATACTACACCAGAACATTGAAATTTCTTTGCTTCAAGATCCTTCACAATACTAGTTAGAGATCTAGCATCCCGAGCTTTAGCCAGTTTACCACGATCTTCAGACTGCAGAGATCATTTAGTAATAACATATGTTCAGTCTATTCATTTGTTTTAAAGATATACATACATATTGATGACAATGATTAAATACAAATAAGGGCATCTCCAACACCATGCTGCAAAACTCCCGAAAGGGTCGTACCGACGCATCTGGACCATTTTTGCCATCCAACATGGTGTCCCATACATCCACGCGTCTGAAATTCCGCAAACCAGAAGCTAACCCGCGGTAGGTTTGCGGGAGTTTGGACGTCCTCCTAGCCAATCAAAGCCACCATGTACCCCACGTCTGCTGCTATTTGGTGGAAGGATAATACCTACGTGATTGAATCATTGTATAATCATGCTATTTGGCGGAAGACTGTGGCTATTGCTGGCTGTTTGGTGGGAGGAGAATGTTAAATCATTGCATAATTTTAGCTATTTGGCGGAAAGTTGATCTCATTTGGCGGAAGACTACGGCCCATAGCTGTGCTGTTTAGCAGAAGGTTGATTTTAGCTATTTGGCGGAAGTTTGCATCTTTTTAAATGTAATAGAAGCGGACGTTTTGGGCATTGTGGTTGGATGGCACGCTTCTGTACCCGTGTCCATGGACATGTCCACGGATGGATAGTGAGTCCGTTTTGCAGCTTGCAAATTCCAAGATTAAAAAAGCCTAACCTTCTCCAGTCGTAGAGCAGTTTCCTTTAGCTCATCAGCTGTAAAATTATTCTTGTGAATCACCTGAAGGACCTTAAGCAAGTGTTGCTGGAGACTCTCTGAACAGTGCTCCTCGAGGTCGTGTTCACTGAACGAATCATCACACCCGAAAGGGCACTTCATGGGCCTCATGGGGCAGACAGTGACACAATGTCTATCCATATCACGCCGCAGAAGCCGTTTCTCACAGTTTTGCTCACACTGAAGGATCTTGAAAAGGCAAGTTGCATCATGATCCTGCATGCAACGAACAGAGACTTTTGTTCGGCATCCCTCGTTTGGGCAAGTGACAGGCCTGAAGCTACACTGTGCTTTGTGATCAGCAAGACGTTCCTCATTTTCATATTTCTCAGGGCAGTGGAACTTGGTTTTAATGTCCACATTCCTGAGGAGGACCTCGGCTATCGCTTCTCTCCTCTCTAATGGCCAGAAGCGGGTCATCTCCATTTCTTGGACAAAGTCATCGATCTTATCATCACGGCTGTCACTTAGCAACCACCCAGAGACATGGCCAATGATATTCCTTTTCGTGCGACTGAAATCATCCATGAATATTGACACAATCTCATAAGGGTCATCCGACATTTCATTCTCAGCGTTTTGTTCCGCCTCAACATCGGCTATGAACGTTTCACTTCTTTGTGTAATGCTGTCCACCATTTCTTTTCTGAGGTCAACAGCAACATCAGATGGGCTCCTGAACAGATCACCAGTTGTACCGTCGACACAGACCGCAGCCAAACCAGGGAGCAAGAATTGTGCTAGTTTGTACACTGCTTCATAATCGCAAAACGGGCACCGGAGAAGCTCACCTTCATCCCTCACCGGTCCAGGATCGGCAACTGAGAGATCCATTTCACCCTTAGATCCAACACCTGCAAACACATATATAAGTCATTCATTATTACCGATGTAGTCATAACTCAGAATCACCATGAGTGACTTAAAGTTGACAAACAACGTTCTTGATTCTGATATGTGTGGCTGACCTTTATCCTTGGTTTGTCCAGGATCGACAACTGGAGGAGGGTCCATTTCAACTTGTGATCAACTCATTATGCACAATGGACCAGGGGACATGATCTCCCTGCTACTATAAAAAAGGACCGTGATCAACAACAGGAGAAACTTAAAATTCTAAGCTGCATTTGCCTGGCTCCGCCCCTGGATGGTAATATTTCCGGCAAGGAATTGTGAATAAACATCTCAGAAAAACAAATGAATCAAAATGTGAGCAAAAACCGATCAGATTCAGTTGTTCACAACATATAGAAGGAAGCAAAATGAACCAACAACGATCCAAGCAAGATAGGTTTCCTTACCAGCAAAGGGATTGGCCCAGATGGATCGCGCGAGAGACTGCTTTGCTCTGGGGAAACTGAAGGAGAGGGAGGAAAAGGCAGAGTTTAGAATGTTTCTATAATTAGCCGGCCAGGGATTGGCATCTCTATTATTAAACTGACGGAGAGGGTAAAAAAGAGGCAACGTTTAGCATGTTCCTCTGACTAACCAGCCAGTTTATCGTGTGGAAACTTCATTAGCTCAAATAAATGCTACGCCACTCACTCAGCACAATGCCAAGAATAGCAATGCACAAGCCCATCCCTGCTAAAGCCGTGGACACACATCGTCGTGATAACGATATATCAAAAATATTGTAGATACCACAAGGCATTGCAATGCATGCTGGCTTTCTTAGGCGTCATCTGGTAACAATGTGATATTATGACAAGAGCACGATATGCTGTAAAGAGGAAAAAAGTGCGCCAAAACAAATTATAGAAGATGGGTTAAAACAAATTCGGAAGAATGTGTCCCCAGTTGAGATGGAGCTTTTCAGGAACGGGGAACTACGGGCTTCAGGAATCACACGTTCAGGATATGAGGGTTTGGGGACAAATGTTGAAATCCAACCATAAACGTCCTAGTTAGCAATGGGGGGATCAGAACGGTCGGGATACAAATCTCCGTATCGATCCTTGCTGGGTGTATACAGTAACGCGGTTGTAGAGGCCGAATCTGTGGAGGCAGTGGCGGCGCGAGCCCGCGACGACCGAGGGGTCGACGGGAGAGAAAGGGGTCCTGGGCGATGATGTTCACCTGGGCCTCACCGCTCCGCCGTCGGGCCAAAACTCGAGAGGGGCGGCGGAGGTCCAGGCCAGGCGACGGCGCGGTGGGCGGCGGTGGACGGCGAGGAGTCGAGTTGGGACGGGAAAGAAAGGGGGCCTTCGCAGATCTTGTCTTCTTTGTTGTTCGCAGTGGTTTTGCAATCGTTATTTTCATTGAGGAGAAACGTATTTCATGCTTGATTGGGTTTATATGCAGATGAGACCGCTAACACAGACACAGATACTTTTACATATACACATACACTCACCGGTATTAATGTACCCCCGCCCGCCAATCTTGTGAGCATCCCCCTGAGACTAAGCCCGAACATAATTTTAAAATTGATAAAGTTGTCATAGATGTACTTGTAGTCGATGGGAACATATCTCCCACTGAACACACATTGTCTGAAATGAAATAAATCTAAAAAAATACGAGCGCCAGTGAGTTTAGGACTTTGACCTTATTAGACTGAAAATACCACTGTACTCTTCAGGGCATTTTCAATGATAGATGCTTAGAAGGAAGAGAACAGAATGAAAGTCTCGGTTTTTCCCCAAAACCCTAAAGCCTCTGGCGGTGCTAGTGGCGATTAGGGTTTTGACCGTGGAACTTGTCTTCGCCCGGAGATTCATCGACGGGGTTGAGGTTCTGTCCCCTGCAAGATGGCTGCCCACAATGTTGATGCGGGCGGGGGGACAGATGGTGCGGCCCAAGCAGAGCGCACTGCAAGAAAGAAGCTGGAGGAAGCCCCAGGCAAACTCGACATATTAGAAGAAGAGGCGACTCCTCTGGTACTCGACGATCGCGTCGAGGGAGCACCGGCAAGGTGGTTATTGGCTGGTAAAATTCTTCATCGCAACCAGTTCCATATCCAGACCACAATACCTTGCGGCCGACATGGGATAACCCACGGGGACTGAAATTCAGACCTGTTGGATTTAACATGTTTGTGGCTGAGTTTGAAACCCAACGTGATCGAGAACACGTGTGGGGTGGATCACCATGGCACATCAATAAGAATACAGTGGTTCTTGCTGAGTTCGATGACTGCATGAAACCAGATGAAGTCAAGTTTGACAGGCTCCAAATCTGCGCTAGGGTTGTGAATTTAACCAACAATCTGAGGGATGAATCTTGGTGGGCGCCAATTGCAAAGCAGATGGACAAAATTGCTCAGTCTATTAGTTTTGATCACACTGGTGGTTTCCTACGAGCCAAGATCACAATTGAAGTTGAGAAGCCTTTGAGGAGGTGGATTCTCATTATTTCTGCCAGGAGGAAGAAAGTGGACATGTATGATATTCAATATGAACAGGTTTCATCTTTTGTTTTTTCTGTGGCAGGCTCGGGCACTCGGATCCTTATTGCCCAACGCCAAGGTCACGAGATAATAAGGGAGAGCTCCCTTTTGGATCTAAGCTTCGCGTACCGGAGGATTATAGAAAGCCGGCGTCGTCGGAGAATTCTAGAGAACAATCGGGTGCTAGCAGTAAACAGGCGACAAAGAACTCCAGTACCAAAAGAGATACTAGCGAGGAGGTGAATTCTCCAGTCAAGAACAAACAGCAGCATAAACGCAGAGAGGCGCCGACCCAAGTAAACAAGCCTGCGGTTAAGACCACACTGTTGCTTACTGATGGTGGAACCGAAGCTGGTGTTGTTGTTAAGCTTTAGGCCAGAACTGATACAACATCAACAAGCCATGATGAGGGCGAGGAACTTGCTAGAGAACCAAATAAGAAGAAACCTACACCGGATAACTCTGTAGGGACCGCATCGCGGTCCTGCTAGTCTCAATGAGTTGCATCAGCTGGAACTGCCGGGGGCTTGGGAACCCCGAGGCAGTTCGGGAGCTTCCTGTATTGTGAAGTTGGAAGGACCCGCTCTTCTCTTTGTAATGGAAACAAAACTAAGAGCTAAAAGAGTAGAGGATTTGCAGAGTAATTTAGGCTTTGCTGCTTGTTTTGCAGTAGACAGTGCTGGCCTTAGTGGCGGCATTGGTCTGTTTTGGTCCCGAAATGTGTCTGTTGAACTTAAAAATTATAGTCAACGTCATATCAATATTTTGGTTACTAATAAACTTCTGAATTCTCCACCTTGGGGATTCACGGGTTTCTACGGAGCACCGCGTGCTGAAGATAGGCATCACAATTGCCGTTTTTTTGCGTTCGCTCCATTCTATTCAACATGACGCATGGTTGTGCATGGGGGATTTCAACGAGACTCTATACTCAAATGAGCATATTAGTCGGGCTGCTCGTCCGGAGCGACAAGCTTTCAGAGAGGTCACAAATGATATTTCCTTCCAGGACCTGTGTATGTCAGGTACGGCTTATACATGGGATAACCGTCAATCTGGAATGGACAATGTAAAAGCATGGTTGGACCGAGCCTTTGCAAATTAAAATTTCCGACAACAGTTCCAACATATTAGGGTGAGGCATCTGTCTTCGGTGGAGTCGGACCACTGCTTTGTTGTTGCGGAAATTAAAGAAACGCTAGTAACACGGCCAAGGGCCAAGAAGCAGTTCAGGTATGAAAATGACTGGCAAACTCATTAAGATTATGATCATCTCGTTTTTGAAACGTGGCGAGGAATTCAGCGTGGCCCCTGGGCTACAAGGTATTGCTATGGCGTTGAGGGAACTACAAGCAACTCTAGAACCATGGGGATCCAAGGAGTTTGGGTGTTTGACGAGAAGGGTCAGACAACTTCAAACGAAACTGTCCATTGGTCGTGGTCCATCGGAAGAGGAACAAAGCATGGTCAAGAAACTAAAGGAGGCATTGCACCAGGAGGAGGTGTGGTATCGACAACAATCGCGTGTTCCTTGGCTTCGCGAAGGGGACCGTAACACGTCGTATTTCCAGGCGCAAGCTAGACAACGAAAGAAAGTGAACATAATTTAAGGTCTTAGACGATCTGATGGATCGGTCTGTGTGGATGAGAGTGAGGATAAGGAGGAAGTGCAGATGTTCTAATAGAACTTGTACCAATCCGAAGGTTTTCATGATGCGAGCGAGTTACTTGCTCATGTTCCGGTCAAGGTCTCACCTGATATGAACATGGAGCTCACAAAACCCTATACTGCGGAGGTGGTCAAAATTTCGCTTTTTCAAATGGCTCCATCAAAGGCTCCTAGAGTGGATGGGTAGACTGCGGGGTTCTATCAACAGCATTGGGATCTCCTTGGTGGAGAAGTAACTAGTGCATTTTTGGAGTTCCTAAATGGCAGAGAATTATCTTCTGGTCTGAACGATACCTCTATTACTCTCATTCTGAAGATAAAACATCCCCAGTCCATATCTCAGTACCGTCCTATTGCATTATGCCCTGTTTTGTACAAGATTGCATCCAAAGCAATTACCAATCTTCTATGATGCATTATCGACGAGATTATCAGTGAGGAACAGAGCGCCTTTGTACCGGGGCGTCTTATTACTGATAATGTGCTTGTAGCGAGAGTGTGCATACAATGAAGAGGAAAAAAAGGAAAGAACTATTCTTGTGCGGTCAAGTTAGACATGATGAAAGCTTATGACCGCATCGAGTGGCATTACCTCGAAGCAATCTTGTCCAAACTGGGTTTCAGTATTGTCTTCGTCAGGTTGATCATGAAGTGTGTGTCTTCAGTTCGCTTTTCGGTGCGAGTTAACAGTGAGCTCTTGCCATTCTTTACCCCGTATAGGGGGCTCCGTGATGGCGATCCTGCTTCACCATATTTATTCCTAATATGTGCGGAAGGCTTCTCCTCCTTGTGGAAGTTTTATAATGGAGGTACCATAGACAGAGGTTTGAGAGTAAGCTATAGGTCACCTTCGGTCTCTCATCTTCTTTTTGCAGATGATAGTCTGATCTTCATTGATGCAAAAGATCAAAGTGCTCTTAGACTTAACGAGATACTGAGAATCTATGGAGATGCTTCAGGTCAGTGAGTTAATCGTGATAAAATCTCTATTTTCTTGAGTACTAACACTCCTGATCCATTGAAGCAAGTTTTGAAGGCCTCTCTGAACATCCAAGTGGAGGCGTTCAGTGAAAAATACTTAAGGCTACCAACAGCTGTGGGGCGTATCACGAGTGGCACATTTGATCATATCAGTGAAAGAACTCGTGGAAATATGCAAGGGTGGTCGGAAAAACTTCTTGCTTGTGCAGGGCGCGAGACTCTTCTGAAGTCAGTGGCGCAGGCTATTCCTACCTACCCGGTGAGTACCTTTCTGTTCACAAAAAAGGTTTGTAATTGTCTGACTTCTCCTATGGCTAAGAACTTCTGGAGTAGCTCTCTTGACAAAAAGTCGATGCATTGGTTATCATGGAAGGAGATGACTAAACCAAAGTGCAAGGGTGGAATGGGTTTTCGAGACCTACATCAGTTTAATCTTGCAATGTTGGGCAAGCATGGATGGCGTTTCATGACTAATCCTAATTCCCTATGAGCAAGGGTTTTGAAAGGGCGTTACTTCCCGGATACAGAGTTCATGCAAGCTTCGGTTCCCAAGTCGGCTTCAGCCACTTAGAAGGCAATCGTCGCGGGGAGAGAGGCCCTAAGGTTGGGGCTGATCGCACGGGTGGGAGATGGCAGTACCATATTCGTGTGGCACCCAAAATGGATACCAGGAACTATCTCCATGACCCCGCTCTTGAGACGACTAAACTCACATTTTGAGAGAGTGTCTGACCTCATTGATTCAGACAATTGGTCTTGGAGGCAAGATTTGGTTAGGGAGACCCTCATAGCCCCTGATGCCGAGGCCATTCTCAACATACCAATTCGGCAGGGGGGTGGGGAGGACTCTTTTTCATGGGCTTTCGAAAAGTCTGGCAACTACACTGTGAAAACGGCATATCGTGCTTTCGTAACTCATAATGAGCGACTAGTTCTAGAGGAAGCACTACTGGAATCAGCTAATTTGCCATCTGCCAGCTCTTTGCCGTCTGCTAGCTGACGGCAAAGAAGCTCTTTGCCATCAGCTACCCATAAGCAGACGGCAAAGAAAAGGCTGACGGCAAAGAAGCTCTTTGCCATCTGCCAGCTCTTTGTCGTCTGCCAGCGGACGGCAAAGATTCTTTGCCGTCCGCTGGCAGACGGCAAAGAGTGTGGTGGCCCCCACCCCCCGCTCGTTTGAAAAAATCTTAACGGCCCACCTCTTTGCCGTCCGCTAGCAGACGGCAAAGAGGCAAAAAGGCGGACGGCAAAGGCTGGCGGACGACAAAGAGGGCACTTGACTAACGGCAGGTACCCCTCCGCCCGTTACTCACTTCCTCCTCGCCCTTCTCCTCCCACCCCGCCACCACCGCCGCCCGCCGCGCGCCGCCGCCCCGTCGCCCCACCACCCCACCGCCCCGTCGCCTCCCGCCCCGGCCCCCCGCCGCCCCGCGCCCCACCGCTGCCTCGGCCCCCCGCCGCCCTAGGCCGCCTCCTCCACCGCCCCGCCCCGGCCCCCCGTCGCCCGGCCCCCCGGCCCGCCGCCCCGGACCTCCGCCGCTCCTTCTCCTCCAGCGCCCCGCCCCGGCCCCCCGCCGCCCTGACCCCCGCCGCCCCGCCTCCTCCACCGCCCTGCCCCGGCGCCCCGTCGCCGGCCCCTCCCCAACCCGTCGCCGCCCCCCACAGTGAGCCCCTCCCATTTTTTTCTGTTTTTTTGTTTTTCTTTTCTGTTTAGATAAGGTTTTTTAGTTTAAGTTTTTTCAGTTTAGAATTAATTTGTTTAGGTTATTTAGTTTAATTAGTTTAGGTTTAATTAGTTTAGTTTTAATTAGTTTAGGTTTAGGTTAAGTAGAAGGGGGAAGAAGAAGAAGAAGAAGAAGAAGAAGAAGAAGAAGAAGAAGAAGAAGAGGAGGAGGAGGAGGAGGAGGAGGAGGAGGAGGAGGAGGAGGAGGAGGAGGAGGAGGAGGAGGAGGAGGAGGAGGAGAAAGAAGAAGAAGAAGAAGAAGAAGAAGAAGAAGAAGAAGAGGAGGAGGAGGAGGAGGAGGAGGAGGAGTAGGAGGAGGAGGAGAAAAGGAAAAAGAGGAAGAAGAAGAAAAGGAAAAAACCGACCCGACACGGTACCCTGACCCCGACCCGGCACCCCGACACGACACCCCGACCCCGAGACCCCGACCCCGACCCCGAGACCCTGACCCCGACACCCCGACTCCGACCCCGATCCCGACAACCCGACCCCGATACCCCGACCCCGACACCGACACCCCCACCCCCCAAGCCTGACCCGACACCCCGACCCCGACCCCGACACCCCGACCCCGACCCGACACGGTACCCAGACCCCGACCCGACACCCCGACACGACACCCCGACCCCGAGACCCCGACCCCGACCCCGAGACCCCGACCTCGACACCCCGACCCCGACCCCGACCCCGACCCCGACCTCGACACCCCGACCCCGACCTCATATATTTGTGAATTATTAGTTATAGGTCATATATTTTTCGATTTTGTTATGAAAAACATCATATATAATTGTGTTGATCGTGTAGTTTTAAATGTGCAGTTGTTTCATCGCTGCGAGGTTTGGTGTTCGACGACCTCGCCGTGCGTTTGACGAGCTCTGCCCCTTCGTTCGTGGGTGAGCACAAATGACAAGTCCTCCTCCCCCATTAATTATTTGATCTATTCCGATGAAACTTGATAGCTAGCTATATATGTGTCTTGAATCATCAGTATGCGTAACCAATATGTGTCTCCCGTTCGAAAGCGTCATAGTTATAAATATGCATGCATTTGCATATTTATAACCTTGATTCTTTCGAATTGTCCAACGCTATCCATGGACAGCCCGAGTATGTGTAGATTGGGTTCGTTTTCCCATATGCTTTGCTCCGGATCCGACGCATAAATTTCTCAGTGCCTCCCCTGTTGTTCTCCGGGTACACATCCTCTCTGTTTATTGCAGAGACGTGTATCACGAGAACAGCGGGGAGGTGCTGCCGAAATTTTGCGTCGGATCCGGAGCATAGCATGGGAAAATGAACCCAATCTACACATACACGGGTGGGATTAGGACCTATCATTACCTATTAGAGTGTAGGTTGCATGGACGTAATAAAATTGACAAAGTAGATCAACTGATGAATATATACATGGTGAATTACATATATAATTGTTGTGTGTCCAGTAGCTCTGAAAGTCAAGATGAGTGACCGTGCTTGGATGTATACCGGTCACACTGGTCAGAACAAATGGAGCGCTGAATGGTTCACAAAAACTAAGGGGTTTGTGCAAGCCGCATTTGCAAATGGCCAAAAGAAAACCTGGTGCCCCTGTTTCCGGTGCGGCAATTGGGAAAAGAAGACAGAGGCTGGAATGGGCAAACACCTGCAGAAGAGTGGTTTTACGCCCGATTATACGGTGTGGACATTTCATGGTGAGTCTGCCCAACGTGACCGAGCTGAGGTGGATCGTCGTCGCACTGACGAGCATGGTACCGGGATGGAAAACATGGTGCAAGGCTATGATGATGCTCGGGATTCGGACGAGGAGATGGAGGAATCTGCAAAGGCCTTCAATGAAATGTTGGAGTCTTCGAAACGTCCGCTACACGAGCACACTGAGCTTTGTCAGTTGGATGCCATCTCACAAGTAATTGCTCTGAAGGCTCAGTTCAACTTGGGCAGAGAATGCTATGACGCAATTATGACAATATTTGGACGCTTTCTACCCAAAGGCCATGTAATGCCTGCAAACCTGTACCAGTCGGACAAAATCCTCCGTGCACTGAAGATGCCCTATGAGAAGATACATGCCTGTGAGAAAGGATGTGCCTTATTTAGGCTTGGCTATGCGGACTTGAACTATTGTCCCATTTGCAAGTCTTCCAGGTATATTGTGGTAGACAACGGTATGGGTGAGAAGACACAGACCAAAATCCCCGTTAGTGTTCTTCGGTATATGCCAATCATACCAAGACTTCAACGTCTTTTCATGGTCGAAGAGACGGCCAGACAGATGACATGGCACAAAACAGGCAAAAGAACCGAACTAGATGCAGATGGGAATCTGATGATGGTACACACATCGGATGGTGTTGCGTGGAAAAAGTTTGATGAATTACATGCTGACAAAGCGGCAGATCCGAGGCATCCTCGAGTCGGCATCAGCACGGATGGGTTCAGTGTGTTTGGTATGACGGCAGCCCAATACAGTTGTTGGCCCGTATTTGTCTTTCCACTCAATCTCCCCCCCGGACAGATTATGCAAAGAAAGAACATTTTCCTGACGTTGATAATACCAGGACCCAACTATCCGGGCAAAAATATGAATGTGTACATGCAGCCGCTTAAGGACGGGTATCGCTTTCGTACCTATGGCAAAGAGCTATCTATGGCCGACCGAAAGTCAACAAATTGTTGTGTATCTGCTATCGGCGAAGGAGGTACCGAGTATTATGGGAGAGTTGAAGCAATTTATGAACTTCTGTTCTATGGTGAAAATCCACCGAATGTCGTAGTCTTCAAATGTTATTGGTTTCAGCCGAAGGAGACTAGAAGGACTCATGAACATGTAGGGCTAGTTGAAATCAACCAAAGCACTCATTTAGATGTTCCAGATGTCTATATTATGGCTCAACAGGCGACCCAAGTATTCTATCTACCGTGGGCCTGCCAAACTAATCCAAATCTGAAAGGTTGGGATGTCGTTTATGAAGTGCCGCCACGTGCTAGACTTTCTCCCCCAAAGGAAGAAGATTATGAACCTCACATTAACCCAGACACATATGAAGGAGAATTCTTCCAAGAGACACGCCTTTCCAAAAAGCATTTCAAGAACCGCTATACTTCACCCCAAAACATTGAAGTAGACAGCGACAATGAATCCGACATCACCCCAGAGGAGGAACAAGAAGAGCCGGAACAAGAAGAGGTTACTGCTGCGGATGACCTGTCAATGCTTGACCGATTACGTCAAGGTGGCCTTGCACATGTTGATGCCAATGAACCCTATGAGCCCGTCATTGATTATAGTGATGATGATGATTATGCATTTATTGATGATACTGATCGAGATTATTATTAGTGTCAGGTATTACATTTTTTTATGTTGTGCTTGATGATGATACACTTAAGTGATACACATATTATTATTCATGTCGGTCTTTTTTTATGTTGTACTAATTTCGTTTACTGTTTGTCATGGCAGGTGTTGAAAGATGGTGGGCGCTGGTCGGGAGCGTGGTCTGAGGTCTTCCATTCCAGACGCACCTCTCCGCTGAGCGTTGCTGGGCAGTATGGCCACACCGCCGGGCCCTTCTTCGTCGACCACGGTGCCCAGCAGGGGACGAGGTAGGAAGAGAGGAGGTGGGGCACGTGGTCATGGGAGAGGAAGTAGGGTGACTGCTACGGCGCCTTCCTCGCCGCCACCCCCAGCCGTTTCACCCGAGCACGTGACTGCTAGGGTGGACTCGTCCGAGGAGGAGGCTACACGGACTCCGGTCCACGAGCCTCCGGTCCACGGGTCTTGGGCCCACGAGCCTCGGGTCGACTGGCCTTCGGCCCCCGAGAGTTCGGCCCACGTGACCCCGGAGGAGCACACGTCCGGATGGGGTACCTGGCCGGATCAGCCCGAGGAGCCGAGTGGCCATGCTGATGATGGCGGGGAGCCGACTGATCTTGAGGAGGAGGGGGGCACCGTCTACCAGCGTGGTGCTACACGGCTCCCGTCCGTGCCGGTGACCCGCGAGCAGAGGTGGTTGATTTTCCCTGATGGGGAGAGGTACGTAAGTGCATTTAATATTTTTGTACCTTGTGCATTCACGTTTTTTCAAATAACTAATGCGTTGGCCTTGTCATGCTGCAGGGGTTGGGACCACCATCATAGTGTCCGCCGGCCCAACTCCGTCCCTGGAGTTCTTTGCCGGCAAAACTTCCCGGGGTTTGTCACGTTGCCTGGTGAGGGTCGGCTTCCAGAGCTTGGATTGAGCTGGGAGCACTACGTGGCTGCCCCGGCCCCGCCGGATGAGATTATCGATGGTGTCGTGTGCGACATGAGGGCAGACATGGTGATCAGAAAGTTCTGGGTAATTTCTCCTTTACACATTTAAAAATCTTCAACTAGCTAGTTATTAATTGTACTAATCAATATTGTCTCATTTGATCGCAGACATTCTACAGGTGTGAGGAGGGATACGAGGAGGACGCGGCACATGTTATCGAGAACGTCTGCAAGCGCCTACTCCAGAACTTACGGCACGAGGCTCGGGTGCAGGCTGTTCGAGACTACTACGCCTTGCGTGGTATCAAGAAGACCAAGCTGGCGTGCCGCGATAAGTTCCTGAGTAAGGAGCAGTACATGAAGGTAATTCTTAAGGCCTTCTCTACTTAAGTTCCTTCATTTAGTAATTCTTAGCCGTAGCGCTCAAGTTTCTATTTGCTAACTTAGGTGCCTCCGAGATGGTGTGCGGATCGGCTGGATTGTTGGGAGGTGTTGGTCGATGAGTGGTGCTCACAACGATGGCTAGCCCTCCACAAGGAGGCCAAGGACAAACGTGCCCAAATGGAAGGTGTGCCACACCATCAAGGCAGCTCCAACTTATATCAGTTCGGGCGCAACTGGGTATGTGGTTTGCTTCATGATTCATGCAATTCATTCATCATGCTAGCTTGAGCCCTTTAATTACTAATTTTCATTGTTTCTCTCTTTCAGGCACGCTACAATAAGGCGGATAAGGTGCCAGAGGTGTACGACCTGTATGCCATGGCCCACACTGCCTCTTTCAAGAAAGTCAAGGCTTTCTCTCAGTCTGACCTCGATGATGCAAACAACTTCACCAACATCTCCTCCCACAACAAGCTCGTGAGATATAGAGATGAGGGGAAGGCGAGGAAAGGGGAGGACTTTAACCCGAGCCAGGGTCCCATTGATCCAGAGTTGTTGATGATATCTGGTGGCGGGAGGTCCCATGGCTCCATAGCCATTGGAGATGGACTTATCCATTGTCCTAGCACTCTCCCGGAGATCAAGGCGCGTCAGTCGAGCTCCGCTCCTGAGATAAGGCCTCATGAACGGCCAGTGCAACTCGCCATCAAGGTTAGAGATACGTACTCAGTTATCTTTCTCCATTACATTGTGTGCGCTTCCATCAATGATTACAAATTGTCATGTGAGTGGTGTTGCAGGCTGCTATACAGAGTGAGAGAGATAGAACAGAGAAACTTCTGGCGGAGGCGGCGGAGAGGCAGCGGGAGTTGGAGGAGAGGACGGCAAATATGATGGAGGAGGAGAGGGCACGGAATGACATGCAGGCAAGGGCCATGTACGAGCTCCTTGTGGTAAGTTTCTTCTGCAGATTAGCCAAAACATTCATGTAGTGTTTGTCTCATTGCTAACTAGTATGACTGAGTCGTCAAAACCAAATGTGCAGTCTGTGTGTGAGAAGACAGGTCAGACCGCTCCGCCGATGCCAGTGATTGCTCCTGGGACCACGGTGAGTTTTATTTGAATGGACATTACTTGCTAGTCTTAACATTTGAGT
Organism: Aegilops umbellulata; assembly: GCA_032464435.1. NCBI lineage: Eukaryota > Viridiplantae > Streptophyta > Magnoliopsida > Poales > Poaceae > Aegilops > Aegilops umbellulata. The sequence continues at coordinate 433,309,063 of CP136059.1, read as the reverse complement.
GTCATCATGCTAACAAGACATTGGAAATGATCTTTGGTGCAGCGTAACTCCAGACAAGCATCGCACGATCCTTCTCCAGCTACCGACACGAGCCACCCCGCTCCTACACCTCCTGGATATTGGTAAGTTTATCTAGTGTTTTGCTTAACACATGCATAAAGACCTAGATTTAGTTTTATTTCCTCCAATGCTTACCATAATGACCTAGACTTAGCTTCTTCTCCTCCAAAATGACTTAATAAGCTTACTGACCTCCAAAACCATCCATTTTACCTAAGTTAGCTCTAAAACGATCTGTACTTAGCTTACTTATGTCAAAAATTGCATAATTAGCTTAGTTAGCTCATAGACGATCCATTTTACCTAAGTTAGCTCTAAAATGACCCATTTTACCTAGGTTAGCTTATAAATGATCCAGTTCATCCAAGTTAGCTAAAAAATGACCCATTTTACCTAGATTAGCTCCTAAATGATTCATTTTACCTACGTTAGCTTTAAAATGACCCATTTCACCTAGGTTAACTCCAAAATGACCAATCTTACCTAGGTTATCTCATAAACGATCCATTTCAACTAATTTAGCTCATAAACGATCCATTTCACCTAGGTTACCTAAAAAATGATCCATTTCACCTAAATTAGCTCTTAAATGATCCATTTCACCTAAGTTAGCTCAAAAAGATCCATTTCAACTAAATTAGCTCATAAATGATCCATTTCACCTAAGTTAGCTTTAAAACGATCCATTTCTTGTTCTACTCTTCTTCTTGTTCTACTCTTCTTGTTCTAACTTTCTTATTTTTCATTTTGCAGATTTCATTCACTTGACGAAAGCTTGCATATATAGATGGAGTGCTCCTTATCCCTTTCTCTTTTGTATCGTTGAACTATATGCATGTATCGTTGGATGAAACTATTGTTATATATATGGTTGGGTGCCTCTATGTTGAACTTGTTATGTATGATGGAACTATGCATGTAATATATATGGTTGGATTATGAAGTTATGTGTTGGATATCTTATATGTTTGCTCTATAATGGCCTTTTGAAATATATCTATATATGTCATATATATTTGTGATGAAAATTGTTGGATTTAATAAAAAACAGATAAAAGAGCCAATATGCAGGCTCTTTGCCGTCTGCCACCGAGGGCAAAGGGCTCTTTGCCGTCCGCCGCGGACGGCAAAGAAGACACGTGGCATCCAGCTGTGCTTCCTGGGAGCTGACCCATTTGGCCAGTTTGCCTACAGTGGCAGACGGCAAAGACTTTGCCATCAGTGGCAGACGGCAAAGACTTTGCCATCAGTGGCAGACGGCAAAGAACCTGCCATGCAGTGACGTGTAGATGACATCGTACGGCGGACGGCAAAGACAGTGGCGGACGGCAAAGGCCTGCCGTTAGCCACTTAACGGACTGACAGCGCAATTATTGCCGTCCGCTCTCTTTGCCGTCTGCCGCGCTCTCTTTGCCGTCTGCGGCGGACGGCAAAGACTTTGCCATCAGTGGCAGACGGCAAAGTAGCTGTTTACCGTAGCCTACGTTGCCGGAGCCTTTTGCCGTCCGCGGCTGACGGCAAAGGCCTTTGCCGTCCGCTGTTCATGCCTTTGCCGTCCGCCATGACAGACGGCAAAGTAGCTGATTCCTGTAGTGAAGGACGGCTACCAAGACCTCAGAGAATGATCAACAGTTGTGAAAGGCCTTATGGAAGCTCAATGTTATCCCAAAGGTGAGAGTTTTTTGGTGGAGAGTCCTCCGTGGCATTCTCCCAGATGAAAGTACCCTCAAGTATCATCATATTGCAGTCATCGATCGCTGCAAAGTGTGCATGGCTATGGGTGAGGACTTGAAACATGCTCTTATCCACTACGCACATGCTCGTCGCTTTTGGGAGGAGGCGTTTGCGTGGTTCGGCCTCTGTCTACCGCGACTCCATCCGAATTCATGGGCGCGTGATATCATATGTGATCCAAGGTTATCTGATGATGATCGTGCTAAGATCACAACAATTAAGTGGTCTATTTGGCACTCTCGAAACCGCATCAAGCAAGGGGAAGAAGGATGTGACCCTACAACCACTATTCGAGCTACTAAGGAGGCAATTGCTCTCCTGGATCTCCCGCACAAGGAAGTCACGGTCTTGCCAGGCTTGGGCTGGCGGCTACCTGAAGAGGGAGTGGTTAAGATCACCACGAATAGTGCGTTGAACTTTGAAGATGGCCAGGGCGGGGTAGAAGGTGTCGCTCGCACGACCACAGCTTTACTGGGCTCGTGGTGTAAATCGTATATGGGGACTTCCGATCCTCTCATCACTGAAACTTTTTCTCTACGAGATGGAGTTAACGTTGCTGCCATTCAGGGACTTACGCATGCGATAATGGAAGTGGATTGCCTAGAGCTTGTGATGCTCTGGAAAACTCGCCACAATTCTCGATCTATTGTGGCTCCTATCTTGTTAGAAATAGGAGAGCTTAGCAATAATTTTATTTTATTTGATGTTCAACATGTAAACCGGTCAGCAAGCCTACCATCGCATCTTTGTTCAAAGCATGCATGCACTTTGAATGTGACGGATTGCTGGCCGGAAGAAAACCCCTAGCTTCCTTGTGACCTGCCTCTTGGCTGACTGTCCGGGGAATGCTTTTATCTGAATAAAAGCTCTCTGATTTGCTCGCAAAAAATGCTTAGAAGGAAAAGATACTATAAGATAAAAAAATCAGCATAGCGCTCACTAACATCATTTGTCCTAGTGCTCGTATTTATTCCTGGATTTATTTCAGGATTTCCGGTGATGCACATTCAGTGGTAGGAGACGTTCCCTTCGACGACGAGGTGCCTACGGTGACTTCGTAAATTTCAAGATGATATGCCGGCTCAGTCTTTCAGAGGTGCTCATAGGGATAGGTTGTGCGTGTGTGCGTTCATAGGGGTGACTGTATGCACGTGTATAAGCTCATTCCTCGAGGGCGACAATTAGAACAGGGGGATGGGAAAGACCTCCCATGGGTTCTGTAAAATTGAATGTCGATGCTTCTTTTGATCAGGACATGCTTAGAGGTACAACAGGGGTTGTTCTTAGAGATGATAAAGGAAGATTCATTATTGGCGGGAACTGGACGATGGATTGGTGTGGAGATGTCTTAACAGCAGAAGCGTTAGCTCTAAGATTTAGGTTATCACTTGCACAGAAGACGGGATGTAACCTTCTTGTTGTTTACTCCGACAATATGGAAATGGAAGTAGTTGACACAATGAAGAATGGAGGACATTCAGCGGGAGTGGCGGCGGCAGTTTTTGATGATTGCGTGCGATTTTCCGCGTATTAGTTTTGAGCATTATAATAGGAAAGCAAATAAAGTTGCTCATTGAGGGAGTCCTGGATTAGGGGGTGTTCGGGTAGCCGGACTATACCTTCTGCCGGACTCCTGGACTATGAAGATACAAGATTGAAGACTTCGTCCCGTGTCCGGATGGGACTTTCCTTGGCGTGGAAGGCAAGCTAGGCGATGCGGATATTTAGATCTCCTACCATTGTAACCGACTTTGGGTAACTCTAACCCTCTCCGGTGTCTATATAAACCGGAGGGTTTTAGTCCGTAGGATAACTCCAACATACAACAATCATACCATAGGCTAGCTTCTAGGGTTTAGCCTCCTTGATCTCGTGGTAGATCTACTCTTGTACTACCCATATCATCAATATTAATCAAGCAGGACATAGGGTTTTACCTCCATCAAGAGGGCCCAGACCTGGGTAAAACATTGTGTTCCCTGTCTCCTGTTACCATCCGCCTAGACGCACAGTTCGGGACCCCCTACCCGAGATCCGCCGGTTTTGACACAGACATTGGTGCTTTCATTGAGAGTTCCTCTGTGTCGTCGCTTTTAGGCCCGATGGCTCCTTTGATCATCGACGACGATGCGGTCCAGGGTGAGACTTTTCTCCCCGGACAGATCTTCGTCTTCGGCGGCTTCGCACTGCGGGCCAATTCGCTTGGCCACCTGGAGTAGATCGAAAGCTACGCCCCTGGCCATCAGGTCAGATTTGGAAGTTTAAATTACACGGCTGACATCCGCGGGGACTTGATCTTTGACGGATTCGAGCCACAGCCGAGCGCGCCGCATTGTCTCGATGGGCATGATTTAGCTCTGCCGCTGAACAGTGCCCTGGAGGCCGCACGCGCTTCGGTTCCGACCCTTAATTCGGAGCCTACTGCGCCAATCGAGGATGAGTGGTTGGACGCCGCCTCGGGGGCTGCTATCTCAAAGGCGATCGAGCCGAACACCAGCCCCGCACTCCGCAAGGCCTGTGACTTCGAGGGGCCGGATTCCTCTCCGGACTACGAGCCCTCCGCGCACCCGCCGATCGAATCCGATTGGGCGTCGATCATGGAGTTCACCGTCGCGGACATCTTTCAGCACTCGCCCTTCGGCGACATTCTGAAATCGCTAAAGTCTCTCTCTTTATCAGGAGAGCCCTGGCCGGACTACGGTCAGCAAGGTTGGGCTACGGACGATGAAGAAATTCAAAACCCACCCACCACCCATTTGGTAGCCACCGTCGACAATTTAAACGATGTGCTCAACTTCGACTCCGAAGACATCGACGGTATGGACGACGATGCAGGAGATGCATATGAACCAACGCCTATAGGGCATGGGACAGCCACCTCATCTCATGATGTGTACATGGTGGATACACCTAAAGGAAACAACAACGAGGAACACGGGGAGACAACGAGGGATCGATCTCTCGAAAAGCAATCAAAGCGGCGGCGTAAACGCCGCCCCAAGCCCCGCCTCGACACAGACCCTGCCATAGAGCAGGACGAGTCGGCAGACGACAAGCATGCCCTAGAACAATCATCCGAACAGGGCAACCCGGACAAAGAAACCGAATAGCCTTTCCCTGGCAAAAACGGCATTCCGGACGACGCCGGATAAGGCCACGGAGCAGAAGAACCTCCACAAAAGGCTCATTGCAACCGCACGTAGCCTGAAAAAGCAGAAGCAGAAGCTAAAAACTGCGGAAGATGCAATCAGAATCAGATGGAGCAAAGTAATCAACACCGTAGACAAATACGGCGACAGTCGCCGCACTAAAAACTATCTGAAGCGAAAGCTACTGCCTGAATTCGACGAAGAGGCCTTAGAGCCCTCGCACTCAAAAAGTAAGAAAGCCACCCGGTCGGATAGACGACCCCATGGCCAGCATAAAGCGGCAAGCGGCGCCGCACTTAAGCCGGCATGCGACCCACTTAAGGATTCGCATCAAAAAGATGGCCCGGCCAGGTCCATTTATGGGCCAAGAAAGCAAGCTCTCGTAAGCAATGCAATAAAGCCAGTATCCGAATCCGGCACACCCAAATACAGGGGCGCCGCACATCCCCTATGTTTCACTGATGAGGTCCTGGATTATGAATTTCCAGCGGGATTCAAACCCGTGAACATAGAGGCATACGACGGAACAACAGACCCTGGAGTCTGGATCGAGGATTATATCCTCCACATACATATGACCAGAAGAGATGACCTCCACGCCATAAAATATTTACCCCTCAAGATTAAAGGGCCAGCCCGGCATTGGCTCAAAAGCCTTCCTGAAAACACAATTGGAAGTTGGGAAGAGCTCGAGGACGCTTTCCGAGAAAATTTTCAAGGGACTTTGTCCGCCCTCCGGGTGCAGACGATCTCAGTCACATAACTCAACAACCCGGAGAGTCAGCTCGTCAATTCTGGAACAAATTTCTTACTAAAAAGAATCAGATAGTCGACTGTACGGACGCCGAAGCCCTAGCAGCTTTCAAGCACAACGTCCGAGACGAATGGCTCGCCAGACACCTCGGCCAACAAAAGCCAAGATCAATGGCCGCATTGACAAGCCTCATGACCCGCTTTTGCGCACGAGAGGACAGCTGGTTGGCAAGATGTAGCACCAGCGACCAAAGTACATCCGAAACTAGGGATGGAAACGGAAAACCGCGACGCAACAAGGATCATCGCCGGACTAAGGAAAACAGTCCAAAGAGCACGCCAGTCAACGCCGGATTCAAAAGCTCACGGCAGAATCAGAAAAAGCTGCCCCTCCAGGATAACAGAGATGATTTATCCAACCTAAACAAAATCCTGGACAGAATATGTCAAATACACAGTACTCCTGGGAAGCCTGCTAACCATACCCACAGAGATTGTTGGGTCTTCAAACAATCAGGCAGACTCAACGCCGAACAAAAGGGGCTCGACACACCAAGCGAAGACGATGACGAACCCCAAAAGCAGAGCACCAGGAAACAAAAGAATTTTCCACAAAAAGTAAAAACAGTAAATTTACTTCACATTATAAAATGCGCGGCACCCATAAAGGTACGCGCCATACGGCCTATCCCAAAGGTGTCTCGCCACTGGTTGTCAAAACCAATCGTCTTCGGTCATCTGGACTATTCTAGAAGTATCAGGAACGCAGGCTGGACTGCCTTGGTACTCGATCTAATAATTGACGGACTCCAGTTTATAAATGTCCTGATGGACGGCGGCAGTGGTCTAAACCTGATATATCAGGATACAATCCGCCATATGGGGATAGACCCAAAAAGAATTCGCCATAGCAAAACCTCCTTTCAAGGGGTAATGCTAGGTCCGGACACCCATTGCATGGGTTTCCTCCGGCTCAAATTTATATTCGGCCCTACCGATAAATTCCGCCGCGAAAAGCTAACTTTCCACATTGTCCCATTCTCAAGTCGCTATGAAGCACTGCTGGGCCGCGAAGCTTTCGCCCGCTTTAACGCAATACCGCATTATGCATCTCTTACGCTTAAGATGCCCGGTCCACGAGGCATCATCTCTTTGAAGGGGAAGCATTGAGTGCGCCTCCCCCGAGTGGAGGATTGTGCGGCCGCTTTAACAGCCCCACAATAAAATGGCTTCTCCAGCCAAAACATCTGAACAGGTCATTAATACCATGGACACGGATAGACGAGTCCGGCACAAAAGTATCATTGATAAAAGGCTTAGTGGCCATAAACCCCTGCCCTGGAGGCTCCGCACATATATAATAAGAGACAATAAAGCTTAATTTTACATATTTTACTTTATACTTTGTTTATTTAATATAACTTTTGTTCAGCGCGACCTTTTTTCAACTTAGTTCTTCTCTTCCACAGACGAATATCGTGCTGCGCCCGTCCAGGATACGGCACAACGAAGACACAGGCGCAGACGTGCAGCAGGGACCCGTTACAAGGATTCTTTTCAGAATTAAGACCCTGCGTAAACCTTTTTTACTGTCTCTTGTTGATACACATCCCCTGATTCTCTGTAGTATAACCAAGGAGGAGGCTGGCGTCTTGGCATGTGGCCACGTCAGAATTTCTGCGCGTACCTGGACACTAGGGGTTTATACCTAAGAGCGTTATTTCGCCCGCTCTCATAAAGACCGAATACCTTAGGGAGTGTTCGGCGTCGCGAGTTTGGCCTTATATGCATCAGCTCCGAATCATGTCTTTGGTCAAATGTTGGGTTGCCCGGCTCCTGTGTTTGGCTGCCTTACGTTCCGCTCTATCGGCTATGGCGGCACCAGGAGAACTACTGCGATTGTGCCCCGGTTCGGCCAAGCGAGCACCTCAGTAGAGAAAGCCGAAAACTGAATGTCATGATATAGCGTGAGACTGGTCAACCACTCGATGACTCTCCGGAATCTATAGGATTCCTCCGCATTAATGAAGGGTCGTTTCCCGGCCAAGCATACACGCGCCCCGAACTCGGGCGAGCGCAGCTGCCACCAGGGGCTATCTAAGTAGCCTCACTGTCAAGCTCCTATGACTAAGTGAAAGTGTTAAAGCATTATAGTCCGGTTTCCTAGCTCGCTGCGCTATCACCTCCTTTGTAGGACCAAGACGTTGGATTAAGTGTGAAAATGCGCATTCTGCGAGCACCCCCGCACTATGTGCGTGGTGGCTGAAGCCAACGACTGTCATCTTTCAGATTTTATATATATTTTTAAAACGGCCGCACAGGAGGTGTTACAATACTTGCAGGCACAAGTATAAAAAGTTCCTACAATTTATCAAACTACCACCTTACAATGGCACATGCTATTTTAACATAGCATCCTTCGAGCACTGCGTCTCTATTACACAAGCGCCTTCAAGGACTTCCTGGAAATAGTGCTCGGAGGATATTCGGCTTTTGTCCGAATCTTGGGATGCAACAACGGTGGTCTCCATCTCCGCCCAGTATGTCTTGACTCGGGTAAGAGCCATCCGTGCGTCCTCTATGCATGCTGACCTTTTCATTGCATTGATAAGTGGCACCGCACCAAGGAGTTGCTGCACCAAACCGAAGTAACTCTTCGGCTTCGATCTCCCCGGCCACAGATGACTCATGACGCACTTCATGGCAAGTCCGGACAACCTATTCAGCTCGGCCCATTCGGCCAGACGATCGGCCACTGACAGTGGACGCTCTGGATTGTGAAACTGCGACCAAAAGAGTTTCTCCACTTCGCGATCTTCTTGATCACGAAAGTGTTCGGTCGCATCAGTAGCACTCGCCGCCAAATCCAGATAGGTGTCCGTCATACTCCATAGCCGGTCCAGCGGAGCATGCTCAGGATCACAAAACTTCCTCCGCAGTATAAAGGGCTTTCCAGTCGTGATCTCTCCGGCTTCGTGAAGCTCCTCCCTCGCAGCTCTAATCGCAGAGCGAGCATCCTTGGCATCAGCAACGTCTTTCTCTAAGTCCGTCTGTTCCGCCCGATCTTCTCTTTCCAGAAGCTTGCAACGGTCAGCAACGCTCTTTAGCTTCACGGCCATCTCTTTCTTGCTTCGGCAGTGAGCAGCCTGTTCGGCTCTCAGCTCTTCAACGGCCTTCTCGGCAGCCGCATCACTTTTTCTGGCTTGTTCCTTAGCTTGGGCAGGTTCCGCCCGAAGACTCTCCACGGCGGCCGCACCATCTGCGTCAAGTACACACATCGTAAGATACTGGCATAAAGCTCCTCTTACCAGGTGCCGCCCGAGGAATTACATACCTTGAGCCTCATCAAGCCGCTTGTTGACGAGTGTGATGTCGGCATCTGCCACGTCAAGTTGCCGCTTTAGCTCGGCAAAATCATCACTCCGGCTGGATTCCGGACAATTTGCCACCTACATTCAAAGGCGCTATTTTAGACCTGGGATTATGATCCTCTGTGCGCCGTCACTTTTGACAACGCATAGAGTCTCAGGGGCTACTATCCACACAGGGCGCATCTTATTTACGCGCAACTGCCAGAAAAGGTACATTATTTCACGTACCTCAAAACCTGTTAGTAAACTTCTGACAGCCTCGTGCAATCCGCTCTCCTCGGACGAGATCCTTTCAATCACCGTGCCCATCAACGCACGGTGCTCCTCTGAAATAGAGGCTCGCCCTAGCAGATTCTTTAGCTCCTCCGACCGAGCACTAGACGGTGCCGAATTCGTCCTCTGGCCTCTTTCAAAGGCCGGACGCGGAGAACCTTGGGGTGCCCTGTGGCTACCTGCCACCCCTGCCGGATTCGGAGAAGCCCTCCGCGACGACACCTCAGGGTCGCCCGCCTTGCTAGGTGGTACGGCAGGGGGAGGCGTCCCGCTCTCCATCATCTCTGGAAGAAGGTCCCCCCGAAGACGAGCTCTGCTGAGAAGGGCTGAGGTCCGAATTACAAGGTAAAATTTCGGTTAATCTTCACAGATATAAAGCAAGGATTTCTCTCTCAAAAATATGATCCCTCTCTACTTACGGCTCGCTGGAGGGCTGGTCCCCTTGAGGGCATAGGTCGGCCGAGGTATCCCCTGGCGTAGGACCCTCTGACAAGGATTTTTTCCCCCGCTTTGAGGCCATAGTCTCTGGGTCTTCAGAGGCGGTCCTTTTCCTCCCCGGAGGAGAGGAATTTCCAGTTCCTTCCCTCCGAACAGCCTCCTTCGAGGAGGCCGTAGCTTCCTTGTCCCCTCCCTCACTTTCCTCCAAAGGCACAAGCTTCAACATCCTGACTAGGACGGAATCCGGCCTGGCCTCAGGGAGGGGAGCCGGACACCTTATCAGCTTTGCTTTCGCTATGCACTCCTGTTTAAAAGGACAACTCTTTTAGGGGCAAGTTTATGACAATATATGGATAACAAGTCCGGGCACAAGGCTACTTACTTGAGTATCCGGGCGATTGCAGCTTAGACATGCATCCTCGGTCAAATCCGGACACATTGCTTGTGATTCAAAGAACAGTTTATACATCTCCGCGGGCGTCGCGCCCATGAAATGCTGGAGAGCTCGCGGTCCCTCCGGATTAAACTCCCACAGGCGAAGGGAGCGATGTTTGCCGGGCAGGGTTCGGCGAATCAGCATGACCTGTGTCACTTTGACCAGGCTGAGGTCTCTCTCTAAGAGATCCCTGATGCGGCCCTGCAACAAGGGCACGTCCTTGGACGGCCCCCAGTCTAGTCCTTTATTGACCCATGACGCTAACTGTGGTGGGGGACCCGAGCGAAAGGCAGGTGGCGCCACCCACTTGGTGCACCTAGGAGCGGTGATATAGAACCACTCCCTTTACCATAAGCCGAGCTCCTCTTGAAAGAAGCCCTCGGGCCATGGAGCATCAGCATTCTTGCTTATAACAGCGCCTCCGCACTCCGCGTATCGTCCCTCGATCATCTTTGGTTCGACCTTGAAGGTCTTGAGCCATAGTCCGAAGTGAGGAGTAACACGAAGGAAGGCTTCACACACAACGATGAATGAGGAAATATGAAGGATGGACTCCGGAGCTAAATCGTGGAATTCCAGCCCATAATAAAACATCAGCCCCCTCACAAAGGGGTCCATTGGGAAGGCTAAACCCCGAAGGAAGTGAGACACGAACACCACACTCTCACTAGGCTGGGGACTGGGAATGGCCTGCCCTTGAGCAGGCAACCTGTGTGAAATTTCGCCGGTCAAGAACTTGGCTTCTCTCAACTTTTGCACGTCCTCCTCCGTGATGGAGGAGGGCATCCATCGGCCTCTAAGGTCGGAACCGGACATTGTCGAAGGTCCGAAGCGCCTGGAATCTGGAGCCTAGGGTGTTGGAACTCGAGGCGACGTGCGAACTCGTTTGAGATTGAAAAGGAGTAAGGCCTTGGTTTCTTTATAAGAGGTTGAATACCAAGGGCCCTCCCCGTAACCGTTTTGGACTCGCCTTTAATCGAGAAAACATACTAACCGGCACGATTGGGTTACCCACGTCCATATTGATGAGAATCCCGTAAATAAAGGGGACACGATCTCTGCTTTGACAACACGTGCCAAGGAAACCGCCTCGCAAAATACGCTGAGGTGGGGAAGTGAAAACGATTCGGATAAAGGCTTGGCTGTAGTGTGATGTCACGTTACGGAATACGTCAGCAGATTGGATTTGTGTTAATATTATTCTCTCTATGGCAATATGTGGAAACTTATTTTGCAGAGCCGGACACTACCCTTAGTGTTTACAAACTTTTATGAAGAACTTGGAGAAGGAACCCGCCTTGCAATGCCGAAGACAATCTGCGCGCCGGATTCGTCGTCATTGAAGCCTGGTTCAGGGGCTACTGAGGGAGTCCTGGATTAGGGGGTGTTCGGTTAGTCGGGCTATACCTTCCGCCGGACTCCTGGACTATGAAGATACAAGATTGAAGACTTCGTCCCGTGTCCGGATGGGACTTTTCTTGGCGTGGAAGGCAAGCTAGGCGATGTGGATATTTAGATCTCCTACCATTGTAACCGACTTTGGGTAACCCTAACCCTCTCCGGTGTCTATATAAACCGGAGGGTTTTAGTCGGTAGGATAACTCCAACATACAACAATTATACCATAGGCTAGCTTCTAGGGTTTAGCCTCCTTGATCTCGTGGTAGATCTACTCTTGTACTACCCATATTATCAATATTAATCAAGCAGGACATAGGGTTTTACCTCCATCGAGAGGGCCCGAACCTGGGTAAAACATTGTGTTCCCTGTCTCCTGTTACCATCCGCCTATACGCACAGTTCGGGACCCCCTACCCGAGATCCGCCGGTTTTGACACCGACACTCATGAACTTGTTAGATTAGCTAAATTTTCTGTGACTAGAGATTGTTTTGAGGAACCTATGAATGAGATTGTAATCTTATTAATGATGTAACTGCTATTTCTAATGAATAAAGGCGATGTTTATATTAAAAAAATCTGGTGTGAAGGAAAGAAAAAAGAGCTAAGCGCTCGCCACCAAATCTTGTGTGGATACCAGGGCCTTGCGCCAGGATTGGATAACCCAACTGCCACATCGACAAGAGTTCGATCCTGGAGTCTACTCTAGCGTTCAGCGTTGTATATGTATAAATTCCAAAAAAAATTGACATGTACAACCAACTCATTTTTATGCGAGTAGTTTGATTTGGTGATGCTGCCCGATATTTAAAACAACGACACGGTATATATTGTAAAGAAACAAAGACACTAGCTAGTAAATTATCATAGTTCGAGAGCATCTGTCACCAGTTTTTTGCGGGAGGAGAAACTTTCAGCCTATTCATAATCAACCATACTTGTACAATACCCGCAAAAAATTCATACTTGTATAAAGAACACCAAAGATAACAAAATTATTACCAAAATCATGCTTGTATGTGGATAGCTTTGAATGGTCGGCTTCCACATTCGTGTCCTCAGACTGATTCCTTTCTTCGCGGACGGATGCAATGACCGATTTACGGGTCAATGTTAGTGATGCCCTGAGAGCATCTACTGTCGGGAGCCTCAAACCGGTATTAAACTCCTGGGCAGGCCGCCCGGTCATTGATCGGTCAAAAAGAAACATGACCCATGCGGGCGTCTTAAAACCGGACTCAAACGGCCGGGCTGTCCAACGCCCGTCATATCCAGCCCAAATGTTGGGCGGATATGAGGCGGCCCGAGCGTGCCCGGGCACATCCGTCATGTCAGCCCGGCCCACTCCAACCCACTTCACGCCCACAAAAAAAACCAATCTGAAAACCCTAGCTCAGTTCACTCCGCTCTCGCTCCATCTCTTCTTCTATCCACCTCCGATTTCTCTGATTCCGGTCCACTCCAACTACTACTTCGAGAATGTCGAGCTCCAGCAGCCGCTTCGACTCCAAGCAAAATGTCGACCAGGAGGTGGCCCTCTGCATTGCCCTGGAGAGGTTGAAGGTTGACACAGGGGGCAGTTCAGGATCTGCCCCCTCACCGGTCATCCCCCGCCGGTGCAGCGCGGACGGCGGAGTTGTCCCATCCCGGTCAACGCGTAGCTTCGTGGGGGATGCGTAGTCGACGTCCTCCCCCAGTTGCCCCCATCCCCCGCCCGGTCGCTGCTCCGCAAGGGCAGTGGTGGGTGTTCGTGCCTGCTCCGCCGGCCAGGACGCCCACGCCGAAATCGGAGGCGTGCTCCTCCGCTGTGAGCAGGGGATAGGGACGCGACAGAGCAATCCGTGTGCCGCCGACGTGGGTTGCCGGCGGACCCCGACAAGGACGAGTGGCTCCTCGCTTGGGTCTACCGCCGAACTCTTACGACGGCCGAAACGGATGCTCGCCGTTTACAGAGGAAGAACGCCAAGATGCTCTAGCTTGGCATTGAGCAGTCAGAGCGTGAGGCGGCAGAGGCAGCGGCGTAGGCGGCTCGAATGGTGAAGCTGAAGCAGCGAGAGGAAAGTGTCGACCGGTGGATGAAGGCGCTCATTGTCCTCTCCGACTCCTCGTCCGATGACGGCGACAACCACGCTCCTTCGATGACTTGGTCGATCCATCACAAGTGGCAGACGCCTACAGTTGCGCCGGCGACCAAAAGGGCAAAGGGCCGACGAGGAAGTGGTGAAGACACTCCTCCTCCGTTTATTATTATCGTATTTTTGATGTTTAAGTTTAGAACCTGGCAATGAACTTTGGTGATCTTGGATAAGGTAAAGTGGGTTTATGTGCATATCGTTGTCCGTTTGATGCCGACCTCTTTGTTCATTGTTTGATCTATGTAAAGTAGTTCATCATGTATCATGCATAGTATGGATATTGGGTGCAGATATAAGGTATGCGACTTTGTGGACGAGAATTTGAGGACCGACCGGTTGTAAGTATTTTGCATGGATGATGTCTAGCCACATGCCATGGCCGGTCGCGGCAATACTCCATAGACATTTGGAGAGAAGAGCTATTCATGCATTTGGAGGAAATCACTCCCAAACCGCCCTGGTCTTTCGGCTTGCAGATTTCCGTCCAAATGGGTTGTTCTTGGCCGAATCGCTTTACAAGGCCATCACGGCATCGCCGAGCCTGGAGTAGCTGAACCTCCTTTGGGATAAAGGTGCCTACGAAAATTAGGATCTTTTTGTAGTAGTTGGTTTGTGGACGTCTACCTTCGGGTGTAATGTGTTGAAGCGGTTGAAGCGAAACGGGCCGAGCGACAGGAATTGCCCATTATGTGATACATCGGAAGACTCCAACCACATTTTGTTCACATGCCCGTCCATGATTTTTCTATGGATTTGCCTTAAGGAGGCTGGAGGTGGCGGTTGGTACCACGACAACCTCCCTGACATGTTTAGGGAGGTCCTAAGCCTCCACTTCCATGCACAACCCACCATGTGGGTGGTAGTGGGCGCATTTGTGTGGACGCTATGGATCATCCGCAATAAGTTAGTGATTGAGCATGTTATTCCTCTACGTACAACCGACGGAATCTATAAACTGTGTGGCTTCTTACAGCTTTAGAGACCTCTTAGTAAGCGGCAACCCTGAGACTCCATTGGCAGGACCATCTCTATGCTCCGGTTCGTCGCCCTGCGCCTTGCTCCACCGACCCGCCACCACTGTCTGAGCCGGATTAGTTTGATTGTTCTCAATTTCGCAGGGGTTGTTGTGATCTGCCTCTAGCTAGACTCTATTATTTTGGACCTCTTGTATTCACACCTATTTTACTTTCTTCGAACCTAAACTTTTGTTTGAGCTCGGTGGTTGTTGCTTTATAATATATAAACCGAGGGAAAACCCTTTTTTTCGTCACTGTTTGTGGGCACGCCCGGCACATCCTGGAACAAATAGGGTGCCGGATTTGGTAATCTTGCATCTAGATGCTCTTGAAGGTGTGCTCGGAACAAACCATCATTTTGGAAACTGATTGCTCCTTTGTATCTTCGGTATTTGGAAAAGAGTGCGTTGAAAGGTCAAGCCTGGTGGACCTAAAGAAGGAGGCGCTGAATGTCTCAAGGCTGATGCCGGGTATGAAGACATCCAAGATTAATAGGTGGGCAAATATGGTGGCTCATGGGATTGCTAAGTTTAGTTTTGATAATAGGTCAGATGGTAATCTTTTTAATACTGTTTTGCCCTGCGTGGCACAGTTTGTTATGAATGATTGTACGAATGTTTTGAATTAATTAACATATGGTGGGGTTAAAAAAAAGGTGTGCTCGGAAGGATCGCTGGAAGTGGTTTTATGAGGAGAACCTCAGGAGGAACACCGAGTGTTATTATTGACGTAAAGAAGGTCTTGCAGCCACTTATTTCTTCGTCTCCCGGTCAATTTGCCATACCCTATATTTGCGTTTTCAGTACCAGCAAAAGTGCCCGTGCGTTGCAACGGGTATAAAATAAAATAATAATTAATTTAAACTATTGGCACCTCCCTTCACCATTCTATAAATGAGTAGTAAATCTTCACTGACCAAATTTCTATTTTTCAAGAACTGGTCGGGTTTTGTTTTAAAATAATCATTGAAATATTAATACTGTAACCTCATTTAAAAATTATCACTTCATTGAAATAAAATTTATCACTTTTTTGAAATTACCTTTTTGAAATAATGTAATATTTGCATTAGAATACGTAGAAACATCCATGCATGCATGTTGCATGGCTGCTCTACGACTCCATGCGCAGGGTTAGTTAAGGCATGTACAATGGTTGACCTTGCATGTAATTTAGAGATGATAAGCAAAATTGTCTATAATGGGTCATCTCTTAGTCTTATCTTCAATAATTAGTTATTCCTAAAAATATGGTGAGACATATTGTGCTAAGAGATCATCTCTTATCT
This sequence comes from Aegilops umbellulata, assembly GCA_032464435.1. Taxonomy (NCBI): domain Eukaryota; kingdom Viridiplantae; phylum Streptophyta; class Magnoliopsida; order Poales; family Poaceae; genus Aegilops; species Aegilops umbellulata. The sequence goes on along the minus strand of CP136059.1, from coordinate 433,293,010 downwards.
TCTCTTAAATAAGAAAAGACAAGCTTTTTCTTATGAGTTATCTCTCCTCCACCTCATCATTTATCCTACGTGGCACTCCTAAGATAGCACCATTGTACATGCTCTTAATAGGGCTAATTAATAGGGGCGGTTAATAGGGATGAAAATGGAGTGGAAAGTTTCCGCTTTTCCGGAGGAAAAATGGAAACAGAGAGGAAATATGAAAACAGAAACGGAAATTTGCAAAATGGAAATGGAAGTGGAATTTTTCATGCGGAAACGGAAACAAAAACTGAACGGTGTTTTCCGGTGGAACAGACGCGGAAACCAAACTTTCCGTTTTCGTGAATATGGAATTTTCGTTTCTACTATAGGCCCATGGCTGCTTTGTAGCCCAATTACCAAACAACACACAATGACACAATGAGCAGACTGGATCATTTGAGGACCAACTTTTACTTCCACACACATTCTCAACTAGACACAATACGGAATTGTCATGTACTATTACAATACTACCCTATGTTACCAACACAACCATATTATCATGTAGCCATGTTAAAAATTTCTTAAATTTCTTTGTTTTTTGTGTGTATTTCTCTATGATTTAAGGGGATTTTAAGTTCCGGTCAACACACCATTCTGTTTTCTTATCCGCTCTGTATTTGCTCCGTGTCTGTTTCCGATAGTATTTGTTTCTGTATTCATTTCCGAGGTTTCTGTATTCATTTCCGCTTCAGCAAAAAAATATGAAAACAAATATGATAGCACCGAGTTTTGTCCGTTTCCGCTCCGTTTTCATCCCTAGCGGTTAAGAGCAAATCTAGGAGATTTTGTTTAGTATAAATCCATGCTGGCCCGCATGCTCCTCTTTGGTCTTTGCGTGCAATTTGTTAGAAGAAATCTGGTGACCGAGGGTGCATGCATTGTTGGATTGTAGCATGCTGTCATTGCTGTGTATAAATTAGAAAATGCAAATTAATTTACGAAAACCAAACTGCCATAATTTATACAAGCCCATCAAAGTACCACGTACCCACTGCACCCCCGCAAGCCGCCATCACCGTGATATGCTGTCTCCGTCGTGCGTACCATGGAGGACGTGCCATACACTACAAGCGTGCACGACGACGAAGCTGCATATGAATCTGCACGCACAGCCCATAAAACCTTTTAGTATTGTAATTTTCAACGGGCACACGTAAGTAAACCGTCCCCTCATGAAATATCTATCATCTTTCCTTTAATTTGGCAGCGTACACGTAAACCGTCCCTCATGATACCCATATTCTTTCCTTTAATTTGGCAGCGCGGCAGCCTACCATCTTCTTTCTTTCCTTCTGATATTCATCCATCATTCCCTTTGATTCAATATACCCAAGACAGCAGCTTCAGTTCTATTCATAACCGTTCATGCAGCCCATCCTGAAATCTGGCCGCTTGCCAAGGTAGATAAAGTGGTTCCAATCGGTTTGCAGGAGCGATGCCACTTTCGGCTGTTCCTGTTCCTTGTCGTAGTGACAAGCCACCCGAATCCCCCTGGCAGGTGCCGTGCCAGGGAAGACTGGCGCTGTCCGTCGACGGCTCGTTCCTCAAGGACGACGGCTCAGCTGCTATCGGCATGGTACTCAGAAATGAGAAGGGAGAGGTCCTCATGGTGGCCTATCGTTTCATCTTCTTTTGCAACTACGCGCTTGAGGCAGAACTACATGCGATAATGCAGGGCTTGGCCCTTGCAGTCCAGCATTCTCATCTCCCGGTGGTGGTGCAAACGGACTCCTCGGAGGCGCTATCATGTCTGACTAATGGCTCACTTCTTCGCTCGGCTTATGGACAGATTATCTTGGAGATCAAGGACCTCTTAGGTAGTAGGGAGTTTTTTCCTCAAAAGATTTCTAGATTTCATAATAGAGTTGTTGATCAATTGACTAAGTATAGCCGCACCGAGCGTGCCACTGCTGTTTGGCTAGGCATGGTTCCACCTTGTATCGAGGATTTGTGACCTCTTGACTGGAACTCTTTACCCATGCAATAAACTCCCTTTACCCTCGCAAAAAAAATTATCAATGCTCTGTTGGTTGCTGCTGCTTCTGAACGGACTTGAGGTCATGAGTTGGAAAGCCAGAGGTTCCTATTTTTTCCTTGTCGCGGTCCAGAAAAAAGGCCCAGTCCGTTTCTAAGCAAATACACGTGAGCGTTCAGTGCTCGGCCAGGTTTCGCTGGACTTTGTCTCAAAAAAGAAAAGGTTTCGCTGGACTTTTTTGGACAACGTAGCCGGCAGGTATACTTGGATAGATTAGTACTTCATCCTTTTTATTTACTCTGCATATTAGATTTGACTGAAGTCAAATTTCATCAAGTTTGATCAAGTTTATAGAAAAAATATAAACATTTACCGTAACAAATCCATATGATGTGAAAGTACATTCAATAATAAATCTAATAGTATTGATTTGTTATTGTATATATTAATATATTTTGTTTATAAACTTGGTTAAAGTTTGTAAAGCTTGACTTGACCAAAGCTAATATGCGGACTAAATAAAAACGAAGGGAGTACCACAAATAATACGGGCGAAGTGAACCGGTGACGGATAAAATTACGGTGGTAAGAAGCGATAACCGCCGCTTTATTATTAAAATTTAAAAAAATTAGGTGAAGATAAAGATATAGATATAAATTTTCGGAATAGATAACGCCTGAACGTCAGATTTTTTGACGTTTCAGGCCGAACCGGTACTGCGCATAGGCGGCGATAATTAAGCCGATCGGGAAACTGCCTGCCTATCATGGAGCTGCGATCGAGGCGGCTCATCGCCTCCGGCGAAGCGCGCCGTCGCGCCAGGCTAGGCTTCACTCCCTCTCCCTCCGAACCGGACCACATCAGCGCCCTACCGGACGAGCTGCTCCTCCTGATCCTCGCGCGCCTCGGCTGCGTCGCCACCGCAGCGCGCACCAGCGTCCTCGCCCGCCGGTGGCGCGGCCTCTGGACCTGGCTCCTAGATCTGGCCTTCCCCGACGTCCCGTTCCGCTCCCTCGGTAAGGCGCTCGACGCCCTCGGCCGCAAGGACACGGTCGTCTCCTCCTTCCACATCCGCGTCGCCGACCAGCCCGGCTCCACCCGCGCAGTCAGCTCGCTGCTGCGGGCCGCCGCGTGGTTCTTGCCGGTGGATCTCGCCGTCGCCGTCCCATCGGGCGTCGCGTACCTGCGCCATCCCGTCGAGCTGCCGTGCTTCGGCTTCGAGCGCACCGCCACAATCTCCCTCCTGATGGACAGCAATCCCGTCGAGCTCCGCCTGCTGACGTCCGCAGCCCTGGCCGCCGCCGACGTCGGCGAGTGCCTGTTCCCCGCGCTCACCACGCTCGACCTCTGCGGCTACTACACCCACGACGGCCTCGCCGCCCTTCTCCCCCACTGCCCCCTCCTGCGCGTGCTCCGGTACGCCGTCCGTTACCGCCGGCCCTGTGACGAGGACTACGCCATCACCGTCAAGTCCCCGACGCTGCGCGAGCTCCTTGTGGAGGAAAGCGGTGTGAATTATGTACGCTGCATCGACATCGCGACCCCTGCGCTTGAGCAGCTCACCGTGTCCTTCGAGGCCCGCGAGGACTTCACCGTGTCCGTCCTGGCGCCCATGGCGGAGAAGGTCTCGTGGCGCTGCCGGTATGGTAGCGGCTGGTTTACAGGGTTTGGGTGTTGGGAAATTGAGAAGGTGAGCTTATTCTCGCCGTCACCATCGCCGGCCCCGACGGCAGAGACACGGCGGCCTACGCTGCTGCGCATTGATGCTTGCAAAGTCAGTCCCATCAGTCAATCAACCCACCTCTGTCTTCTTTCTCATTACGTACGAAGACCATCTTAATTACCGGTTCAAGTTTTTTTGTTTGTTTTTTTGCAGGGACCGGGGAATGACTGGTTATTTGTTGGAATTTGCTAGTGGGCTTTTGGTCCAAAACCCAACTAAAATTCTGAAATTCTCTTGGCCCATTCATGCACACATGTGAGTGGAGTGAGTGAGGCTAAAGTTTAGTCCCACCTCATAAGTTGAGAGAGAGTTGCACCTCTTTATAAGGTGAGCTCTCCTACCACTTGTATGAGCATGAGAAGAGGAGACCTACACGCTCGCCACGCCTCGTCACGACGCGACGCGACGCGGGTTGCGGGATTGAGCCGAGCCGAGGACAGAGCTATGCACGTTGTCTATATTTTTGCTGTTCGGGAAAAATTAATGAGTCATTAATTAATAATTAACGAACGCGTTAATTACTAAACCGTTTCCGATTCTTTTGGATCGTGACGACTCGGACGTGGGGTTTACTCCCATGACATACCCGGCCCGCGCTATATAGCCAGGCAGGCGTCTACCCTAGCCGCCGCCGCTTCGTATGGTTTCTCACCACCGTGTTAGATCCTTGCGCCGCCAAGCAAGTCTTCTCCATCCCTCCTTCCGGCGTGCACCGCGAGAAGGGACAGCAGGCCTCCGGAACCCCGCCTCTCGTGATCCTGTACGGGAGAGGGGCGATCAAGTTTTTGGGGAGCGCACTCGCGCGACTGCTGGCAGCGACGACTTCGCGAACGACGACTTCTTCCCCAACCTCGGCAACCTCATCCTCGACGACATGGGCGACAACGTCAACGCCGGCGGTGCTACACCTGCTGCACCGTATGTGATTCTATCCTTCCTGCTCGAGATCGTGGTAGAATTCATGTTTTTAGTATGTGCCCTAGATGTGATATGCTCATCTGCTATGCTAGTTCGCATGATTAGTTCAATCTATGCTGCTGTGGTCATGATTTATCTTCTGTTTATTCGGATTAAATCTCGTAGTAATTTGCTCATATTTCCAACAATCCAAAAACCTGATTATAGGCAATTTACTCCGAGTGGTTTTGCTGCGCATCTGAAGCCGCCTGCCTTTAAGGGGGTGCAATATAAGAGGTGGCGCACGAGAGCAGTCTACTGGTTTCAGACCATGGGCTGCTATGACGCCATTAAGGGCAAGCCTGAGGGCGATCTTAATCCAGCACAGCTGGAAGTTTTTGAGAAGATCGATACTCTCTTTAAAGGCGCTCTTCTGGGTGTTCTTGATGATTCCATTGTGGATTCGTATATGTCGTTTGACAACGGCAAGGACATGTGGGCTGCGCTCGAGGCCATGTTTGGTGCCTCGGACGCCGGTAGCGAGTTGTACGTTATGGAGCAATTCTATGACTTCAAGATGACTGATGAGCGCTCTGTTGTACAGCAGGCTCATGAGATACAGTCGCTCGCAAAAGAACTTGAGCACTTCAAGTGTGTGTTGCCGGACAAATTTGTTGCCGGAGGCATTATTGCCAAGCTTCCACCTTCGTGGAACAATTTTGCTACTTCCCTGAAACACAAGAGACAGGAGTTTTCCGTTGCGGATCTCATTGGTACTCTTGATGTTGAAGAGAAGGCGAGAGCAAAAGACACACGTGCTCGAGTTGCTGAGGGAGCTTCTAGTGCCCACATGGTACAGAAGAAGAACTTCCAGCCCAACAAGTTCAAAAACAACAAGAACAAAACTCAGGGCAAAGGCAAGTTTGATACAAAGAACAAGCCATCACATTCTACCAACTTCAAGAAGAATTCTCATAAGAAGGGCAAGGGACTTTGCCATGTCTGCGGTGATCCTAATCACTGGGCTCCGAAGTGTCCTAACCGCTTTGAGGAGCGCGAACATGAGAAGGGCGGCAAGTCCGCTAATGTTGTCATCGGTGATACTGATATGAAGGAATCAGGGTACGGTATTTTTCCTACCATCCTTTCAGTATTTCAATCCCCTGATTGGTTAATTGACACCGGTGCCAATGTACATGTTTGTGCTGACGCCTCCATGTTTTCTTCTTACCAGGCCACAGGGACTTCTCCCGTGCTGATGGGGAACGTGTCACATGCCATCGTTCGAGGTGTTGGTACGGTCGATCTGAAGTTTACTTCGGGGAAGACCGTGCGTCTGAAGAACGTTCATCATGTGCCGTCCATCAATAAAAATCTCGTTAGCGGTTCCCGTTTATGTCGAGATGGTTTTAAGTTGGTTTTTGAGTCCAATAAAGTTGTAATTTCCAAATGCGGACAATTTGTTGGAAAAGGCTATGAGTGCGGAGGCTTGTTCCGCCTATCTTGCACTAAAGTTATTAATAATGTTTGCCACAACAATGAGTCTGATATTTGGCATTCACGACTTTGTCACATTAACTTTGGTTGCATGACGCGGCTAGCCAATCTGAATTTAATTCCAAAAATCTCTGCTGTCAAAGGCTCTAAGTGCCAAGTATGTGTGCAAGCTAAGCAACCTTGCAAGTCCCATAAGACTGCAGAGGCAAGAGACTTGGCGCCACTAGAGCTTATACATTCTGATCTTTGTGAGATGAATGGCGTGTTGACAAAAGGTGGAAAGAGATACTTCATGACGTTGATTGATGACTCCACTAGATATTGTTATGTGTATCTTCTGAAATCAAAAGATGAGGCTTTAACATTCTTCAAAAACTATAAAGCTGAGGCGGAGAATCAACTTGATCGAAAAATTAAACGTCTTAGGTCCGATCGTGGTGGAGAGTATTTTTCCAATGAATTTGATCTGTTTTGTGCGGAACATGGTATAATCCATGAGAGGACGCCTCCCTACTCACCTCAGTCAAATGGGGTAGCCGAAAGAAAGAACCGAACTCTAACTGATATGGTTAACACCATGTTAGACACTTCGGGTCTATCCAAGGAATGGTGGGGGGAGGCGCTAATGACCGCGTGTCATGTCCTAAACCGTGTTCCCACAAAGCATAAGACCATGACTCCATTTGAGGAATGGGAAAGGAAAAGGTTGAAACTCTCTTACCTACGTACTTGGGGTTGTTTGGCGAAAGTCAATATACCAATTCCCAAGAAGCGCAAGCTTGGACCAAAAACCGTGGATTGTGTTCTTCTGGGCTATGCTTTTCATAGCATCGGCTATAGATTTTTGATAATAAAATCTGAGGTATCCGACATGCATGTTGGTACGATTATGCAATCAAATGATGCAACTTTCTTTGAGGACATATTTCCTATGAAGGATATGTCGAGTTCATCAAATCAGGAGATACCTACTCCATCTAGTGAGGAATTCACTGTAATTCCTGAACCCAGCATTGCGATGGAACACGTTGAGAATCCTGTTGAGGTTGACAATGGAACTCCTGTGAGGAGTAAGAGACAGAGGACTGCAAAGTATTTTGGTGATGATTTCATTGTGTACCTCGTGGATGACACACCCAGAACTGTTTCAGAAGCCTATGCATCCCCTGATGCTGACTACTGGAAGGAAGCTGTACGTAGCGAGATGGATTCCATCTTAGCTAACGGTACCTGGGAGATCACTGACCGTCCTTATGGGTGCAAACCTGTAGGATGTAAGTGGGTGTTTAAGAAGAAGCTTAGACCTGATGGTACGATTGAAAAGTACAAGGCACGGCTTGTGGCTAAGGGTTATACCCAGAAAGAAGGTGAAGACTTCTTTGATACTTACTCACCCGTGGCTAGACTGACAACAATTCGGGTGCTACTATCACTGCACGCCTTCTCCAACTCCATATGATGCTAGTGTGTTGCTTCGAAAGAATCGACGGATTGCTAGAGATCAACTGAGGTATTCTCAGATTATTGGCTCGCTTATGTATTTGGCGAGTGCCACGAGGCCTGACATCTCGTTTGCTGTTAGCAAGCTGAGTCGGTTTGTGTCAAAACCGGGAGATGATCATTGGCGTGCGCTTGAGAGAGTTATGTACTACTAGAAAGGCACTGCGAGCTACGGGATTCACTACACCGGGTATCCAAGGGTACTGGAGGGTTATAGTGACTCGAACTGGATATCTGATGCTGATGAGATTAAGGCCACAAGTGGTTACGTATTTACACTTGGTGGTGGCGCTGTTTCCTGAAAGTCTTGCAAGCAGACCATCTTAACAAGGTCAACTATGGAAGCAGAACTCACAGCATTAGACACTGCCACTGTTGAAGCAGAGTGGCTTCGTGAACTCTTGATGGACTTACCTATGGTTGAAAAACCAATACCCCCTATCCTAGTGAACTGTGATAATCAAACTGTGATCGTCAAGATAAACAGTTCTAAGGACAATATGAAGTCCTCAAGGCATGTGAAGCGGAGACTAAAATCTGTCAGAAAATTAAGGAACTCCGGAGTTATTACGTTGGATTATATCCAAACGTCGAAAAACTTGGCAGATCCCTTCACAAAGGGTCTATCACGTAATGTGATAGATAATGCATCGTTGGAGATGGGTTTGAGACCCACCGCATGAGTTGTCCATAGTGGTAACCCACTCTATGTGATCGGAGATCCCGTGAAGTAGAAGTGGGAGACAAGCTGTTGGTCAGCTGGGAGGAGAGTATCCCTATATTACATATCCCACTCTGTGAAGATGCAATGCTCTCCTGATCTGCATGGCAGGTTGATACTTATCTTAATGTGTTCCAAGCGGCTTATTCGGGTAAGCAGAGATGTTGTCCTACAGAACATCTTCTGAGGAACGCACCTATATGAATTTGACTGTTAACGTCGCAGTCTGTGAGAATTGGGTGTTCTCTAATAAATTCATGAAAAGGCCCTGGAGTATGACGTATACGCTCCACCCGCGGGGAAGCCTTGCGGCAGCCCAGTATCGGTTAAGAATTTGTGCGAAACTAGTCTTGCAGAAAACTTGTAGTTCAAGGCATAGTCCACTATTCAAGTTGTGATCTAGCGTAGCATAAATCTCTAAGTGGAAGTTCAACTTCACAGTCTCCACTAAGCACCGGTATATAAACAATGTTTTGGAAACAAATGGTGAAATGTGCCAATGAGACTTTGTGGGGGATTGTTGGAATTTGCTAGTGGGCTTTTGGCCCAAAGCCCAACTAAAATTCTGAAATTCTCTTGGCCCATTCATGCACACATGTGAGTGGAGTGAGTGAGGCTAAAGTTTAGTCCCACCTCATAAGTTGAGAGAGAGTTGCACCTCTTTATAAGGTGAGCTCTCCTACCACTTGTATGAGCATGAGAAGAGGAGACCTACACGCTCGCCACGCCTCGTCACGACGCGACGCGACGCGGGTTGCGGGATTGAGCCGAGCCGAGGACAGAGCTATGCACGTTGTCTATATTTTTGCTGCTCGGGAAAAATTAATGAGTCATTAATTAATAATTAACGAACGCGTTAATTACTGAACCGTTTCCGATTTTTTTGGATCGTGACGACTCGGACGTGGGGTTTACTCCCATGACATATCCGGCCCGCGCTATATAGCCAGGCAGGCGTCTATCCTAGCCGCCGCCGCTTCGTATGGTTTCTCACCACCGTTTTAGATCCTTGCGCCGCCAAGCAAGTCTTCTCCATCCCTCCTTCCGGCGTTCACCGCGAGAAGGGACAGCAGGCCTCCGGAACCCCGCCTCTCGTGATCCTGTACGGGAGAGGGGCGATCAGGTTTTTGGGGAGCGCACTCGCGCGACTGCTGGCAGCGACGACTTCGCGAACGACGACTTCTTCCCCAACCTCGGCAACCTCATCCTCGACGACATGGGCGACAACGTCAACGCCGGCGGTGCTACACCTGCTGCACCGTATGTGATTCTATCCTTCCTGTTCGAGATCGTGGTAAAATTCATGTTTCTAGTATGTGCCCTAGATGTGATATGCTCATCTGCTATGCTAGTTCGCATGATTAGTTCAATCTATGCTGCTGTGGTCATGATTTATCTTCTGTTTATTCGGATTAAATCTCGTAGTAATTTGCTCATATTTCCAACATTATTTACAGCCGACGATTACCCGGCCGATCACTTGGAGCAAGAGTTAGAGAAACATCTGCAGCAGCAGGTTGCCGCCGACTTGTCCGCCATCGATTTGGAGCTGCATCTCACGTCTCTAGGCCACGTCTATGGAGCATTCGTGTGCCATCTCCTCGGGACGCGTCCGGTTCGCACCGCTGCGCGCAGCTTCAAGCTTGCGCTACTCATGCCTGAACGCAAGGTACGATTTAACAATCCTCCTCTCAGCTATATGCTCTGGTATATGTGCCCTAATTCACCCACATTGTTTTCTTAGAAGGCTGTGGAGGGATGCAAAACTTTCACCTTGACGGAAGTCCCCCCCATGGAGGGCTGTTATTGCCAGCCCAGCTGGAGAAGCCAAGCTATCTGCTCGACGGAGCTTGAAGAAGTGGAAATCGAGGGCTTCCGAGGAGACAATCATGAGTTCGGTTTCCTGGAGATGGTGTTCGGATGTGCGCCGATGCTTAGAAGAATGACGGTGAAGCAGTCGACAGAGGTTGCGCCAAGCGACGAGAAAATTCACGACGTCTTCAAGGCGCATCCTTTCGTGGAATGTGTTTTATCTCCTTAGTCTGCATCTGTTTATCTATATGGCTCCTAGCTATATATCTATCCCCAGGATGCAACTGTGATTTAAGTTCTATTGAGACTGCATAAACTTATGTTGTCGAGGCCTCATTTGTGCAAGGATTCAGATGTGACTTGTGAGTTGGTACCAGTTAAGAGATTCATCGTTGGAAAGTGATGCTATTCAAATGAAGAAACAATTGCCTAGTTCAGAAATTTATTATTTAGCCTTGAGAATACCAAGGGGCGTGCGCATCGCTACAATAAGTCAGTGTCAAATCTACCATCATGGGGGCAATTTCCAAGACATGGTTAACAACATACTCCCTCCGTCCTTAAGGGGTTGTTTGGATAGGTGGAATATATAGAATCCATTCTCTATAAACTAGGAAAACGGTTTAACAGAATAAAATCCTGTTTGGCTATCCTAACAAATTCGTGGATACAGGAAACTAGTTTCCCGTAAACCCAGAATTCCGGGTTTATGGAAAAACGACTACTACTCGTTTTTCTAAAAACGCAATTTGCATATTCCCAATACTCATCCAAAGAGGAGCCGTCGCGCCGCCATGGAGTTCATCCTCCATTATTCTACTGGTGCGACGACCTCGGGGACCAGGAGGAGCGGCCAGCGACGGCCTTGCTCGGAGTCGTCAAAGCCGAAGGAGAGGCGAGAAGTAGCCCGAGGCAAAGTCTGTGACGGGGTGACGACCTCGATGCCCAGGGGAAGCGCCCACTGGTGACCGCGCGGAGTCGTGAAGGCCAGAAGGAAAGCGAGCAGCAGCCCGGGGCAGAGTACGCTGGCGGCCGCTTGCAGAGTTGTGGAGGCCTGAAGCAAGGTGAGGGGTAGAGTCGATTCGGGAGCGACGACCTCGGCAGGGGAAGAGCCCTGCCAGCGGCCGCACGCGGAGTCATGGTGGCCGGTGAGAAGGCGGGCCAGCGCCGAGTTAATGTCGGGACGACGACCTCGCGGCCAGGGGAGCGCCCACCTGCAGCCGCACGCCGACTCGTCGGAGCTCGAGGTCAGTCGAGATGCAATCCAACTACCATGGGAAGCGCTCGCCGGGGCCGCGCTCGGAATCATGGTGGCTGGAGATGCGTGATATATGACTGGTTTCCAAACAAAGAACTACAAAGGCCCAATTAATTACTTTCCCAACACAAACATGATTTTCCATAAACCCGTTATTCATAGAAATGGTATTAAAACAGGTTTTACAAAAAATCTGCTAAAAACTCGTTTTGTATATTCCCTTGACTAACGCCCGGTATCCAAACAACCCTTAAAAGAGTGTACTTCCAACTTTGTTGGAAAGTTAATTTTTTTATGTTTAACCGCATTTACATAATAATAACCAACATTTATACCATCAAATTAGTAGCATTAGATTCATGATAAAATATATTATCGTCACACTGGTAGAAAAAGAGGCTTCCGTCCAGCCCCATTAGTCGCGAAACTGTAGGAACCGCGACTAATGAAGTCTTTAGTCGCGGTTCGGCAGACGAACCGCGACCAAAGGCCTGGGCCCAGGGCGCTCGGTGGCCAGTTAGTGCACGTGAGGGGCTTTAGTCGCGGTTGGCCAGGCCAACCGCGACTAAAGGTGCCCAAAGGCCTTTAGTCGCGGTTGGCCAGGCCAACCGCGACTAAAGCTCCTCCCCTATATATACCAGTTCAGCACACTCACTTAGCCATTTGGTGCCACTTCTCTTCACAAGCTTCACAAGGGGGTGTAGGTTTGCTTTTGGTTCCTCTTATGCACACAAGGTGTTTGATGAAATGCCCCAAGAGCGTGAAACAAACATGATATGAAGTGTTGGAGCCACAATTGAGCTTCCTCATTTATTTTTTCCTCCTCGATCGCGGTTAGCAACTTGAACCTTTCATGCATGTGTGTCATTGATAAAATATGCATGTGTGTTGGTCATTGTTTAATTTCTATTGTTTGTAGCTAGTTAGTTTAACAAATGCATGATGGTTAATTATATATTTTATATTATAATAATGCAGATGAATCGGCAATGGATGTACGGTAACCGACTCTCCCGCGAGTTCACTACGGGTTTGAAAGATTTCCTCGCGGTGGCTAATGCGAACAAGCAGAAGGGTTTTGTTATCTGTCCATGTGTTGACTGTAAGAATAAGAAGGGTTACTCTTCCTCAAGAGAAGTTCACCTGCACCTGCTTCGGCACGGTTTCATGCCAAGCTATAATTGTTGGACCAAGCATGGAGAAAGAGGGGTTATAATGGAAGAAGATGAAGAAGGGGATGATTTCATCGATGAAAGCTATCTTACTCATTTCGGTGATACTTTCATGGAGGATGCTGAAGGTGAAGGGGAAGGTGAAGGGGAAGATGAAGGTGAAGAAGAGGCACGTGATGAGACCATTGATGATCTTGGTCGGACCATTGCTGATGCACGGAGACGCTGCGAAACTGAAAAGGAGAGGGAGAATTTGGATCGCATGTTAGAGGATCACAGAAAGTCGTTGTACCCCGGATGCGATGATGGTCTGAAAAAGCTGGGCTGCACACTGGATTTGCTGAAATGGAAGGCACAAGCAGGTGTAGCTGACTCGGCATTTGAAAACTTGCTGAAAATGTTGAAGAATATGTTTCCAAAGAATAACGAGTTGCCCGCCAGTACGTACGAAGCAAAGAAGGTTGTCTGCCCTCTAGGTTTAGAGGTTCTGAAGATACATGCATGCATCAACGACTGCATCCTCTACCGCGGTGAATACGAGAATTTGAATGAATGCCCGGTATGCACTGCATTGCGTTATAAGATCAGAGGCGATGACCCTGGTGACGATGTTGAGGGCGAGAAACCCAGGAAGAGGGTTCCCACCAAGGTGATGTGGTATGCTCCTATAATACCACGGTTGAAACGTCTGTTCAGGAACAAAGAGCATGCCAAGTTGTTGCGATGGCACAAAGAGGACCGTAAGTCGGACGGGGAGTTGAGACACACCGCAGATGGAACGCAATGGGGAAAGATCGACAGAGAGTTCAAAGATTTTGCAGCTGACGCAAGGAACATAAGATTTGGTCTAAGTTCAGATGGCATGAATCCTTTTGGCGAGCAGAGCTCCAGCCATAGCACCTGGCCCGTGACTCTATGCATCTACAACCTTCCTCCTTGGTTGTGCATGAAGCGGAAGTTCATTATGATGCCAGTGCTCATCCAAGGTCCGAAGCAACCCGGCAACGACATCGATGTGTACCTAAGGCCATTAGTTGATGAACTTTTACAGCTGTGGGGCAGACCTGGTGTCCGTGTGTGGGATGAGCACAAAGAAGAGGAATTTGACCTACGAGCGTTGCTTTTCGTAACCATCAACGATTGGCCTGCTCTTTGCAACCTTTCGGGACTGTCAAATAAAGGATACAATGCATGCACGCACTGCTTACATGAGACTGAAAGTGTACATTTGCCAAATTGTAAGAAGAACGTGTACCTTGGGCATCGTCGATTTCTTCCGAAAATTCATCCAGTAAGAAAGAAAGGCAAGCATTACAACGGCAAGGCAGATCATCGGCCGGAGCCTGCAGAACGCATTGGTGCTGAGGTATTTGATATGGTCAAGGATTTGAAAGTCATCTTTGGAAAGGGTCCTGGCGGACAATCAGTTCCGAAGGGAGCTGACGGGCACGCAGCCATGTGGAAGAAGAAATCTATATTCTGGGAGCTAGAATATTGGAAAGTCCTAGAAGTCCGCTCTGCAATCGACGTGATGCACGTTACGAAGAATATTTGCGTGAACCTCCTAAGCTTCTTGGGCGTGTATGGGAAGACAAATGATACAAAGGAAGCACGGCAGGACCAGCAACGTTTGAAAGACCCTGATGACCGGCATCCGGAATGGTTTCAAGGTCGTGCCAGCTACGCTCTGACCAAAGAAGAGAAGGTCATCTTTTTTGAATGCCTGAGCAGTATGAAGGTCCCGTCTGGATTCTCGTCCAATATAAAGGGAATAATAAACATGGCGGAGAAAAAGTTCCAAAACCTGAAGTCTCACGACTGCCACGTGATTATGACGCAATTGCTTCCGATTGCTTTGAGGGGGCTCCTGCCGGAAAATGTTCGAGTAGCCATTGTGAAGCTATGTGCATTCCTCAATGCAATCTCTCAGAAGGTAATCAATCCAGAAGTTCTACCACGGTTACAGAACGATGTGATCCAATGTCTTGTCAGTTTCGAGTTGGTGTTCCCGCCATCCTTCTTCAATATTATGACGCACCTCCTGGTTCACCTAGTCGAAAAGATTTTCATTCTCGGTCCTGTATTTCTACACAATATGTTCCCCTTCGAGAGGTTCATGGGAGTATTAAAGAAATATGTTCGTAACCGTGCTAGGCCAGAAGGAAGCATCGCCAAGGGCTATGGAAATGAGGAGGTAATTGAGTTTTGTGTTGACTTTGTTCCTGACCTTAAGCCGATTGGTCTTCCTCGATCGCGGCACGAGGGGAGACTAAGTGGAAAAGGCACGATCGGAAGGAAATCAACGATATGTATGGACGGCCATTCTCTGACTGAAGCACACCACACTGTACTGACCAATTCCTGCTTGGTGGCTCCGTACTTTGAGAAACACAAGAATATTTTACGCTCGGACAACCCGGGGAAGCCTGAATCCTGGATTAGGAAGGCCCACATGGAGACTTTCGGCAGTTGGTTGAGAAAACATTTAATGAATGACAATGATGTTGTAGATCAGCTGTACATGTTGGCCAAGACACCATCTTCGACTATAACGACTTTCCAAGGGTACGAGATAAATGGGAATACATTTTACACGATCGCCCAAGATAAAAAGAGCACCAACCAAAACAGTGGTGTCCGCTTTGATGCAGCAACCGAGAATGGGCAAAAGGTCACATATTATGGTTACATAGAGGAGATATGGGAACTTGACTATGGACCCTCCTTTAAGGTCCCTTTGTTCCGGTGCAAATGGTTCAAGCTAACAGGAGGTGGGGTAAAGGTGGACCAGCAATACGGAATGACAATGGTGGATTTCAACAATCTTGGTTACCTTGACGAACCATTCGTCCTAGTGAAAGATGTCGCTCAGGTTTTCTATGTGAAGGACATGAGTAGCAAACCGAGAAAACGGAAAGATAAGAAAACGATCAGTACATCATGCGATGATCCAAAGCGCCACATTGTTCTTTCAGGGAAAAGAAACATCGTGGGAGTGGAGGACAAGACAGACATGTCAGAAGATTATAATATGTTTGCTGAAATTCCGCCCTTCAAAGTGAACACCGACCCAAGCATTAAGTTAAATGATGAGGATGCTCCATGGATACGGCACAATCGTAAGCAAGCAGGGACACCAGGGAAGAAATGATGTGTAATAATTTATTGTACCAAACTTTGTTGAATGGATCATGTGAATTATGTTACCCGTGATGTGTTTGGTGTCCATTTTCGAATGATTCGAGATACCACTGATGATACATGAAATTTGGAGTGATTTAGTCATACTCCTGCCTAGGCGTATAATATGCATACTCGTAGTCTTCATAGCCGCCGCCGTTGTACTGGTAGTCGTCGCCTTCTAAGTTGCCGCCGTCGTCGTCGCTGCTGTCGTCGCTGTCGACGGGCGGCGCTCGTGGCTCGAACTGAGGGTAGCGCAGGCGGGGGATATCGCCGGCCGTGATGTAGTCCATGACGCTCTGCAGAGTCCGGCCGTACCACCATAGCCGACGGCCGGCCTCGTGGAAGTTCCCAGGAGGCAGACCGTCCTCCTCATACCTGGCGAGCGCCCTCTCACGCCGATTGATGAAGAAGGCGTCCCAAGTATGCTGGTTATCGGGATGCCAGCGGGGATTCATCCACTGCTCCGGCGTGAGTTTTATTTTTGAATTGAATTAGTTTTATTTTTCTTAAATTTTTGATATATTATTTCTATTTTTAGAATTTTGAATTGAATTAGTTTTATTTTTCTGAATTTTTTGATATAATATTTGTGTTTTTAACATATTGAATTGAATTAGTTCTATTTTTCTGAATTTTTTGATATATTATTTGTATTTTTAACATATTGAATTGAATTTGTTTTATTTTTCTTAATTTTTTGATATATTATTTGTATTTTTAAGATTTTGAATTGAATTAGTTTTATTTTTCTGAATTTTTTGATATATTATTTGTATTTTTAACATTTTGAATTGAATTAGTTTTATTTTTCTTAATTTTTTGATATATTATTTGTATTTTTAGAATTTAGAATTGAATTAGTTTTATTTTTCTGAATTTTTTGATATAATATTTGTGTTTTTAACATATTGAATTGAATTAGTTTTATTTTTCTGAATTTTTTGATATATTATTTGTATTTTTAAGATTTTGAAAAAGAAAAAGTATTTTGAAAAATACCTGGCCAACCGCGACTAAAGGTCGTTGCGCGCGGGAACGTAAAAACCCGCCAAAAAACCCTTTAGTCGCGGTTGGTCTGGCCAACCGCGACTAAAGGTTACCCTTTAGTCGCGGGTCGCCTCCCCAACCGCGACTAAAGGGGGGGCTATAAATACAAGGGCCCGAACCGTCGCCCTCGCCCTCGACGCCGCCCGCCGTCGCCCGCCGCGCTGTCATCGTCCTCTCGTGCCCCGGCTGCCCCGTCCGCCGTATGTTTGCACACCGCGCCCCGCCCCGGCCCACGCGCGCCGCCCCCTCTCGCCCACGTACGGCGCCGCCGGCCGCTATCACCGGCCTCCCTCGCCCACCGCGCGCGCCCCGCCTCGCTCGCCCGCCCTCAACGCCGCCGGCCGGCCTCGGTAAAATAACTAGTTAATTAGTGGAGAGAGAGAGGGGCGCCGCGGGCCACCGGAATTTTTTCTTTTTTTTCTTTTTTTTGTTCTTTTTAATTTTAACTAGTTAATTAGTTTAACAAAAACGGTAAAATAACTAAAAACTTGATAATTAACAAAAAAACCGTAAAATTTGATAATTAACCAAAAAAACGTATATAAAACTTGATAATTAACAACAAAAAAAGTAAAACTCCGCGGTGGTTTTTTTTGGGATCGAGAGGGGCGGCGAGGGTTATACATGTGTGTTGTCCTCGCCTCCCTCTCCGTGACGCCGTCGTCTGCCGCCCCGTCTCGCGCTCTACCGCGACACCCTCTCCCACCCCTTCCTCGCCCCCTCCTTTTGCCACCGCCCTTTCGCCACCGCCACCGCCACCGCCCCCCTTCTTCACTTAATTAATTTGTTTTCAGGACTGACATAATGGCGGACGATAGAGCTGACCCGATTATGGACAACTATGATCCGGACGGTGAAGCACATATGTTCGGCATCATAAACGGCGATATTCTATATGTGCCGACCGGACAAGAAGAAGATGATATCTCTTCTTATCTGAGCCTTGACGGGGAAGATGAAGGGCGCCGTCAGCAAGATGATGCCGAACAAACGTCGATAAACGACGATCTTCAAATGGAAGTAGCAACCACCTCCGGCGCCGAGGTATATATATACATTGAGCCTCTGGTGATACAAACTAACTGATTTGAATAAATATGTGTGTACTAACGCGCGCGACTCTCTTTCTTATTTTAGCCCTCGGCCGGATCGTCGAAACAATCGAGTACGTTGTCAAAGCGTGGCGCAACCAAGACGATGAAACAAGGAGAAACATGCACCATCGAGGTTGTCGACAGTGCAACCAGCAAGCCACTGGAGCCCCGCAAGAACGTCACCAAGTTTGTCAGCCAATGCGGAGCCGTTGTTAGAGACAACGTCTCGATCACCGTCCAGGAGTGGAATAAGCCAAAGAAGGCACGAATTGCTGGTTTCACTTTTGTCGATAAGAGAACAAAAAAAGATTGCTTCAAGAAGCTTATGGAACATTTCGTTCTACCTCCGGAATACAACAAATTCGATGAGGAGGGTAACAAGATTGAGGAAAACAAGGAGAGGAGGAGGCTAGTCAAACAGTTCGCTCTTCGTAAGATGGCCGACGCATTCCGAAAATTCAAGCAAAATCTAGCCCATGACTTTGTCAAGCAGAACAAGACTCCGGATTTCAAAGGACAATATGATAAACTGAAACATGATTGGCCAGAATTTGTGAAGCAAAAGAAATCGGAGCATTTCATTCAAATATCGAAAAAAAATAAGGAAAATGCGGCTAAGAAGGAGTACAATCATATTATGGGGCCAGGAGGGTATCGCCTTTGGGAGCCTAGGTGGGAGAAGATGGAGAACGAGCTGAGGGCGTGAGGAATCCATCCAGGTACGGAGGGATGGGACCCAAGGGCCAAAAGCTGGTGGTACGGGCATGGGGGAACGCTGAACCCGGAGACAGGGGAGTGTGTTTACCGGGGCAAAATAATTAAACCCACCCAAGCCCTTATTGACGCAATGAGGGATGCTCAAGAGGGGAAGATCAAGTTCAACAAAGAGAACGACGCGCTGACAAAAGCCCTCGGGAATCCTGAACACGGAGGAAGTGTACGAGGCATGGGGCACATTCCGTGGAAAATAGGGTTCCCCCAGAATGATGACCCGTACGGTTACAGAAGTCGTAAGAGAAAGATGGATCGGGAAGCAGATGTTGTGGCGCGGTTGGCATCGGAAATGGATGTGATGAAGAAAACCGTGAGTGTACTAGTAGCCGAAAGAGATGCAGCTCGGGCGCAGCATGAAGATCATCTAGCGGATCTCGGAAGCCAGCAGCGGAGAAGCAGCGTGGCTTCCACGGAGGCCCCACCGGCTGGTGCAGATGCACCAACGATCGAAATTACTGCACCGGAGCCTCTGGTGGTCGAAATTACTGCACCGGAGCCTCCTCGCTACCCCGTGGACGATATAAAGGAGATGAAAGAATGTCATCTGTATTATCCTATCGGGAACATGTCCATGAAGGTAGCCATCGGCAGTGCTTTACCATGTTTACCTGGAGCACTCCACCACAACAACCCCATTCAAGATGGCTATGCTCGTGTCACGGTGGAGGACATAGTCCAAGGGTTTGAGGACCTGGAGATTGACATTGCTACACCTGAAGGGGAGAAAAGACTTGGAGATGTCAAGCGCCATTTCATTCTATGGCAAAAGAAGTTTATCAAGTTTCCAGGCGAGGCGCCAAGGACAACAAGTCCACCCCCCTACGGTGGTGGTGGTGGCGGTGGCGGTGGTGGTGGTGGTGGTGGTGGCGGTTCACCTACACCTCCGTCACGTCAGCCGACGCCTCCCAGTCCACAACGTCCGGTGGGTGATCAGACGCCGCCCCCCAGTCCTCGTCCGGCGGGTGATCAGACGCCGCCCCCCAATCCACCTCCGGCAAAGAAGCAGAAGCAGTCCTGGTTTATTAACCCGGACCCTTATGTACCTAAGACCACAAAGGTACCGGAGCCATCACTGAAGCCTCTCCCCACAAGGCCTTGGGAACGTAGTGCCGAGGAAACTGCCGCGGCCGCGGCTGCTGATCATGAGAAATGGAAGGCGGACTGCAAGAAGAAAAGAGAGCCCGAGCCCAAGCCAGTATTTTCTGATGAGCAAAAGAAGTGGGCTAAGTCATTTTTGAGCACACCGTCCCAAGCCGCGAAGAATCTGCCTGACGACTATGCACGTGAACTTCGTAGGCAGGCACTCATGTTGAAGGAGAAGAAAGAGCGGGCGAAGAACCAGGAGAACAAAGCCTTGGAGGAGGCCGAGAAAACGGAATTAGAAAGTAAAAAAAGCGGGAAACGAGTTGCCCAGCTCGGGGAACAAAGTAAACAATCGATTGCCCCGCTTATAGTGAAAGCCGCCAGTCCGGATGACCCCGATATCATAGCAGCTGCGGCAGCACATGAATTGACTGTAACGAGTGCCAGAGAACAAGCGGCCAACTTAGGTATTACTCTTCGTGAACTGTTAGGCCTTGATGAGGCGCCAGTGAAGGAGGTAGTAATTACATATGTGAAGAATGGGCCTCTCGTCGAGCCTGCGCAGGAAGAGGATCTACCTCCACAAATGAAAGGTCTGCTGAAATGGTACAAGGGTTACATAAAAAATAAAAACGCCAAAGAATATATTTATGCGGAAGTTAGATATGAGCATCACTTCAAACACTACTATGTACAAATTCATCTGAGTGAATTGTTCCAGCTTTTCAATCTGCGCGAGCTCGACAAATCTATCATCAGTTGCTATGTTCTGTAAGTGATTTATTTCTACCCCATCTCGTTCATATTGCCTGCACGATATATATGTCCTAACTATATTGTTGTGTCCGCTATTATACATGCAGAATGAAGATTAAGGAATGCAGAGTATGGAACATCCATGATGTTGGGTTCATTGACCCACACATCGTTAATGGATATGTGTTGGAGCATCACCCCGCCGACATGGAGGCAGACCTGTGGCAGTTTCTTACAAAGCAGGAACTCAAAAGTGATATTCTATTTCCTTACCATTTTGGGTGAGTGTTTCTGTCTTGAGCACATTCTCTTTTGTTTACTCCATGCATGGTATGTGGCCGGCTAATCGATGAGTTATGCATGACGTACTGTGCATGTATCGTGTCCGCAGGTTCCACTGGATTCTGCTAGTAATTAAAGTTGACACCTCAGAATGTCTCGTCCACGACTCTCTGAATATGGATCCAAAGCTTTGGGGCGGCATGAGAAGAATGCTGCAGAAGTAATTATTTTCATTCATTTGCGCTCTATATCGATCGGCCTATTTCGTTCATTTCCTAATATCAAGTAACTAATAACTCTCTTGTTCATTTAATTTTCTTTTCCTCGTAGGGTTTGGAGACGGTTCGTAGATACAAAGGTCGGTGAATTCAAAAAAAAGCTAGAATTCAAAAGGTCAAAGGCTAAGAATGGTGGGGATATTCAGCCAGCGGGGACCAATCTATATGGATACTATGTCTGTGAGATGATCCGGAGATACACCACTGAGCGGGTTCCGAGTGATACCAATGCTCAGAGAAATAACCTCCGGATGATGCTTAGTCCAGAAGCTCGCTTCCGACCACTTCAAGAGGAACTAGCTGGATGGTTCAGCAGGGAAGTCCTCCATACTAAAGGAGAACACCATTACGAGGACGTAGAACTTTATATGCATTAAATTATGTATGGAAACTTGTTCAAAATTGTATATGGTCATCCGATGATATTGAATATATATTGTATATTCCTCTTGAATTCTTTTTGGTTCTAATTTCAAATTTGTTTGAAATTGTACATTCATATGCATGTATGTAGTAGCGTAGAATATGTGAAACTCCTTCAAAATTAAAATAAAGCACAAAAGAAATAAAACAATACAAATTAAACAGAAAACAGGTTTAGGGGGGAGGGCAGGTTTAGGGGGGGCTAAAACCCTAAACCTGCGGCGGCCTTTAGTCGCGGTTGGCCAGAAGAACCGCGACTAAAGGTCCTCCGCCCCGACGGCCGCCTGGCGCCCACGTGGACGGGCCTTTAGTCGCGGTTCTTAAGCAACCACGACTAAAGGGGGGGGCCTTTAGTCGCGCCTACTTGGTCGCGGTTGCGCAACCGCGACTAATGGCAGTTGCGAACCGCGACCAAAGGCCCTTTTTCCACCAGTGTCATATAGCTATTTGGTTTCACAAGCATTGACATTTTTTTGCACAAACTTGGTCAAACTTTGAGATAATTTGACTCTCCAATAAAGTTGGAAGTACACTCTTTCAAGGACGGAGGGAGTATACTTGGCCTTCCACTGCTCTGAACACTGAGGGTCTTCTTGTCTGAAAGATCTGCTGTTTTAAAAACCACAATGTATGTATGACCTTGAGCTTGTGAGAACGATCTGTTCATACGGCCTCTCGGGTGATAAATGTAACAGCGAATCCGGGCAGGATGAATGCACAGGTGACGGCCAGCTCCTGCTTAATTAATAGACACTCCCTTCGTTTCTAAATATAAGTCTTTTAAGAGTTTTCAGTTTCTAAATATAAGTCTTTTAAGAGATTTCAATACAGACTATATACAAATCAAAATGGGTAAATCTATATATGTTTATATACATCCGTATGCAGTCCACATTAAAATCTCTAGGAAGTTTTATATGTATTTAGAAATGCAAGGAGTAGTATAGTAGATAGATATATAGATAGATTTGCCATAGCAAGCGACATGTAAGATTTGCGGGGCCACTTCAGTATACACACAAACTGCGGGTCACCAACCGATGCACAAGTATTACGCGACTCGCTCCGGACAGGAGGGACTCGCGATCTAGCGCCTCGGCCGGATCCCTCCTTCACCGCCACCTCATCTAGACACCTTTTCCTCCTCCGCCGCACCTTCTTTCCCTCGCCATCGCCTAAGGCGCCCTCCGACAAAGTCTGGATGGCTCTGAGGAAGGCGGTGACACGACCCCTCTCCGGCTGCTCGACACTGGTACGACGGCTGCGATCCATGGATCAAGGATGGCGGTCTCTTTGGCGAGGCTTCCCCGCCTGATGGCGCGGCTGGGCATGTGGGCTGTCGGGATCAGACCGGGGGGCCGGCGATTCACCGGCGGGTTAGTGCGGCGGCCTGCTGCCCCAACGGCCAATGCCGAGCTGCTCCTTCCTCCAACCCATGTTGCGTGCACTCCGTCTTATCGGACATAGCCGTGCTGCTAGCCGGTTACCGGTTTGGGACTGAGTGGGAGGTGGGGACCCGGTTTGCAATAATTCCCAGGTCAGCTCTTGTCGGCCGTGATGGCGGCGACACCCGAGGGTGCCGTTTTTCTTCCTAGAGACATCATTTGGGTCCACCTAGTTTTTTCCCGGTGAAAACCCAAGGACGGCGACGACGCTCTTGGCGTCGTGTCCTTCTTGAAGGCGTCGTCATGAGAGCTATGTGGCGGTGGGCACCGCTTGGGTACGTCAACAGTTGCTTGTCAGAATCGCGATTTTGAATCAGATCGGAGCTTCGATGGTAGCATCGCACATCGTAGATTCTTCACTATTAGGATCGTAGAAATGTAGGTTCTAAGAATTAAAATCGTACAATCATATGGGCTAGTTTGGATCGTAAAGTCATAGAATGGTATAACAGAACCATGATTCTGACAATCTTGATGGCATGCCCCTCTTCCTCCAGGTGGCAGCTGTTCCGGGGGAAAAACCCTAGATTTGAGACTCCCGGATTGGATGATGACGAAGACGTTGGTGCCGTTCTCTCTCCTGGGGCCATCATCTTGCGACGACACGGAGCGAAGGAACGATTCCCAGTGGTCACAAAGCCTCGCATCAAAGGCAAAGGATTTAAGAGCTACAGCTGCCTCTAGGACCGCACCAAGGAAGGAGATCGCAGAAGATCAATGCCATACCCCAAATACAAGCAAAGTGAGGAGAACTTCTCTTTTGGAAAGCAAAATAAAAGGCAACGAATATTATACTTACGGACCGGGTAATGAACTGTAAGCCGGTCAATCGAGCAGTGTGGTGTGTTAAAAAAAACTATGATGGCATGGCGGTATGACACCCATTGTTGAATTCAATAGATCTCGGCTTCCCTTTTCAGGATGTGTAGTGGCGCTAGTTCCCTGTACGGCTCTCTATATATGTCGCTACTGAATTGATCCGTTAACTTCTACCAAGATCGATTTGACGAGGCTGGGTATGATTGTGGTTTTACTTGTGTAGTCAAGTGTTTGGAGGACGGCCGAATTCTGTGCTGCGTAAGGACTTGCCTTCGGTGGTCTCCGTCGACGATGATGGATTAATTCGAGCTCCGGTGGAAAAAAGCCCTCGACGTATCCTAGGGTGGTTGGGTTTGGCCCCTCTCCGAAGACGCGGCTGATGCAGCTAGCTTTGCTGCTACACATGGACGGTTGCTCTCCACGGAAGCAAAGCATATATTGGCGCTCAAACTTTGAGAGCTACACTACCACCATCTGCATATTTATATATGGGGTCAGCAGGGCAAGACTCCATATGTTCCAAGCCGTGCAGTTTTTTATCCACATTGCTGAAATGAGGGTGTTGAGAAATGTCCAAGATGTTGGTGGGGAAAATCTGACGGGAAAGCTAAGGTAACACGATGCAATTTCTCACATATATTTTGTTTACATGTAAACCCTACTTTATTGTAATGTTAATGCTGTGCATCCATTCCCTCCACATATTGCATATGCATGAGATGTGTTATATCTATATGTACCTGTGTGTTAATTGAAGCTAGAAGCCTTTTTAGAGGAAATTTCTTAAACTAGCTAGCGTTGATAAAATAAAGAAAAATAGGTTACAGCCCCTAGAAACTAAATATAGCGCACCATTGTTTTGCGAGAATAAATGTTGTTTGCAGTGGAATTGATCACTAAGTAACAAAAAGTTTGAAAATATATAAACTCAACATTGTAATCACCTGGTCTCAACATATTTTCAGTAGTACTATGCTTCGAAGTGCAGTTATTTTTATTTTTTTCAAATGCGGCCCCTTAGGGACCGATTCAATTAAAAAAGGTAGAACGAGTTGCCTGGTTAATTAATACTCCCTCTGTTCCAAAATAGATGACTCAACTTTGTATTAACTTTAGTATAAAGTCAAAGTTGAGTCGTCTATTTTGGAATGGAGGGAGTAGAAACCTGGGCAAAAAAACATTACAATACATCGACAAGAAAGGGACTCTTGCTAAACTGGCGGAATAAGACAACACACACCGCCAAGATGTGCACTTGGTTAATAGTTCTCCATTTATGGTGCCATGAGACGAAAGTGAAGTATTTGTTGTGTTGTACTTCAAGCAAATTATAAACTTGTACAGTAGTATTATGGTGTTTTACTGTCGAACGCAATACATAAATAAAAAAACAACTTTTGGTCCCTAAAGCTTACGATAGTCTACACATGATCCCTCCAGATTTAATGGACGACATTTAATCTGTCATGTCTCAAAACCGGATAACTTTCGTCGAAAAAACATATTGGAGGGAAAAACCGGCCATGTGTCACTAGTTCTCACGCTGAGCTCCAGATCCACCCATCGAGCACCTTGTGTGCATCAAGTGGTTGCCGCTGCCCGAACCACCATTCCCGACTTCCATCATATGCCTCTCCACACCACTATGTTCCCGCTGCTCCTCGGCCACCTGCGTCGTGCCCGCTTCTTCCCGTTCTCCCTCTGCAGCCAATGTCACGAGCCACTCTGCCGCCGATCACCTCATCTTCTCCTCTTGGCCATGGCTAGCCCTTCTCCGCATGCCCACGACATGCTACTCCACTCCTCCCACTCCCCGCTGTCTCACAGGCACAAGAGCATGCCCCAAAAGTTCCTCATCCATGGCGAGCTCCTGCGGCTATCCCCCTCCAATTTCTCATGCCAATTGCCCTCGAAGGTCCAACCCAACCATTGAACATTGTCAGTTTCAATTGGGAAGCACCGCTTGCCTCTTCCCAGTATTGCCCAGCCATGGCCAGACCTTTGGTGTGTAGGGCGACCCCTCCCGTGGCCTCCATGTGTCGAACCCACTTCCTTTGAGTGCGGCTATACGCTATAGTCGCTATACCTTCATCGGCGGGTGCCATCATGCAGTGGAATGACGACAACGACCTCAACCCGTCTGTTCTGTGTACCGAGATGGAGGTTGAAGATGACGAGATCCAGCCAGTGGGCCCCTCTGTAAGAGACAGAGGTGAAGGGGTAAAAATCTCTCAGCCCGGGCCCGTGCCATTTGAAGTGGACATGTGACCTGTTTTCTCCTCTAATCTGGTCTTAGACAAAAGTTATCTGGTTTTGAGACTTGATGCACTAAATTTCGCCCAAAAAATCTCGCGGTGCCAAATTTAGACTTTCGATAAACTTGATGGACCAAAACTATACTTTTCTAATACGAAAATCTCATGTGCGCCACATGGATGCATGTAATGTAGTAGGATATTACAAAAAGAGTTGATGTTAGAAGAACTACCATCATCTTTAATCAAAGGCACTAGAAATATCCACGGTACTAATCAAAGAAGGAAGATATCTTATTTTTTGCATGTTGGGAGGGTGGGGCGGGGTGGGGGTAGGGGAGGAGGGCTTGTGTATATTTAGTGCTAGCTAGCAACTGCATAATTTTTGCAGAGCGAATGACAAACAGTTAACTATCCTTTCCTCTTCATTGCTGCATGCAAACGTGGAAAACTCCATAGGTTGGCGCCCGTGAGAAATCTCTGGAACGAATGGGAGATCCATGGCCTGGTACTCGCGAGCTTGGCCTTGCAATTCCTCCTCTACTTCACAGGAGGCATGCGGAGGCGCAGCACATCACGCGTCCTCGCCGCTGTCCTGTGGCTCGCCTACCTGTCAGCCGACTCCGTGGCTGTCTTCGTCCTTGGCCACCTCGCCGTCCGCGCGAGCGGGCCACAACACGAGCTCGTCGCCTTCTGGGCGCCATTCCTGCTCGTCCACCTGGGCGGGCAGGACACCATCACCGCCCTCTCCGTCCAGGACAACGAGCTGTGGTTGCGTCACCTCCTGGGCCTCGTCTCCCAGGTGGCGGTGGCCGGCTACGTCGTGTCCAAGTCATCATGGTCGGACAGACGGCTGCTAGCGGCCACCGTGCTCATATTCCTCTCTGGGAGCTTCAAGTACGCTGGTCGTACCTATTGCCTTTACTCAGCCAGACCAGCAAATATTAGGGTTGACTCCCTGCGTATTTTGTCAAATACAATATCAAAGCTGAAGTCAGCCGCCGAACAAGTAGGAGGTCCACCAAGACTTGGCAGGTATATGGGTACGTCGAGAGAGGATGCCCTAATGTTGTTGGGTGCCAAATTTGATTTGATGCTTGGCAAGAGTAACAATACGAGTTCATTTCTAAATGACGAAGATGCCACAGACATCATGTCAGCGGATGCTCCTCTGAATGAGGTGGAAAGCCTATTAGTTGCGGATGATCTGCCAAGTATGCTAGAGAAGTTCCAACCAACTCCATGTCCTCGCGAGCCCTTTGAGTATGTGGCCAGAAAGCTAGTGAAATGCTATGAGAAATTCTACACAAAAGAACCACTTTTAAGGTTTTGCCAGATTGGTTTCATTATTATTTTTACAGACAAACGAGGTTTTGACTTGGGTAATTGGTATGATTGGGTGAGTGTTCTTTGGCTGATAGTTACCTTGTTCCAGCATCTTTCAACCCCAATAGCCCTGGTGCTCTTCGTCTTGGCCGAGAAGGGGCACCAAGTCCATAGTAGAGCTGATATCACTGTGTCCTACATATTGCTCATAGGAGCCATCATTCTAGACATGTCCTCTGCCTCCATGTCCATTCTTTCCTCTATGAGGTCCAAACTTTTTCGAGGTAGGAGTAAGATTAAACATGTGATCTTTCGTGTAGCCAACTACATTCAGCCAGCCTGCAGCAAAAAACAGTGGTCTGAGAAGTTAGCACAATACAGCATGGTCAAGAGGTATGCCATAGAAGATACTAGACGCATGTCATATGTGCTGCAACGGACCGGCAGGTGTCTTACATCTTGGGGTATCGACGTGTTGGATCCAAGCCTGACATGCACATGTGTCACCGAAGATCTTAAGGGACTTGTCCTCAACAAGTTGCTACTGTTTGGAACCAGTAAAAAGTACAATTTTGCCAATTTCCGTGGCCAGCTAGCTCTTCAAAAGTGGAGGCAGAACGGTTCAGGAGCCACCGCTCTGTATCATAGCATCAATAGCATCAAGGGTGTAAAGGATTTCCCCACAAGCGTTCTCATCTGGCACATTGCAACAGATATTTGCTACCACTCTGGAGGCAGCAGCGTGGCCAACACAGATTGTGACAGATCAAAGAATAAGCAAATGAGCAGAGAGCTGTCAAATTATATAATGTACCTTGTCTTCAAGTGTGGCGTGATGCTTACCAGCAACTCCCAGCTTGTTCATAACATAGTTCATAAAGAAATGAAGGAAGTTCTTGTAGGTCAGCCGCCACAGACGGTAAATATTGGGGAAAAGGAAGCTGTGATGAAGGTGTTTGAAGGCACAAGGGATAAAGAATCACCCTCGATGGTGAATGTGAAGCAGGAACAACCAGTCGACACAGATGGTGGTGCCTTCAGTCATCTGAAGAAGCTCCTGAACAACACTGCAGAATCTATTTATTCTCCAGTACTGCCTCGTGCATCCAAGGTGGCCCAGGAGCTCATGGGTATTGATGATGAAGGTAAGCGCTGGGATCTCATCGCCGCGGTGTGGTCAGAGATGCTTTTCTACATCGCACCTCGTTGTGGGGGTGCTTTCCATTACCAGCAACTCTGCACAGGTGGGGATTTGATCACGCATGTCCTACTCCTCATGCGTTCTCTAGGCCCTTTTCTACCAAGTCCTGAAAATCCATCGGATGAGGTAGAGCTGGTAAGTAACTAAGTACTGTCGCGTGCAGAAGCTTGTAATAATAAGAATATCCGAAATTCCATTTGCTCTAGTAGATGGGACAAGACATGAACAATTTTCTAATGCCACTGTGTGATGTAAAACTTATGATTATGATTTTTGAGTGAGTCACTGAGTCTACTATGTACTCCCTCCGTCCCAGACGTTTTTTTACATTCGTATAGTGTCAAAAAAACGCCTTACATTATAAGACGGAGGGAGTAAAAGTTATGTCTTTTCCATAAAAATGTACTGCAAAAGTTATGTAAGTGGTTATTGTTTTAATGAGGATGCGTTCGAGAATGCATCTTGAAACTGAGAACAGCTCTAGATTTTATAGTTATTTCTACATTACAGTTTATTTTGAGTTAAACAGATGAACTCATTTAGCATGCATGAAAGTTGATTTTTATGGATTCAGTGCACGGAAACATATTTTCTATGCATGCATGCATGCATGTACCTTACATTCTTAAGAAGTTGGTCCCAATTCTTTTAACATGCAAAGTGTCCACCTCAACATCCCCAATAAGACCATGCATTTAAGTCTTCTCTCCCATGCACTAAGCCATGCAAAATCTGCCACATAAGCAAACTTGTAAATTACAATTATTTTTGCATTACTCTATGCATGTAACGCTGCCACATCATACATGCATGTTAGCCGTCCTTCATATTTTTGTTCCAAATGATCATTTTAACAGTAATTCAGAAGTTTTTATTTTATTTTTAGACTTTCTTTTATTGATTTTCAAGCTTATCATTTATTTGTACCGGTGAGGAACAAAGCGCCTTTGTACCGGGGCATCTTATTACTGATAATGTGCTTGTGGCATACGAGAGTGTGCATACAATGAAGAGGAGGAAAAAAGGAAAGAACTATTCTTGTGCGGTCAAGTTAGACATGATGATAGCTTATGACCGCGTCGAGTGGCATTACCTCGAAGCAATCTTGTCCAAACTGGGTTTCAGTATTGTCTTCGTCAGGTTGATCATGAAGTGTGTGTCTTTAGTTCGCTTTTCGGTGCGAGTTAACGGTGAGCTCTTGCCATTCTTTACCCCATCCAGGGGGCTGCGTCAAGGCAATCCCGCTTCACCATACTTATTCCTAATATGTGCGGAAGGCTTCTCCTCCTTGTTGAAGTTTTAAAATGAAGGTTATTGGGGAACGCAGTAATTTCAAAAAAAATCCTACACACATGCAAGATTCATCTAGGTGATGCATAGCAACGAGTGGGGAGAGTGTTGTCTACGTACCCTCGTAGACCGTAAGCGGAAGCGTTATGACAACACGGTTGATGTAGTCGTACGTCTTCACGATCCGACCGATCCTAGCATCGAAGGTACGGCACCTCCGCGATCTGCACACGTTCAGTTCGGTGATGTCCCACGAACTCTAGATCCAGCTGAGGTCGAGGGTGAGTTTCGTCGGCATGATGGCATGATGACGGTGATGATGAAGCTACCGGCGCAGGGCTTCACTTAAGCACTACACCGATATGATTGATATGGAAATCTATGGAGGGCGCACCGCACATGGCTAAACAATCAACTTGTGTGTCTATGGGGTGCCCCCCTCCCCCGTATATAAAGAACTGGAGGAGGGGAAGGGCCGGCCCTCTCATGGCGCGCCCAAGGGGGGAGTCCTACTACTGGTGGGAGTAGGATTCCCCCTTCCCTAGTTGGAGCAGGAGAGGAAGGAAGGGGGAGAGAGAGGGAAGGAAAGGGAGGGGGCGGCCCCCACCCAATTCGGATTGGGCTTGGGGGGCACCCTCCACCTGGCCGCCTCCTCCTCTCTCCCACTAAGGCCCAATAAGGCCCATACACTCCCCGGGGGGTTCCGGTAACCCCCCGGTACTCCAGTAACTGCCCGAACTCACCCGGAACCATTCCGATGTCCAAACATAGTCATCCAATATATCGATCTTTATGTCTCGACCATTTCGAGACTCCTCGTCATGTCCGTGATCATATCCGGGACACAGAACTACCTACGGTACATCACAACACATAAACTCATAATACCGATCGTCACCGAACATTAAGCGTGTGGACCCAACGGGTTCGAGAACTATATAGACATGACCGAGACTGATCTCCGGTCAATAACCAATAGCGGAACCTGGATGCTCATATTGGTTCCTACATATTCTACGAAGATCTTTAGCGGTCAAACCGCATAACAACATACGTTGTTCCCTTTGTCATCGGTATGTTACTTGCCTGAGATTCGATCGTCGGTATCTCAATACCTACTTCTATCTCGTTACCGGCAAGTCTCTTTACTCGTTCCGTAATGCATCATCATGTAACTAACTCATTAGTCACATTGCTTGCAAAGCTTATAGTGATGTGCATTACCGAGAGGGCCCAGAGATGCCTCTTCGATAATCGGAGTGACAAATCCTAATCTTGATCTATGAAAACTGAACAAACACCATCGGAGACACCTGTAGAGCATCTTTATATTCACCCAGTTACGTTGTGACGTTTTATAGCACACTAAGTGTTCCTCCGGTATTCGGGAGTTGCATAATCTCATAGTCATAGGAACATGTATAAGTTATGGAGAAAGCAATAGCAATAAACTAAACGATCATAGTGCTAAGCTAACAGATGGGTCAAGCCAATCACATCATTCTCTAATGATGTGATCCCATTTATCAAATGACAACTCTTTGTCCATGGCTAGGAAACTTAACCATCTTTGATTAACGAGCTAGTCAAGTAGAGGCATACTAGTGACACTCTCTTTGTGTATGTATTCACACATGTACTAAGTTTCCGGTTAATACAATTCTAGCATGAATAATAAACATTTATCATGATATAAGGAAATATAAATAACAACTTTATTATTGCCTCTAGGGCATATTTCCTTCAGTCTCCCACTTGCACTAGAGTCAATAATACAGATTACATTGTAATGATTCTAACACACATGGAGTCTTGGTGCTGATCATGTTCTGCTCATGAGAGAGGCTTAGTCAACGGGTCTGCAACATTCAGATCCGTATGTATCTTGCAAATCTCTATATCTCCCTCCTTGTCTTGGTCGTGGATGGAATTGAAGCGTCTCTTGATGTGCTTGGTTCTCTTGTGAAATCTGGATTCCTTTGCCAAGGCAATGGGCACCAGTATTGTCAGAGAAGATTTTCATTGGACCCTATATGCACTAGGTATTACACCTAGATCGGATATGAAATCCTTCATCCAGAATACTTCATTTGCTGCTTCTGAAGCAGCTATGTACTCAGCCTCACACGTAGATCCCGCCACGACGCTCTGCTTGGAACTGCACCAACCGACAGCTCCACCATTTAATAAAAATAAGTATCCGGTTTGTGACTTAGAGTCATCCGGATCAGTGTCAAAGCTTGCATCGACGTAACCGTTTACGACGAGCTCTTTGTCACCTCCATAAACGAGAAACATATCCTTAGTCCTTTTCAGGTATTTCAGGATGTTCTTGACCGTTGTCCAGTGATCCACTCCTGGATTACTTTGGTGCCTCCCTGATAAGCTAATAGCAAGGCACACATCAGGTCTGGTACACAGCATTGCATACATGATAGAACCTATGGCTGAAGCATAGGGAATGACCTTCATTTTCTCTCTATCTCCTGCAGTGGTCGGGCATTGAGTCTGACTCAATTTCACACCTTGAAACACAGGCAAGAACTCCTTCTTTGCTTGATCCATTTTGAACTTCTTCAAAACTTTATCAAGGTATGTGCTTTGTGAAAGTCCAATTAAGTGTCTTGATCTATCACTATAGATCTTGATGCCCAATATATAAGCAGCTTCTCCGTGGTCTTTCATTGAAAAATTCTTATTCGAGTATCCTTTTATGCTATTCAGAAATTCAGTATCATTTCCGATCAACAATATGTCATCCACATATAATATTAGAAATGCTACAGAGCTCCCACTCACTCTCCAAAAGTCTGTATAAAACCATATGCTTTGATCACACTATCAAAGCGTATATTCCAACTCCGAGAGGCTTGCACCAGTCCATAAATGGATCGATGGAGCTTGCACACTTTATTAGCACCTTTTGGATGGACAAAACCTTCTGGTTGCATCATATACAACTCTTCTTTAAGATATCCATTAAGGAATGCAGTTTTGACATCCATTTGCCAAATTTCATAATCATAAAATGCGGCAATTGATAACATGATTCGGAGAGACTTAAGCATCGCTACGGGCGAGAAACTCTCGTCGTAGTCAACTCCATGAACTTGTCGAAAACCTTTCGCAACAAGTCGAGCTTTGTAGACAGTAACATTACCATCAGCGTCAGTCTTCTTCTTGAAGATCCATTTATTTTCTATGGCTTGTCGATCATCGGACAAGTCAACCAAAGTCCACACTTTGTTCTCATACATGGATCCCATCTTAGATTTCATGGCCTCAACCCATTTTACAGAATCTGGGCTCATCATCGCTTCCTCATAGTTCACAGGTTCGTCATGCTCAAGTAACATGACCTCCAAAAACAAGATTACCGTACCACTCTGGTGCGGATCTTACTCTGGTTGACCTACGAGATTCGGTAGTAACTTGATCAGAAGTTTCATGATCATCATCATTAGCTGAAGGAAATATGCCCTAGAGGCAATAATAAAGTTATTATTTATTTCCTTATATCATGATAAATGTTTATTATTCATGCTAGAATTGTATTAACCGGAAACATAATACTTGTGTGAATATATAGACAAACAGAGTGTCACTAGTATGCCTCTACTAGACTAGCTCGTTAATCGAAGATGGTTATGTTTCCTAACCATAGACATGAGTTGTCATTTGATTAATGAGATCACATCATTAGTAGAATGGTGT
This sequence comes from Aegilops umbellulata, assembly GCA_032464435.1. Lineage (NCBI taxonomy): Eukaryota > Viridiplantae > Streptophyta > Magnoliopsida > Poales > Poaceae > Aegilops > Aegilops umbellulata. The sequence continues at coordinate 433,259,457 of CP136059.1, read as the reverse complement.
GATTGACATGACCCATTCCGTTAGCTTAGCACCCGATCTTTTAGTATGTTGTTATTGCTTTCTTCATGACTTATACATGTTTCTGTGACTATGAGATTATGCAACTCCCGTTTACCGGAGGAACACTTTGTGTGCTACCAAACGTCACAACGTAACTGGGTGATTATAAAGGAGCTCTACAGGTGTATCCAAAGGTGCATGTTGGGTTGGCGTATTTCGAGATTAGGATTTGCCACTCCGATTTTCGGAGAGGTATCTCTGGGCCCTCTCGGTAATACACATCACTTAAGCCTTGCAAGCAATAGAACTAATGAGTTAGTTGCGAGATGATGTATTACGGAACGAGTAAAGAGACTTGCCGGTAACGAGATTGAACTAGGTATTGAGATACCGACGATCGAATCTCGGGCAAGTAACATACCGATGACAAAGGGAACAACGTATGTTGTTATGCGGTCTGACCGATAAAGATCTTCGTTGAATATGTAGGAGCCAATATGAGCATCCAGGTTCCGCAGTTGGTTATTGACCGGAGACATGTCTCGGCCATGTCTACATTGTTCTCGAACCCGTAGGGTCCGCATGCTTAAAGTTACGATGATAGTTTCATTATGAGTTTCTATGTTTTGATGTCCCGAAGGTTGTTCGGAGTCCCAGATGTGATCATGGACTTGACGAGGAGTCTCGAAATGGTCGAGACATAAAGATCGATATATTGGACGACTATATTTGGACACCGAAAAGGTTCCGGGTGAGATTGGGACAATACCGGATCACCGGGAGGTTATCGGAACCCCCCGGGAGGTATATGGGCCTTATTGGGCCTTAGTGGAAAGGAGGGTAAAGGAGCAAGGGAGGGGGCGCCCCCCCAAGCCCAATCCGAATTGGGAAGGGGGCCGGCCCCGCCTTTCCTTCCTCCCTCCTTCCTCTTCCTTCCCTCTCCTACTCCTAATAGGAAAAAGGGGGAGTCCTACTCCCGGTGAGAGTTGGACTCCCACCTTGGGCGCGCCACCCCCCTTTGCCGGCCCCCTCCTCCACTCCTTTATATACGGAGGAGGGGGCACCCCATAGACACACAAGTTGATCCTCGTGATAGTTCCTTAGCCGTGTGCGGTGCCCCCCTCCACCATATTCCACCTCGGTCATATCGTAGCGGTGCTTAGGCGAAGCCCTGCGATGGTAGAACATCAAGATCGTCACCACGCCGTCGTGCTGACGGAACTCATCCCCTACACTTTGCTGGATCGGAGTCCGGGGATCGTCATGGAGCTGAACGTGTGCAAGAACTCGGAGGTAACGTAGTTTCGGTGGTTGATCGGTCGGGCCGTGAAGACGTACGACTACATCAACCGCGTTGTTATAACGCTTCCGCTGTCGGTCTACAAGGGTACGTAGACAACACTCTCCCCTCTCGTTGCTATGCATCACCATGATCTTGCGTGTGCGTAGGAAATTTTTTGAAATTACTACGTTCCCCAACAGTGGCATCCGAGCCAGGTTTTATGCGTTGATGTTATATGCACGAGTAGAACACAAGCGAGTTGTGGGCAATATAAGTCATACTGCTTACCAGCATGTCATACTTTGGTTCGGCGGTATTGTTGGATGAAGCGGCCGGACCGACATTACGCGTACGCTTACGCGAGACTGGTTCTACGAACGTGCTTTGCACACAGGTGGCTGGCGGGTGTCAGTTTCTCCAACTTTAGTTGAACCGAGTGTGGCTACGCCCGGTCCTTGCGAAGGTTAAAACAACACCAACTTGACAAACTATCGTTGTGGTTTTGATGTGTAGGTAAGAACGGTTCTTGCTAAGCCCGTAGCAGCCACGTAAAACTTGCAACAACAAAGTAGAGGATGTCTAACTTGTTTTTGCAGGGCATGTTGTGATGTGATATGGTCAAGACGTGATGCTATATTTTATTGTATGAGATGATCATGTTTTGTAACCTAGCTATCGGCAACTGGCAGGAGCCATATGGTTGTCGCTTTATTGTATGCAATGCAATCGCCCTGTAATGCTTTACTTTATCACTAAGCGGTAGCGATAGTCGTAGAAGCATAAGATTGGCGAGACGACAACGATGCTACGATGAAGATCAAGGTGTCGCGCTGGTGACGATGGTGATCATGACGGTGCTTCGAAGATAGAGATCACAAGCACAAGATAATGATGGCCATATCATATCACTTATATTGATTGCATGTGATGTTTATCTTTTATGCATCTTACCTTGCTTTGATTGACGGTAGCATTATAAGATGATCCCTCACTAAATTATCATAGTAAAAGTGTTCTCCCTGAGTATGCACCGTTGCGAAAGTTCTTCGTGCTGAGACACCACGTGATGATCGGGTGTGATAGGCTCTACGTTCAAATACAACGGGTGCAAAACAGTTGCACACGCGGAATACTCAGGTTAAACTTGACGAGCCTAGCATATAACAGATATGGCCTCGGAACACGGAGACCGAAAGGTCGAGCATGAATCATATAGTAGATATGATCAACATATTGATGTTCACCATTGAAACTACTCCATATCACGTGATGATCGGACATGGTGTAGTTGATATGGATCACGTAATCACTTAGAGGATTAGAGGGATGTCTATCTAAGTGAGAGTTCTTTAGTAATATGATTAATTGAACTTAAGTTTATCATGAACTTAGTACCTGATAGTATCTTGCTTGTTTATGTTTGATTGTAGATAGATGGCCCGTGCTGTTGTTCCGTTGAATTTTAATGCGTTCCTTGAGAAAGCAAAGTTGAAATATGATGGTAGCAATTACACGGGCTGGGTCCGTAACTTGAGGATTATCCTCATTGCTGCACAAAAGAATTATGTCCTGGAAGCACCGCTGGGTGCCAGTCCTGCCAAAGTTTTAAATAGCGCGCTAAGCCTCTTAGCGGCGGACCTATTCTAAATGCTATAGCGTGCTATAGCGGAGCTATAGCGAGCTATTTAAAATGTTTGCTCAATTGTTTGAACAAAAGACTCTTAGCGCGGGACTTTTTCTAAATGCTATAGCGTGCTATAGCGGGCTATTTAAAACCATGAGTCCTGCTGCTGGAGCAACATCAGATGTTATGAACGTATGGCAGAGCAAAGCTGATGACTACTCTATAGTTCAGTGTGCCATGCTTTACGGCTTAGAACCGGGTCTTTAACGACGTTTTGAGCGTCATGGAGCATATGAGATGTTCCAGGAGTTGAAGTTAATATTTCAAGAAAATGCCCGGATTGAGAGATATGAAGTCTCCAATAAGTTCTACAGCTGCAAGATGGAGGAGAACAGTTCTGTCAGTGAGCATATACTCAAAATGTCTGGGTATAATAATCACTTGATTCAGCTGGGAGTTAATCTTCCGGATGATAGCGTCATTGACAGAATTCTCCAATCACTGCCACTAAGCTACAAAAGCTTTGTGATGATCTACAATATGCAAGGGATGGAAAAGACAATTCTCGAGCTCTTCGCGATGCTAAAAGCTGCGGAGGTAGAAATCAAGAAGGAGCATCAAGTGTTGATGGTCAACAAGACCACTAGTTTCAAGAAAAAGGGCAAAGGGAAGAAGAAGGGGAACTTCATGAAGAACAGCAAGCAAGTTGCTGCTCAGGAGAAGAAACCCAAGTCTGGACCTAAGCCTGAAACTGAGTGCTTCTACTGCAAGCAGACCGGTCACTGGAAGCAGAACTGCCCCAAGTATTTGGCGGATAAGAAGGATGGCAAGGTGAACAAAAGGTATATGTGATATACATGTTATTGATGTGTACCTTACTAATGCTCGCAGTAGCACCTGGGTATTTGATACTGGTTCTGTTGCTAATATTTGCAATTCGAAACAGGGACTACGGATTAAGCGAAGATTGGCTAAGGACGAGGTGACGATGCGCGTGGGAAATGGTTCCAAAGTCGATGTGATCGCAGTCGGCACGCTACCTCTACATCTACCTTCGGGATTAGTTTTAGACCTAAATAATTGTTATTTGGTGCCAGCGTTGAGCATGAACATTATATCTGGATCTTGTTTGATGCGAGACGGTTATTCATTTAAATCAGAGAATAATGGTTGTTCTATTTATATGAGTAATATCTTTTATGGTCATGCACCCTTGAAGAATGGTCTATTTTGTTGAATCTCGATAGTAGTGATACACATATTCATAATGTTGAAGCCAAAAGATGCAGAGTTGATAATGATAGTGCAACTTATTTATGGCACTGCCGTTTAGGTCATATCGGTGTAAAGCGCATGAAGAAACTCCATACCGATGGACTTTTGGAACCACTTGATTATGAATCACTTGGTACTTGCGAACCGTGCCTCATGGGCAAGATGACTAAAACACCGTTCTCCGGTACTATGGAGAGAGCAACAGATTTGTTGGAGATCATACATACAGATGTATGTGGTCCGATGAATGTTGAGGCTCGTGGCGGATATCGTTATTTTCTCACCTTCACAGATGATTTAAGCAGATATGGGTATATTTACTTAATAAAACATAAGTCTGAAACATTTGAAAAGTTCAAAGAATTTCAGAGTGAAGTTGAAAATCATCGTAACAAGAAAATAAAGTTTCTACGATCTGATCGTGGAGGAGAATATTGGAGTTACGAGTTTGGTCTACATTTGAAACAAGGCGGAATAGTTTCGCAACTCACGCCACCCGGAACAGCACAACGTAATGGTGTGTCCGAACGTCGTAATTGTACTTTACTTGATATGGTGCGATCTATGATGTCTCTTACATATTTTCCGCTATTGCTTTGGGGTTATGCTTTAGAGACGGCCGCATTCACGTTAAATAGGGCACCATCAAAATCCGTTGAGACGACGCCTTATGAACTATGGTTTGGCAAGAAACCAAAGTTGTCGTTTCTCAAAGTTTGGGGCTGCGATGCTAATTATGTGAAAAAGTTTCTACCTGATAAGCTCGAACCCAAATCGGAGAAATGTGTCTTCATAGGATACCCAAAAGAGACAATTGGGTACACCTTCTATCACAGATCCGAAGGCAAGACTTTTGTTGCTAAATTCGGAAACTTTCTAGAGAAGGAGTTTCTCTCAAAAGAAGTGAGTGGGAGGAAAGTAGAACTTGATGAGGTAACTGTACCTGCTCCCTTATTGGAAAGTAGTACATCATAGAAACAGGTTTCTGAGATACCTACACCAATTATTGAGGAAGCTAATGATGATGATCATGAAACTTCAGATCAAGTTACTACTGAACCTCGTAGATCAACCAGAGTGAGATCCGCACCAGAGTGGTACGGTAATCCTGTTCTGGAAGTCATGCTACTAGATCATGATGAACCTACGAACTATGAAGAAGCGATGGTGAGCCCAGATTCCGCAAAATGGCTTGAAGCCATGAAATCTGAGATGGGATCCATGTATGAAAACAAAGTGTGGACTTTGGTTGACTTGCCTAATGATCGGCAAGCAATTGAAAATAAATGGATCTTCAAGAAGAAGACTGACGCTGACGGGAATGTTACTGTCTACAAAGCTTGACTTGTCGCGAAAGGTTTTCGACAAGTTCAAGGGATTGACTACGATGAGACCTTCTCACCCGTAGGGATGCTCAAGTCTGTCCGAATCATGTTAGCAATTGCTGCATTTTATGATTATGGAATTTGGCAGATGGATGTCAAAACTGAATTCCTGAATGGATTTCTGGAAGAAGAGTTGTATATGATGCAACCAGAAGGTTTTGTCGATCCAAAGGGAGCTAAAAAAGTGTGCAAGCTCCAGCGATCCATTTATGGACTGGTGCAAGCCTCTCGGAGTTGGAATAAGCGTTTTGATAGTGTGATCAAAGCATTTGGTTTTGTACAGACTTTTGGAGAAGCCTGTATTTACAAGAATGTGAGTGGGAGCTCTATAGCATTTCTGATATTATATCTGGTTGACATATTGCTGATCGGAAATGATATAGAATTTCTGGATAGCATAAAGAGATACTTGAATAAGAGTTTTCCAATGAAAGACCTCAGTGAAGCTGCTTACATATTAGGCATTAAGATCTATAGAGATAGATCAAGACGCTTAATTGGACTTTCACAAAGCACATACCTTGATAAAGTTTTGAAGAAGTTCAAAATGGATCAAGAAAAGAAAGGGTTCTTGCCTGTGTTACAAGGTGTGAAGTTGAGTAAGACTCAATGCCCAACCACTGCAGAAGATAGAGAAAAGATGAAAGAAGTTCCCTATGCTTCAGCCATAGGCTCTATCATGTATGCAATGTTGTGTACCAGACCTGATGTGTGCCTTGCTATAAGTCTAGCAGGGAGGTACCAAAGTAATCCAGGAGTGGATCACTGGACAGCGGTCAAGAACATCCTGAAATACCTAAAAAGGACTAAGGATATGTTTCTCGTATATGGAGGTGACAAAGAGCTCATCGTAAATGGTTACGTTGATGCAAGCTTTGACACTGATCCGGACGATTCTAAATCGCAAACCGCATACGTGTTTACATTAAACGGTGGAGCTGTCAGTTGGTGCAGTTCTAAACAAAGCGTCGTGGCGGGATCTACATGTGAAGCGGAGTACATAGCTGCTTCGGAAGCAGCAAACAAAGGAGTCTGGATGAAGGAGTTCATATCCGATCTAGGTGTCATATCTAGTGCATCAGGTCCAATGAAAATCTTTTGTGACAATACTTGTGCAATTGCCTTGGCAAAGGAATCCAGATTTCACAAGAGAACCAAGCACATCAAGAGACGCTTCGATTCCAGCCGGGATCTAGTCCAGGTGAGAGACATAGAGATTTGCAAGATACATACGTATCTGAATGTAGCAGACCCGTTGACTAAGCTTCTTCCACGAGCAAAACATGATCAGCACCAAGGCTCCATGGGTGTGAGAATCATTACTATAAAATCTAGATTATTGACTCTAGTGCAAGTGGGAGACTGAAGGAAATATGCCCTAGAGGCAATAATAAAGTTATTATTTATTTCCTTATATCATGATAAATGTTTATTATTCATGCTAGAATTGTATTAACCGGAAACATAATACTTGTGTGAATATATAGACAAACAGAGTGTCACTAGTATGCCTCTACTAGACTAGCCCGTTAATCAAAGATGGTTATGTTTCCTAACCATAGACATGAGTTGTCATTTGATTAACGGGATCACATCATTAGTAGAATGGTGTGATTGACATGGCCCATTCTGTTAGCTTAGCACCCGATCGTTTAGTATGTTGCTATTGCTTTCTTCATGACTTATACATGTTCCTATGACTATGAGATTATGCAACTCCCGTTTACCGGAGGAACACTTTGTGTGCTACCAAACGTCACAATGTAACTGGGTGATAATAAAGGAGCTCTATAGGTGTATCCAAAGGTACATGTTGGGTTGGCGTATTTCGAGATTAGTATTTGTCACTCCGATTGTCGGAGAGGTATCTCTGGGCCCTCTCGGTAATACACATCACTTAAGCCTTGCAAGCAATACAACTAATGAGTTAGTTGCGAGATGATGTATTATGGAACGAGTAAAGAGACTTGCCGGTAACGAGATTGAACTAGGTATTGAGATACCGACGATCGAATCTCGGGCAAGTAACATACCGATGACAAAGGGAACAACGTATGTTGTTATGCGGTCTGACCGATAAAGATCTTCGTTGAATATGTAGGAGCCAATATGAGCATCCAGGTTCCGCTATTAGTTATTGACCGAAGACGTGTCTCGGTCATGTCTACATTGTTCTCGAACCCATAGGGTCCGCACGCTTAAAGTTACGATGACAGTTTCATTTTGAGTTTATATGTTTTGATGTACCGAAGGTTGTTCAGAGTCCCGGCTGTGATCACGGACTTGACGAGGAGTCTCGAAATGGTAAAATTATTCTGCAAAGCATAAAGGAGTGTTTGAAAGAAGTTTTTCAAAGAAAGACCTCGGTGAAGCTGCTTACATTTTGAGTATCAAGATCTATAGAGATAGATCAAAATGCTTGATAAGCTTTTTCAATGAGTACATACCTTGACAAGATTTTGAAGTAGTTCAAAATGGAACAGTTAAAGAAATAGTTCTTGCCTGTGTTACAAGGTGTGAAATTGAGTAATACTCAAAACCCGACCACGGCAGAAGATAGAAAGAGAATGAAAGACATTCCCTATGCCTTGGCCATAGGTTCTATAAAGTATGCCATGCTGTGTACCTGATCTATTGTATACCCTACACTGATTTTGGCAAGGGAGTACAATAGTGATCTAGGAGTAGATCACTGGAAAGCGGTCAAAATTATCCTTAGTCGAACAAGGATATGTTTCTCGATTATGGAGGTGACAAAAAGGTTCGTCGTAAAGGGTTACATCGATGCAAGTTTTGACACTGATCCAGATGACTCTAAGTCTCAATATGGATACATATTGAAAGTGGGAGCAATTAGCTAGAGTAGCTCCATGCAGAGCATTGTTGACATAGACATTTGCAAAATACATGCGGATCCGAATGTGGCAGACCCGTTGACTAAACTTCTCTCACAAGCAAAACATGATCACACCTTAGTACTCTTTGGGTGTTAATCACATAGCAATGTGAACTAGATTACTGACTCTAGTAAACCCTTTGGGTGTTGATCATATATCAATGTGAACTATGGGTGTTAATCACATGGTGATGTGAACTATTGTTGTTAAATCACATGGCGATGTGAACTAGATTATTGACTCTAGTGCAAGTGGGAGACTGAAGGAAATATGCCCTAGAGGCAATAATAAAGTTATTATTTATTTCCTTATATCATGATAAATGTTTATTATTCATGCTAGAATTGTATTAACCGGAAACATGATACATGTGTGAATACATAGACAAAGTGTCACTAGTATGCCTCTACTTGACTAGCTCGTTAATCGAAGATGGTTATGTTTCCTAACCATAGACATGAGTTGTCATTTGATTAACGGGATCACATCATTAGGAGAATGGTGTGATTAACATGACCCATTCCGTTAGCTTAGCACCCGATCGTTTAGTATGTTGCTATTGCTTTCTTCATGACTTATACATGTTCCAATGACTATGAGAATATGCAACTCCCGTTTGCCGGAGGAACACTTTGTGTGCTACCAAACGTCACAACGTAACTAGGTGATTATAAAGGAGCTCTACAGGTGTCTCCGAAGGTACATGTTGGGTTGGCGTATTTCGAGATTAGTATTTGTCACTCTGATTATCGGAGAGGTATCTCTGCGCCCTCTCCGTAATGCACATCACTTAAGCCTTGCAAGCATTGCAACTAATGAGTTAGTTGCGGGATGATGTATTACAGAACGAGTAAAGATACTTTCCGGTAACGAGATTGAACTAGGTATTGAGATACCGACGATCGAATCTCGGGAAAGTAACATACCGATGACAAAGGGAACAACGTATGTTGTTATGCGGTCTGATCGATAAAGATCTTCGTAGAATGTGGGAGCCAATATGAGCATCCAGGTTCCGCTATTGGTTATTGACCGGAGACGTGTCTCGGTCATGTCTACATAGTTCTCGAACCCGTAGGGTCCGCACGCTTAAAGTTTCGATGACAGCTATATTATGAGTTTATATGTTTTGATGTACCGCAGGAGTTCGGAGTCCCGGATGAGATCGGGGACATGACGAGGAGTCTCAAAATGGTCGAGACGTAAAGATCGATATATTGGACGACTATATTCGGACATCGGAAAGGTTCCGAGTGATTCAGGTATTTATCGGAGTACCGGAGAGTTACGGGAATTCGCCGGGGAGTATATGGGCCTTATTGGGCCATACAGGAATAGAGGAGAGAGGCCAAAAGGAAGGAGGCACGCGCCCCCCCTATGGTCCGAATTGGACAAGGGGTGCAGCCCCTTTTTCCTTTTACCTCTCCCCCTCTTTCCTTCTCTCCTACTCCAACAAGGAAAGGAGGAATCCTACTCCCGGTGGGAGTAGGACTCCCCCTTGGTGCGCCCTCCTCCTAGGCCGGCCGCCTCCCCCCTTGCTCCTTTATATACGGGGGCAGGGGGCACCCCAAAGACACAACAATTGATCGTTTGATCTCTTAGCCGTGTGCGGTGCCCCCCTCCACCATATTCCACCTCGATAATACTGTAGCGGTGCTATGTCGAAGCCCTGCGTCGGTAGAACATCAACATCGTCACTATGCCGTCGTGCTGACGAAACTCTCCCTCAACACTCGGCTGGATCGGAGTTCGAGGGACGTCATCGGGCTGAACGTGTGCTGAACTCGGAGGTGCCGTACGTTCGGTACTTGATCGGTCGGATCATGAAGACGTACGACTACATCAACCGCGTTGTGCTAACGCTTCCGCTTTCGGTCTATGAGGGTACGTGGACAACACTCTCCCCTCTCGTTGCTATGCATCACCATGATCTTGCGTGTGCATAGGATTTTTTTTTGAAATTACTACGTTCCCCAACACAATATGAACATGTTCCATCTTTTGTTTTTTGTGTGGCAGGCTTGGGCACCCGGATCCTTATTGCCCAACGCCGAGGTCACGAGATGATAAGGGAGAGCTCCCTTTTGGATCTAAGCTTCGCGCATCGGAGGATTATAGAAAGCCGGTGTCGTCCGAGAATTCTAGAGAACAATCGGGTGCTAGCAGTAAACAGGCGACAAAGAACTCCAGTACCAAAAGAGATACTGGTGAGGAGGTGAGTTCTCCAGTCAAGAACAAACAGCAGCATAAATGCAGAGAGGCGCCGACCCAAGTAAACAAGCATGTGGTTAAGACCACATTGCTGCTTACTGATGGTGGAACCGAAGCTGGTGTTGTTGGTAAGCTTTAGGACAGAACTGATACAACATCAACAAGCCATGATGAGGGCGAGTAACTTGCTAGGGAACCAAAGAAGAAGAAACCTACACCGGATAACTCTGCAGGGACCGCATCACGGTCCTGCTAGTCTCAATGAATTGCATCAGCTGGAACTGCCGGGGGCTTGGGAACCCCGAGGCAGTTCGGGAGCTTCGCTGTATTGTGAAGTTGGAAGGACCCACTCTTCTCTTTGTAATGGAAACAACACTAAGAGCTAAAAGAGTAGATGATTTGCAGAGTAATTTAGGCTTTGCTACTTGTTTTGCAGTAGAGAGTGCTGGCCTTAGTGGCGGCATTGGTCTGTTTTGGTCCCGAGATGTGTGTGTTGAGCTTAAAAATTATAGTCAACGTCATATCAATATTTTGGTTACTAATAAACTTCTGAATTCTCCACCTTGGGGATTCACGGGTTTCCATCACAATTGGTGTTTTTTGCATTCGCTCCATTCTATTCAACATGGTGCATGGTTGTGCTTGGGGGATTTCAACGAGACTCTATACTCAAATGAGCATATTAGTCGGGCTGCTCGTCCGGAGTGACAAATGCAAGCTTTCAGAGAGGTCACAAAAGATATTTCCTTCCAGGACCTGGGTATGTCAGGTACGGCTTATACATGGGATAACCGTCAATCTGGAATGGACAATGTAAAAGCATGGTTGGACCGAGCCTTTGCAAATGAAAATTTCCGACAGCAGTCGAACATATTAGGGTGAGGCATCTATCTTCGATGGAGTCGGACCACTGCTTTGTTGTTGCGGAAATTAAAGAAACGCTAGTAACACGGCCAAGGGCAAAGAAGCAGTTCAGGTATGAATATGACTGGCAAACTCATTCAGATTATGATCATCTCGTTTTTGAAACATGGCGAGGAATTCGGCATGACCCCTGGGCTACAAGGTATTGCTATGGTGTTGGGGGAACTACAAGCAACTCTAGAACCATGGGGATCCAAGGAGTTTGGGTGTTTGACGAGAAGGGTCAGACAACTTCAAACAAAATTTTCCATTGGTCGTGGTCCATCGGAAGAGGAACAAAGCACAGTCAAGAAACGAAAGGAGGCATTGCACCAGGAGGAGGTGTGGTATCGACAACGATCGCATGTTCCTTGGCTTCGCGAAGGGGACCGTAACACGTCATATTTCCAGGCGCAAGCTAGACAACGAAAGAGAGTGAACATAATTCAAGGTCTTAGACGATCTGATGGATCGGTCTGTGTGGATGAGAGTGAGGATAAGAAGGAAGTGCAGATGTTCTAATAGAACTTGTACCAATCCGAAGGTTTTCATGATGCGAGCGAGTTACTTGCTCATTTTTCGGTCAAGGTCTCACCTGATATGAACATGGAGCTCACAAAACCCTATACTGTGGAGGTGGTCAAAATTGCGCTTTTTCAAATGGCTCCATCAAAGGCTCCTGGAGTGGATGGGTGTCGGTGTCAAAACCGGCGGATCTCGGGTAGGGGGTCCCGAACTGTGCGTCAAGGCCGGATGGTAACAGGAGACAAGGGACACGATGTTTTTACCCAGGTTTGGGCCCTCTCGATGGAGGTAATACCCTACTCCTGCTTGATTAATATTGATGATATGGGTAGTACAAGAGTAGATCTACCACGAGATCAAGGAGGCTAAACCCTAGAAGCTAGCCTATGGTATGAATGTTGTGTATGGAGTTGATTGTCCTACGGACTACAACCCTCCGGTTTATATAGACACCGGATAGGGTTAGGGTTACACAAAGTTGGTTACAATGGTAGGAGATCTTGAATATCCGCATCGCCAAGCTTGCCTTCCACGCCAAGGAAAGTTCCATCCGGACACGGGACGAAGTCTTCAATCTTGTATCTTCATAATGCAGGAGTCCGACCGAAGGTATAGTCCGGCTACCCGAACACCCCCTAATCCAGGACTCCCTCAGTAGCCCCTGAACCAGGCTTCAATGACGACGAGTCCGGCGCGTAGATTGTATTCGGCATTGCAAGGCGGGTTCCTCCTCCAAGTCCTTCATAGAAGATTGTAAATACCAAGAATAGTGTCCGGCTCTGCAAAACAAGTTTCCACATATTGCCGTAGAGATAATAATATTAACACAAATCAAATCTGCTGACGTATTCCGCAGTGCGTCATCACACTATGGCCAAGTCTTTTACTCGAATCGTTTTTACTTTTCCACCTCAGCACGTTTTGCGAGGCGGTTTCCTTGGCACGTCTTGTCAAAGCAGAGACCGTGTGCCCTTTTTACGGGATTCTCATCAATACGGACGTGGGTAACCCAATCGTGCCCGTTAGCACGTTTCCTCGATTTAAGGCGAGTCCCAAACGGTTACGGGGAGGGCTCTTGGTATTCGACCTCTTATAAAGAGACCAAGGCCTTACTCCTTTTTTCAATCTCAAGCAAGTTCGCCCGTCGCCTCGAGTTCCAACACCCTAGCCTCCAGATTCCAGGCGCTTCGGACCTTCGACAATGTCCGGTTCTGACCTTCAAGGCCGATGGACTCCCTCCTCCGTCACGGAGGGGGACATACTAAAGTTGAGGGAGGCTAAGTTCATGACCGGCGAAATTCCGCATAGGTTGCCTGCTCAAGGGCAGTTCATTCCCAGTCCCCAGCCCGGTGAGAGCGTGTTGTTCATGTCTCACTTCCTTCGGGGGTTGGGCTTCCCAATGGATCCCTTTGTGAGGGGACTGTTGTTTTATTACGGGCTGGAATTCCACGACTTAGCTCCGGAGTCCATCCTCCACATCTCCTCGTTTATTGTCGTGTGTGAAGCGTTCCTCCGTGTTACCCCTCACTTCAGATTATGGCCCAAGACCTTCAAAGTGGAGCCGAAGATGATCAAGGGACGGCACGCAGAGTGCGGAGGCGCTGTTATAAGCAAAAATGCCGATGCTCCATGGCCCGAGGGCTCTTTTCAAGAGGAGCTAGGCTTGTGGCAACGAGAGTGGTCTTATATCACCGCTCCCCGGGGCTCCAAGTGGGTGGTGCCTCCTGCCTTTCGCTCGGGTCCCCCACCACGGCTAGCGTCATGGGTCAACAGAGGGTTAGATTGGGGTTTGCCCAAAGACGCGCCTTTGTTGCAGGGCCGTATTAAGGATCTCTTGGAAGGAGTCCTCAGCCTGGTCAAGGTGACGCAAGTCATGTTGATTCGCCGAATATTGCCCGGCAAACGTCGCTCCCTTCGCCTGTGGGAGTTTAATCCAGAGGGACCGCGAGCTCTCCAGAATTTCATGGGTGCAACGCCCGTGGAGATGTATAAACTTTTCTTCGGATCACAAGAAGCGTGTCCGGTTTTAACCGAGGACGCGGGCCTAAGCTGCAATCGCCCGGATACTCAAGTAAGTAACCTTGTGCCCGGACCTTCTATCCGTATAATTGTTATAAATTTGCCCCTAAAAGAGTTGTCCTTTTAAGCAGGAGTGGATAGCGAAGGCAAAGCTGATCAGGTGTCCGGCCCCCCTTCCCGAAACCAGGCCGGATCCTGTGCTTGTCAGGATGTTGAAAATAATGCCTTTGGAGGGAAGTAAGGGGGAGGACAAGGAAACTATGGCCTCCTCGAAGGAGGCTGTTCTGAAGGGAGGAGCCGACGATTCCTTTCCCAAGGGGAAGAAGAGGGCCGCCTCTGACGACCCGGAGACCATAGCCCCGAAGCGGGGGAAAAATCCTCGTCGGAGGGTCCGGCGTCGGGGAGTTCCTCGGCCGAACTGCGCCCTCAAAGGGATCAGTCCTCCAGCGAGCCGTAAGTAGAGAAAGATTTTCCTTTTGAGGGATGAGAGAAATCCTTGAATTTATATCTGAGAAGATTAACTGAAATTTTACCTTGTAGCTCGGACCTCGGCCCTTCTCAGCGGAGCTCATCTTCGGGGGACCTCCTACCGGAGATGATGGAGAGCGGGATGCCTCCCCCTGCCGTGCCACCTAGCGAGGCGGGCGACCCTGAGGTGTCGTCGCGGAGGGTTTCTCTGAGTCCGGCAGGGGCGGAAGATGGCTATGCGTCCCCCCGAGGTTCTCCGCGTCCGGCCTTCGAAAGAGGCCGTAGGACGAGTCCGGCACCGTATGGTGCTCGGCCGGAGGAGTTAAAGATTCTGCTGGGGCGAGCTTCTATCTCGGAGGAACACCGTGCATTGATGGGCACGGTGATTGAAAGGATCTCATCCGCAGAGAGCGGATTGCATGAAGCCGTCAAAAGTTTACTGACGGGTTTTTGTTGGAAATATGCCCTAGAGGCAATAATAAAAGCATTATTATTATATTTCCTTATTCATGATAATTGTCTTTATTCGTGCTATAATTGTGTTATCCGGAAATCGTAATACATGTGTGAATAACAGACAACAACGTGTCCCTAGTAAGCCTCTAGTTGACTAGCTCGTTGATCAACAGATAGTCATGGTTTCCTGACTATGGGCATTAGATGTCAATGATAACGAGATCACATCATTAGGAGAATGATGTGATGGACAAGACCCAATCCTAAACATAGCATAAGATCGCATAGTTCGTTTGCTAGAGTTTTCCAATGTCAAGTATCCTTTCCTTAGACCATGAGATTGTGTAACTCCCGGATACCGTAGGAGTGCTTTGGGTGTGCCAAACGTCACAACGTAACTAGGTGACTATAAAGGTATACTACGGGTATCTCCGAAAGTGTCTGTTGGGTTGACACGGATCGAGACTGGGATTTGTCACTCCACTTGACGGAGAGGTATCACCGGGCCCACTCAGTAATGCATCATCATAATGAGCTCAATGTGATCAAAGTGTTTGATCACGGGATCATGCATTACGGTACGAGAAAAGTGACTTGCCGGTAATGAGATTGAACGAGGTATTGGGATACCGACGATCGAATCTCGGGCAAGTAAAATACCGATTGACAAAGGGAATCGTATACGGGATTAATTGAATCCTGGACATCGTGGTTCATCCGATGAGATCATCGTGGAGCATGTGGGAGCCAACATGGGTATCCAGATCCCGCTGTTGGTTATTGCCCGAGAGCCCCACCCTTGGCCGCCGCCCCCCTAGGAGATTGCATCTCCTAGGGCCGACGCCCCCCCTAGGGGGCTATATAAAGGGGGGGAGGGGAGGGGGGCAGCGCACCCTTGCTCCTGGCGCCTCCCTCTCCATCTCCAACATCTCCTCCTCCTCCGTAGAGCTCGGCAAAGCCCTGCCGGAGTACTGCAGCTCCACCATCACCACGCCGCCGTGCTGCTGCTGGAGCAATCTTCCCCAACCTCTCCTTTGCCTTGCTGGATCAAGAAGAAGGAGACGTCACGCTGACCGTACGTGTGTTGAACGCGGAGGTGCCGTCCTTTCGGTGCTAGGATCTCCGGTGATTTGGATCACGTCGTGTACGACTACCTCATCCCCGTTCGTTGAACGCTTCCGCTCGCGATCTACAAAGTGGTATGTAGATGCAATCTCTCTCCCATGACTCGTTGCTTAGATGAACTCATAGATGGATCTTGGTGAAACCGTAGGAAAAAATTTAATTTTCTGCAACGTTCCCCAACAGTTTTGAGGTACATTAGAAAATGTACACTTTTGTCAGTTGCGCATAAATAAGATGCGCCCTGTGTAGATAGTAGCCCCTGAGACTCTGCGCGTCGTCAAGAAATGATGACACGTGGAGGATCATAATCCCAGGTCTAAGATGTTGCGTTTGAATGTAGGCGGCATGATGTCCGGAATCAAGCCGAACTGATCATTTTGTCGTACTAAAGCAGCAACTGGACATGGCCGATGTCGACATCGCGCTTGTCAACAAGCGGCTTGATGAGGCTCAAGGTATGTAATTCCTCGGGCGGCATTAGGTAAGAAGAGTTTAATGCCAGTGTCTTATGATGTATGTGCTTGACGTAGATGGTGCGGCCGCCGTGGAGAGTCTTAGGGAAGAACTTGCCCGAGCCAAAGAACAAGCCAGAAAAAGTGATGCGGCTGCCAAGGAAGCCTTTGAAGAGCTGAGAGCCGAACAGGCTGCTCACTGCTGAAGCTAGGAAGAGATGGCCGAGATGGCCGAAAAGTTAAAGAGCGCTGCAGACCATTGCAGGCTTCTTGAGAAAGAAAACCAGGCGAAACAGACGGACCTAGAGAAGGCCATTGCCGATGCCAAGGATGCGCGCTCTACGATGAGAGCTGCGAAGGAGGAGCTGCGTCAGGCCGAACAGATTGCGGCTGGAAAGCCCTTTATGCTGCGAAGGAAATTTTGCGATCCGAAGTTTGCTCCGTTGGACCGGATGTGGAGTGTGGACGATACCTATCTGGATTTGGCAGCGAGTGCTACTGATGCGACCGAACACTTTCGAGATAAAAAAGATCGCGATGTGGAAAAGCTTTTCTGGTCGCAGTTTCACAATCCAGAGTGTCCACTTGCAGTGGACGATCGTTTGGCTCAATGGGCCGAACTGAATAGGTTGTCCGGACTCACCATGAAGTACGTCATGGGTCATCTGTGGCCGGGGAGATCGGAGCCGAAGAGTTATTTCAGCTTGGTGCAGCAATTCCTTGACGCGGTGCCGCGCATTAATGCAATGAAGAGGTCAGCATGCATAGAGGGCGCAAGGATGGTTCTTGCCCGTGTCAAGACATACTGGGCAGAGATGGAGACCACCGTTGTTGCGTCCCGAGATTCGGACAAAAGCCGAGTGTCCTCCGAGCACTATTTTCAAGAAGCCCTTGAAGGCGCTCGTGTAATAGAGACGCACTGCTCGAAAGATGCTATGTTATTATAGCATATGTAATGATAAAGTAATATTTTGATAAACTGTAGTGGCCTTTTTATACTTGTGCCTTCAAGTATTGGGAACACTTCCTGTGCGGCTGTTTTAAGATATACAAAATCTGAAAGATGGCAGTCGTTGCCTTCAGCCCCCACGCACATAGTGCGGGGGTGCTCGCAGAAGACGCATTTTCACACTTAACCCAACGTCTTGGTCCTACAAAGGAGGTGATAGCGCAGCGGGCTAGGCAACCGGACTATAATGCTTTAACACTTTCACTTAGCCATAGGAGCTTGACAGTGGGACTATTTAAGCAGCCCCTTAGTGGCGACTGCGCTCGCCCGAGTTCGGGGCGCGTATGTGCCTGACCGGGAAGCGGCCCTTTGTTAAAGCGGAGGAATCCGATAGATTCCGATAGGTCATCGAGTGGCTGACCAGTCTCACGCTACATCAATGACAGTCAGTTTTCGGCTTTCTCTACTGAGGTGCTCGCCCGGCCGAACCGGGGCACAATCGCAGTAGTTCTCCTGGTGCTACCTTAGCCGATAGAGCGGAACGTAAGGTAGCCGAACTGAGGAGCCGGGCAACCCAACATTTGACCAAAGACATGATTCGGAGCTGATGCATGTAATGCCAAAACTCGCGACGCCGAACACTCCCTAAGGTGTTCGGTCTTTATGAGTGCGGGCGAAACGACACTCTTTGTTAAAAAAGCCCCTAGTGTCCAGGTACATGCAAAAATTCTGACGTGGCCACATGCCAAGACGCCAGCCTCCTCCTTGGTTATATCGGAAAGAACCAGGGGATGTGTAGCAACATGAGACAGTAAAAAAGGTTTATGCAGGGTCTTAATATAAAAAGAATCCTTTAGGACGGGTCCCTACTGCACGTCTGCGCCTGTGTCTCCGTTGTGCTGTATCCTGGACGGGCGCCGCACGACGTTCATCTGTATGAGAGAGGAACTGAGTTGAAAAACGGGTCGTGCCGAACAAAAGTTTGAAATAAACAAAGTATAAAGTAAAATATATAGAATTGAGCTTTATTGTCTCTGCATGTAGCCCCTAGTTCGGGGGTATATGGCCACTAAGCCTGCATTAATGAAGATTTTGTGCCGAACACGTCTATCCGCGTTCATGGTCTTTAATGACCTATTTCGAAGTTGTTTGGCCGGTGAGGCCATTTTACCGTGGGGCTATCAAGGCGGCCGCACAGTCCTCCGCTTGGGGGAGGCGCACTTTAATGCTTCCCCTTTAAAGAGATGATGCCTCGTGGACCGGGCATCTTAAGAGTGAGGGATGCATAATGCGGTATCGCGTTAAAGCGAGCGAAAGCTTCGCGTCCCAGTAGTGCTTGATAGCGACTTGAGAACGGGACGATATGGAAGGTCAGCTTTTCGCAGCGGAAGTTATCGGCAGAGCCGAATATAACTTCGAGCCAGAGAAAACCCATACAATGGGTGTCCGGACCAGGTGTTACCCCTTGAAAGGAGGTTTTGTTGCGGCGGATTCTTGCTGGGTTTATCTCCATGTGATGGATCGTATCCTGATATATCAGGTTTAGTCCACTGTCGCCGTCCATAAGGACATTTGAAAACTGGAGTCCGCCAATGATTGGATCGAGTATCAAGGCAGTCCAGCCTGCATTCTTGATACTTCTAGAATAATCTAGCTGATCGAAGATGATTGGTTTTGACAACCAGTGGCGGGACCCTTTGGGGATAGGTCGTGTGATGCGTGCCTTTATGGACGCCGAACGTTTTGTTATGTGAAGTAAGTTCACTGTTTTTACTTCTTGTGGGAAGTTCTTTTGTTTCCTGGTGCTCTGCTTTTGGGGTTCGTCCTCGTCTTTGCTTCGTGTGTCGAGCCCCTTGTGTTCGGCATTGAGTCTGCCGAATTGTTTGAAAACCCAACAATCTCTGTGGGTATGGTTAGCAGGCTTCCCGAGAGTACTGTGTATCTGACATATCCTATCCAGGATTTTATTTAAATTGGATGGATCATCCCTATTATCCTGGAGGGGCGGTTTTGTATGATTTTGTCATGAGCCTTTGAATCCGGCATTAACTGCCGTGCTCTTCGGACTTTTTTCCTTAGTCCGGCGACGGTCCTTGTTGTGTCGCGGTTTTCCATTTCCATCCCGAATTTCGGATGTACTTGGGTCGCTGGGGCTGCATCTTGCCAGCCAGCTGTCCTCTCCTGCACAAAAGCGGGTCATGAGGCTTGTTAGTGCGGCCATTGTTCTTGGCTTTTCTTGGCCGAGGTGTCTGGAGAGCCATTCGTCTCGGATGTTATGCCTAAAAGCTGCTAAGGCTTCGGTGTCCGGACAGTCGACTATCTGATTCTTTTTAGTGAGGAATCTATTCCAGAACTGCCGAGCTGATTCTCCGGGCTGTTGAGTTATGTGACTAAGATCGTCTGCATCCGGAGGGCAGACATAGATCCCTTGAAAATTTGCTCGGAAAGCATCCTCGAGCTCTTCCCAACTTCCAATTGTGTTTTCGGGAAGGCTTTTAAGCCAATGCCGGGCTGGCCCTTTAAGCTTAAGGGGTAAATATTTGATGGCGTGAAGATCATCTCCTCTGGCCATATGTATGTGGAGGATATAATCCTCGATCCAGACTCCAGGGTCTGTTGTTCCATCATATGCCTCTATGTTTACGGGTTTGAATCCCTCTGGAAATTCAGAGTCCAGAACCTCATCGGTGAAACATAGGGGGGGTGTGGCGCCCCTGTATTTGGGTGTGCCGGATTCTGATGATGGCTTTATTGCATTGCTTACGAAAGCTTGCTCTCTTGGCCCATAAATGGACCTAACTGGGCCATGATGTGAATCCTTAAGTGGGTCGCATGCCGATTTAAGTGTGGCGCCGCTTGCCGCTTTTTGGGGTCGTCTATCCGACCGTGTGGCTTTCTTATTTTTTGAATGTGAGGGCTCTAGGGCCTCTTCGTCGAATTCAGGCAGTAGCTTTCTTTTCGGATAGCTTTTAGTGCGGCGACCGTCGCCGTATGTATCTGCGGTATTGATTACTTTGCTCCATCTGATCCGGAGTGCATCTTCCACTGTTTTTAGCTTCCGCTTCTGCTTTTTCAGGCTGCCTGCGGTTGCAACGAGCCTCTTGTGGAGACTCTTCTGCTCCATGGGTTTATCCGACGTAAGGTCGTCCGAAATGCCGTTTTCGCTGGGGAAGGGATGTTCGGTTTCTCTATCCGTGTTGCCCTGTTCGGACCGTTGCTCTGAGGCCTGCTCGTCGTCTACCGGCTCGCCCTGCTCTATGGCTGGGTTTTTATCGAGGCGGGGCTTGGGTCGGCGTTTACGCCGACGCTTTGATTGCTTTCCGGGGGGTCGATCTCCCGTTCCATCCCCTTTTTCCTCGTTGTCGCTTCCTTTAGGGGTATCCACCATGTACACATTGTGAGATGGGGTGGCTGTCCAATGCCCTATGTGCGTTGGTTCATCGATATTTCCTGCATCGTCATCCATGTTGTCGATGTCTGCGGAGTCGAAGTTGAGCACGTCGTTTAAATTGTCGACAGTGGCTACAAAGTGGGTGGTGGGTGGGCTTTGAATTTCTTCATCATCCGTATCCCATCCTCGCTGACCGTAATCCGGCCAGGGCTCTCCTGATAAAGAGAGAGACTTAAGAGAATTCAGGATGTCGCCAAAAGGCGAGTGCTGAAAAATGTCCGCGGCGGTGAACTCCATTATCGGCGCCCAATCGGATTCGATTGACAGGGGCGCGGGGGGTTCGGAGTCCGGAGAGGAGTCCGGATCCTCGGAGTTTTGAGTCACGCGGAGTGCGGGGCTGGCGTTCGGCTCGATCGCCTTTGAGATCGCAGCCCCCGAGGTGACGTCCAACCGCTCATCCTCGACCGGCGCAATAGGCTCCGAGTTAAGGGTCGGAACCGGTGCGGGCGCGGCCTCCAGGACACTGTTCGGAGGCAGAGCTAGATCATGCCCCTCGAGATAGTGCGGCCCGCTTGGCTGTGGCTCGAATCCGTCGAAGATCGAATCTCCACGGATGTCTGCCGTGCAGTTTAGGCTTCTAGACCTGACCTGATGGCCAGGGGCGTAGCTTTCGATCTGCTCCAGGTGGCCAAGCGAATTGGCCTGCAGAGAGAAGCCGCCGAAGACGAAGATTCGTCCGGGGAGAAAAGTCTCACCCTGGACCTCATCGTTGCTGATGATCAAAGCAGCCATCGGGCCTAAAGGCGACGACACAGAGGAACTCTCAATGAAAGCACCAATCTCGGTGTCAAAACTGGCGGATCTCGGGTAGGGGGTCCCGAACTGTGTGTCAAGGCCGGATGGTAACAGGAGACAAGGGACACGATGTTTTTACCCAGGTTCGGGCCCTCTCGATGGAGGTAATACCCTACTCCTGCTTGATTAATCTGGATGATATGGGTAGTACAAGAGTAGATCTACCACGAGATCAAGGAGGCTAAACCCTAGAAGCTAGCCTATGGTATGAATGTTGTGTATGGAGTTGATTGTCCTATGGACTACAACCCTCCGGTTTATATAGACACGGGATAGGGTTAGGGTTACACAAAGTCGGTTACAATGGTAGAAGATCTTGAATATCCGCATCGCCAAGCTTGCCTTCTACGCCAAGGAAAGGTCCATCCGGACACGGGACGAAGTCTTCAATCTTGTATCTTCATAGTCCAGGAGTCCGGCCGAAGGTATAGTCCGGCTACCCGAACACCCCCTAATCCAGGACTCCCTCAATGGGTAGACTGCGGGCTTCTATCAATGGCATTGGGATCTCCTTGGTGGAGAAGTAACTAGTGCATTTTTGGAGTTCCTAAATGGCGGGGAATTATCTTCAGGTCTGAACTATACCTCTATTACTCTCATTCCGAAGATAAAACATCCCCAGTCCATATCTCAGTACCGTCCTATTGCATCATGCCCTGTTTTGTACAAGATTGCGTCCAAAGCAATTACCAACCTTCTATGATGCATTATCGACGAGATTATCAGTTAGGAATAGAGCGCTTTTGTACCGGGGCGTCTTATTGCTGATAATTTGCTTGTGGATACGAGAGTGTGCATACAATGAAGAGGGAAAAAAGCAAAGAACTATTCTTGCGTGGTCAAGTTAGACATGATGAAAGCTTATGACCGCGTCGAGTGGCATTACCTCGAAGCAATCTTGTCCAAACTTGGTTTCAGTATTGTCTTCGTCAGGTTGATCATTAAGTGTGTGTCTTGAGTTCGCTTTTCGGTGCGAGTTAACAGTGAGCTCTTGCCATTCTTTACCCCGTCCAGGGGGCTCTGTCAAGGCGATCCTGTTTCACCATATTTATTCCCAATATGTGCGGAAGGCTTCTCCTCCTTGTTGAAGTTTTATAATGGAGGTACCATAGATAGAGGTTTGAGAGTAAGCTATAGATCACCTTGGGTCTCTCATCTGCTTTTTGCAGATGATAGTCTGATCTTCATTCATGCAAAAGATCAAAGTGCTCTTAGACTTAACGAGATACTGAGAATCTATGGAGATGCTTCAGGTCAGCTAGTTAATCGTGATAAAAGTTCTATTTTCTTGAGTACTAACACTCCTGATCCGTTGAAGCAAGTTTTGAAGGCCTCTCTGATCATCCAAGTGGAGGCGTTCAGTGAAAAATACTTAAGGCTACCGACAGGTGTGGGGCGTATCACGAGTGGCACATTTGATCATATCAGTGAAAGAACTCGTGGAAATATGCAAGGGTGGTCGGAAAAACTTCTTGCTTGTGCAGGGCGCGAGACTCTTCTGAAGTCAATAGCGCAGGCTATTCCTACCTACCCGATGAGTACCTTTCTGTTCACAAAAAAGGTTTGTAATTGTCTGACTTCTCCTATGGCTAAGTACTTCTGGAGCAGCTCTCTTGACAAAAAGTCGATGCGTTGGTTATCATGGAAGGAGATGACTAAACCAAAGTGCAAGGGTGGAATGGGTTTTCGAGACCTACATCATTTTAATCTTGCAATGTTGGGCAAGCATGGATGGTGTTTCATGACTAATCCTAATTCCCTATGAGCAAGGGTTATGAAAGGGCCTTACTTCCCGGATACAGATTTCATGCAAGCTTCGGTTCCCAAGTCGGCTTCAGCCACTTAGAAGGCAATCATCGCGGGAAGAGAGGCCCTAAGGTTGGGGCTGATCGCATGGGTGGGAGATGGCAGTACCATATTCGTGTGGCACCAAAAATGGATACCAGGAACTATCTCCATGACCCCGCTCTTGAGATGACTACCTCACACATTGAGAGAGTGTCTGACCTCATTGATTCCGACAATTGGTCTTGGAGGCAAGATTTGGTTAGGGAGACCCTCATAGCCCCTGATGCCGAGGCCATTCTCAACATACCAATTCGGCAGGCGGGTGGGGAGGACTCTTTTGCATGGGCTTTCAAAAAATCTGGCAACTACACTGTGAAAACGGCATACCGTGCTCTCATAACTCATAATGAGCGACTAGTTCTAGAGGAAGGACGGCTACCGGGACCTCAGGGAATGATCGACAGTTGTGAAAGGCCTTATGGAAGCTCAATGTTATCCCAAAGGTGAGAGTTTTTTGGTGGAGAGTCCTCCGTGGCATTCTCCCAGATGAAAGTACCCTCAAGTATCATCATATTGCAGTCATTGATCGCTGCAAAGTGTGCATGGCTATGGGTGAGGACTTGAAACATGCCCTTATCCACTGCGCACACGCTCGTCGCTTTTGGGAGGGCGTTTGCGTGGTTCGGCCTCCGGCCACCATGACTCCATCTGAATTCATGGGCGCGTGATATCATATGTGATCCAAGGTTATCTGATGATGATCGTGCTAAGATCACAACAATTAAGTGGTCTATTTGGCACTCTCGAAACCGCATCAAGCAAGGGGAAGAAGGATGTGACCCTACAACCTCTATTCGAGCTACTAAGGAGGTAATTGCTCTCCTGGATCTCCCGCACAAGGCAGTCACGGTCTTGCCAGGCTTGGGCTGGCGGCTACCTGAAGAGGGAGTGGTTAAGATCACCACAGACGGTGCGTTGAACTTTGAAGATGGCCAGGGCGGGGTAGAAGGTGTCGCTCGCATGGCCACAGCTTTACTGGGTTCGTGGTGTAAATCGTATATGAGGACTTCGGATCCTCTCATCATTGAAACTTTTTCTCTGCGAGATGGAGTTAACTTTGTTGCCATTCGGGGACTCTCGCATGCGATAATGGAAGTGGATTGCCTAGATCTGGTGATGCTCTGGAAAACTCGCCACAATTCTCGATCTATTGTGGCTCCTATCTTGTTAGAAATAGGAGAGCTTAGCAATAATTTTATTTTATTTGATGTTCAACATGTAAAACGGTCAGCGAGCCTACCATCGCATCTTTGTGCAAAGCATGCATGCACTTTGAATGTGACAGATTGCTGGCCGAAAGAAACCCCTAGCTTCCTTGTGACCAGCCTCTTGGCTGACTGTCCGGGGAATGCTTTTGTCTGAATAAAAGCTCTCTGATTTGCTCGCAAAAAAATGCTTAGAAGGAAAGAATACTATAAAGTAAAAAAAATCAGCATAGCGCTCGCTAACATCATTTGTCCCGGTGCTCGTATTTATTCCTGGAATTTTTTCAGGATTTCCAGGGATGTACATTCAGTGGGAGGAGACGTACCCGTCGACGACGAGGTGCCTACGGTGATTTCATAAATTTCAAGATGATATGCCGGCTCAGTCTTTTGGAGGTGCTCATAGGGATAGGGTGTGCGTGTGTGCGTTCATAGGGGTGACTGTATGCACGTGTATAAGCTCATTCCTCAAGGGCGACAATTAGAACAGGGGGATGGGAAAGACCTCCCATGGGTTCTGTGAAATTAAATGTCGATGCTTCTTTTGATCAGGACATGCTTAGAGGTACAACTGGGGCTGTTCTTAGAGATGACAAAGGAAGGTTCATTATTGGCGGGAACTGGAGGATGGATTGGTGTGGAGATGTCTTAACAGCAGAAGCGTTGGCTCTAAGATTTGGCTTATCACTTGCACAGAAGTCGGGATGTAATCGTCTTGTTGTTTACTCCGACAATATGGAAGTAGTTGACACAATAAAGAATGAAGGACATTCAGCGGGAGTGGCGGCGGCAGTTTTTGATGATTGCGTGCGATTTTCCGTGTATTATTTTTGAGCATTATAATAGGAAAGCAAATAAAGTTGCTCACGAACTTGCTAGATTAGCTAAATTTTCTGTGACTAGAGATTGTTTTGAGGAACTTATGAATGAGATTGTAACTTTTCTTATTAACGATGTAACTGCTATTTCCAATGAATAAAGGCGATGTTTATATTAAAAAAAACTGATGTGAAGGGGAAAAAAAAAGAGCTAAGCGCTCGCCACCAAATCTTGTGTGGATACCTGGGCCTGGCGCCAGGATTGGATAACCCAACTGCCACATCGACAAGAATTCGATCCTGGAGTCTACTCTAGCGTTCAGCGTTGTATATGTATAAATTCCAAAAAAATTGACATGTACAACCAACTCATTTTTATGCGAGTAGTTTGATTTGGTGATGCTGCCCGATATTTAAAACAACGACACGGTATATATTGTAAAGAAACAAAGACGCTAGCTAGTAAATTATCATAGTTCGAGAGCATCTGTCACCAGTTTTTCTGCGGGAGGAGAAACTTTCAGCCTATTCATAATCAACCATACTTGTATAACATCCGCAAAAAAAAATCATACTTGTATAAAGAACGCCAAAGATAACAAAATTATTACCAAAATCATGCTTGTATGTGGATAGCTTTGAATGGTCGGCTTCCACATTCGTGTCCTCAGACTGATTCCTTTCTCCGCGGACGGATGCGATGACCGATTTACGGGTCAATGTTAGTGATGCCCTGAGAGCATCTACTGTCGGGAGCCTCAAACCGGTATTAAACTCCTGGGCATGCAGGCTGCCCGGTCACTGATCGGTCAAAAAAAAAACATGACCCATGCGGGCATCTTAAAACCGGACTCAAACGGCCGGGTTGTCCGACGCCCGTCATATCTAGACCAAATGTTGGGCGGATATGAGGCGGGCCGAGCGTGCCCGGGCACATCCGCCACGTCAGCCCGGCCCCCCGACCCACTTCATCCCCACAAAAAACCCCAATCCGAAAACCCTAGCTCAGTTCACTCCGCTCTCGCTCCATCTCTTCTTCTATCCACCTCCGATTTCTCTGATTCCGGTCCACTCCAACTACTACTTCGAGCATGTCGAGCTCCGGCAGCCGCTCCGACTCCGAGCAAAAATGTCGACCAGGAGGTGGCCGTCTGCATTGCCCTGGAGAGGTCGAAGGTTGACACAGGGGGCAGTTCAGGATCTGCCCCCTCACCGGTCATCCCCCGCTAGTGCAGCGCGGCCGGCGGAGTTGTCCCATCCCGGTCAACGCGTAGCTTCGTGGGGGATGCGTAGTCCACGCCGTCCCCCAGTCGCCCCCATCCCCCGCCCGGTCGCTGCTCCGCAAGTGCAGCGGTGGGTGTTCGTGCCTGCTCCGCCGGCCAGGACGCCCACGCGGAAATCGGAGGCGTGCTCCTCCGCTGTGAGCAGGGGATAGGGACACGGCAGAGCAATCCGTGTGCCGCCGACGTGGGTTGCCGGCGGACCCCGACAAGGACGAGTGGCTCCTCGCTTGGGTCTACCGCCGATCTCTTACGACGGCCGGAACGGACGCTCGCCGTTTACAGAGGAAGAACGCCAAGATGCTCTAGCTTGGCATTGAGCAGTCAGAGCGTGAGGCGGCAGAGGCAGCGGCGTAGGCGGCTCGGATGGTGAAGCTGAAGCAGCAAGAGGAAAGTGTCGTCCGGTGGATGAAGGCGCTCATCGTCCTCTCCGACTCCTCGTCAGATGACGGTGACAACCACGGCTCCTTCGACGACTCGGTCGATCCATCACAAGTGGCAGACACCTATAGTTGCGCCGGCGACCAAAAGGGCAAAGGGCCGACGAGGAAGTGGTGAAGACACTCCTCCTCCGTTTATTATTATCGTATTTTTGATGTTTAAGTTTAGAACCTGGCAATGAACTTTGGTGATCTTGGATAATGTAAAGTGGGTTTATGTGCATATCGTTGTCCGTTTGATGCCGATTTCTTTGTTCATTGTTTGATCTATGTAGAGTAGTTCATCATATATCATGCATAGTATGGATATTGGGCGCAGATATAAGGTATGCGACTTTGTGGACGAGAATTTGAGGACCGACCGGTTGTAAGTATTTTGCATGGATGATGTCTAGCCACATGCCATGGCCGGTCGTGGCAATACTCCATAGACATTTGGAGAGAAGATCTATTCATGCATTTGGAGGAAATCACTCCCAAACCGCCCTGGTCTTTCGGCTTGCAGATTTCCGTCCAAATGGGTTGTTCTTGGCCCGATCGCTTTACAAGGCCATCGCGGCATCGCCGAGCCTGGAGGAGCTGAACCTCCTTTGGGATAAAGGTGCCTACGAAAATTAGGATCTTTTTGTAGTAGTTGGTTTGTGGACGTCTACCTTCGTGTGTAATGTGTTGAAGCGGTTGAAACGAAACGGGCCGAGCGACAGGAATTGCCCATTATGTGATACATCGGAAGACTCCAACCACATTTTGTTCACATGCCCGTCCATGATTTTTCTATGGATTTGCCTTAAGGAGGCTGTAGGTGGCGGTTGGTCCTAAGCCTCCACTTCCATGCACAACCCACCATGTGGGTGGTAGTGGGTGCATTTCTGTGGGCACTATGGACCATCCGCAATAAGTTAGTGATTGAGCATAGGGCTGGGCAAAAAAACCAACGAACCGAAGACCGAACCGATACCGAAACCGAAATAACCGAAAATTCGGTTTTTAATGTTTCTACAGAAAAATTCGGTTTTCATCTCTACTAACCGAACTTACTTCGGTATGTTCGGTGTTAGTACGGTTAACCAAAAAGAATACCGAACATACCAGGACACGTGAACGTACAGGCAAATCAGCTTCTCTCGCGAGCCATCATAAATTTTTTTTTAGACAACCTCGCGAAGTCTTTATTAAATCGTCACAATGTTTACAGGGACGGATGGAAGTTCTCCCGGGTGTCCCAACCACGCATGGCGACCCACACCGAGAGATAAAGCAAACTTCGCTACGTTGTGAGCTTCGACATTCGAGCTCCTAAATTCATGACTAAACTTGCAAAAATCAAAATGTAAAGAGTGACTTATTATCTCATGAAGGATAGCACCATAGGATGATGAATTCTTCTTCTTCAGGTCTTCTACCACCACTTTGCAATCAGATGCCACATGTACCCGTCTCTGGTAAAGATCCTCCGCTAGTGCCAATGCTTCCCTTACAGCCATCGCTTCGAGCGTAGTTGGATCTGTGATATGTTTAAGCACCAACACCGAAGCTCCTAAGAAGGCGCCGTCCGGGCTTCTGCATATCGCCCCTACAGCCCCATGTCTGGCATGGTTCGAGACTGCCGCGTCAACATTTATCTTCACACTTCCTTCCTCCGGAGCCTGCCACCTGTTTGGTCTTGGGATTGGTGGACCTGTCTGTTGTCGAACAGCTGGTTTAATAGCCCGGAGTTCTGAAAGGTAGCTTGTGATAAAACCATCGATATTATGAGGGGATTTATAAATATCCTCGTATATTGCTTTCCTCCTTGCTCCCCATATGGCCCAGAGAGTAACAGTTAGCCGCACGAACGCCTCACTGTCCAGCGTATCATGAAGGGCAAAGAGCCATTCCCTGGGGCCATCCTCTTGCCTGTCAACCAGGTGCATGACCAAAGACTCCGGCGCTAGTGCCCAAACTCCAGCAGACATAGGGCACGATATAAGGGCGTGCTTCCATGTATCTGTTGCTCCACATAGGTGACAGTTGTCTTCGGTGGTCATATTCCTGTGTTTCAAAAGTTGCCCGGTCGGCATGGATCGTCTCGCGAGCCGCCATAGAAAGTTTTTCAGCTTCGATGGGACCTCTATATGCCAGAGTTTGCTCCAGTGTTCGCCCTCATTCAGTGTTGAAACCCCTCCTTGCTCGTTCAGCCACTGCTCCCTGCTGTATTTTGTGCGCAGAACCATACGATAAGCCGACCTAACTGAAAACAGTCCACGGCTCTCTTCGTGCCATTCCCAGAAGTCATGTACCCTGCGTGTACATAGTGGAATCTTCAGAATCTCGCTGGCATCAAAATGTGTGAATGTCGCCCGAACGAGCTCCTCATTCCATGCTGAACTAGTTACATCAATTAGCTGAGAAACCATTTGAGGTGGGTTTTGAACAAGAGAAGTAATGGGTCTCTTGAAGTTATCTCTGGGAATCCAGTTTTGGGTCCATATATGGGTGGTTTCGCCATTCCCAATTCTCCTGATAATACCCTGTGCTAGAATGTCTCGCCCGTCAAGTATCGCCCTCCATATCTGAGATGGATGCGGCCCCAAATCCGCCTCTAGCAATGTGCAGTTCGGAAAGTACACTGCTTTCAAAATTTTCCCACTCAGAGAATTTTCCTCTGTCAATAGCCGCCAGGCTTGTCTGGCAAGTAGGGCTAAGTTGAAATTTTCCAAGTCACGAAAACCCAGTCCTCCAAGGTGTTTTGGCGAGCCATCATAAGTATCTTCCCGCACATGCGTTCGTGACAAAAAAGGAAATCCAAGGGCCGATCCAACGACTTGCATGCAAGGCCCAGTATGATAAGCTGTTGTGGGCTTCACGTGTAATAAGGCCGGCTGTAGTTTGTTCGTGACTTCGTGTGCTAAAAAAAGAGCCTGTTGTCTGCTTGTACGTACACGAGGCGCTGCCAGTTGTTGATTTAGTCCCACCTCGGGCGGCCATGAAAAAGGACTTGGATAGCTAGGCTATATAATAGCACAGGTGGAAGGAGTCTAGGCGCACAGCTGAAATATTTTGGCGCCCTCAATAAATACGGTATTAACCGAACGCCAAACCGAAAATTTTGGTTAACTGAATTTAAGGTTAGCTCTTTGGAGCTGCCATTTTTAGTTTTCAGCTTTGCTAACCGAATGGTAGAAACCGAATTTTCGGTTTATACCGAATGCCCAGGACTAATTGAGCATGTTATTCCTCTACGTACAACCGTCGGAATCTATAAACTGTGTGGCTTCTTACAGCTTTAGAGACCGCTTACTAAGCGGCAACCCCGAGACTCCATTGGCAGGATCATCTCTATGCTCCGGTTCGTCGCCCTGCGCCTTGCTCCACCGACCCGCCACCACCGTCTGAGCCGGATTAGTTTGATTGTTCTCAATTTCGCAGGGGTTGTTGTGATGTGCCTCTAGCTAGACTCTATTATTTTGGACCTCTTGTATTCGCACCTGTTTTACTTTCTTCGAACCTAAACTTTTGTTTGACCTCGGTGGTTGTTGCTTTGTAATATATAAACCGGGGGAAAACCCTTTTTCGTCACTGTTCGTGGGCACGCCCGGCACGTCCTGGAACAAATAGGGTGCCGGATTTGGTAATCTTGCATGTAGATGCTCTTGAAGGTGTGCTCGGAACAAAACCATCATTTTGGAAACTGATTGCTCCTTTGTAGCTTCGGTATTTGGAAAAGAGTGCGTTGATAGGTCAAGCCTGGTGGACCTAAAGAAGGAGGTGCTGAATGTCTCAAGGCTGATGCCGGGTATGAAGACATCCAAGATTAATAGGTGGGCAAATATGGTGGCTCACGGGATTGCTAAGTTCAGTTTTAATAATAGGTCAGATGGTAATCTTTTTAGGGTTAATTATCCTTTTGCCCTTAGTGGTGTCTCTGTGCTCAGTTTTGCTCTCAGATGCAAATTGTGCTCAGTTTTGCCCCTAGTCCGTGCACAGCTACTATGACGAGGCCAAACGGCCATATTTGAGTCCATTCCGTCCGCCAGCGTTAAGTTGTGGGTCCGGAGCTTACACGTGGGACCGCGTGGACGTGGGTCCGGAGCTGACATGTAGGCCCATGCAACTAAATCCCCAAATCATTCGTAGCTCACTCTGCCCATCCGCTTCCCCGTCGGCCGGCTGACCTGCGCCGCCGCCGGCACTTGCGCCGCGGCCAGGACCTGCCCCGCCACCAGTTGCACGCCTACTCCACCGCTACCTTTCTGCGCTTACGCTCCACTGCTGCCTCGACGCCCGCTACCTTCCTGCGACGCCACGGGTGGGGCGCCCGCCACCTGCTCGACCCGCGGCGCGGCCTCCTTCCGTGCGCCCGGCCGGAGCACTCAAAGGTGGGGGGTTGCTGGAGCTATTTGAACTAGGAGGAAGAACCCTAGGCCGAAATGGAGAGCAGCGGCGACCCCAGAGTATCTGGCAAGGCAGGCATCGGGCCGGAGATCCGCCGCGTCCACGACTGGGTTCCCGAGGGGTAAGTCTCGCCTCCTGTTTAGATTGAGCTAAGTTGTGCATGAGAACACTCGATTCGAGTAGGTTTGCCCAATTAGTGTGCTGATTGCGTCTCTGTTTTTCGCCGGTTAGGATGGAGTTGCGGTTTGCTTTCTTGATGCACATTAGAAGGGAACGGTACACGTTCGATGCAAAGGATCAGAAGAAATACCAAGGAGGTTTTGATTATCGGTTGCCAATGGCTAGTAATTGGAGTTTCAGACAATTTGGGGAGGTAATTTGTAGCCAATATCCTTGGGGTTTGCTTGATGAAGTGGTATACAAATACTATGATGGGGAAAAGAAATGGGTGACAATTAGTAATGATGAAGAGCTAGCTACCATGTTTGTTAGGCATAAAGAGAAAGATAATTTTCATGTGAGGCTGCAAGTTGATGTGCTTGAGCAGGCATTTGGACCTAGGATGACGGGTGCAACATCTCGGGGAGAACCAAGTTGTCGTAATGGCATCTCTAGCCAGAACAGTTCAGTTGGTGCACGACGACGTGGTGGCTCGACAAGTGTGGGCAACAGCAGTAGGGTCCCCCTTGAATTGGAGCATGATGACTACAATTCTGGGGTTGATGAAGAGAAGCTATATTCTGATGTTATTCGGAATTTACGACGGGCACCTCGGGCTGATAACCAAGATGAGGCTCACAATGCAGTCCGTGTGGATGATGACGCGGTGGGTGAGGACGAAGACCTTGCAGCTGTTGAATGGGACCCTTTGAACCCTAATTTGGAAGAAGGTACAGTTTTTGCATCCATGAATGAGTGTAGAAATGCACTTGTGACATACTGCATCAAGGTAGAACGTACTTTCAAAGTTGACAAGAGCGATCAAGTACGTTACAGAGTGCACTGTCCAACTGAGGGTTGTCCATGGAGGCTGCTCGCATCTAAAATGCGAAATAGCACTAATGTTCAGGTCAAAGTGAACCCTTTTAAGCACACATGCCAGGAATCAACCCTTAGGAAGGATACAATCAGTAGAGCCAAGTCAAGATGGGTGGCAGAAGAAGTAAAGAAGTGGGTGAAAGAAAACCAGCAAGTGGGTGAAAGAACATCAAAGATAAATTCAAGATAGATTTACCATACATGAGGTTGTTCAATGGTAAACAACAGGCTATGGATTCTATGTATGGTAACTGGCAGGAAAGCTTTCAATTGTTGTATTCATTCAAAGGTGAAGTGGAGAGGACAAGCCCAAGTAGTATTGTAGATATTGATCACCACACCGTGGAGTACACATTCAGGGGAGTGACAAAGACCAAGGAATGCTTTAGGAGGGTTTTTGTCTGCTTTGAGGCTTGTCGCCGGGGTTTTTTGGCAGGTTGCAGGCCTTATTTGGCTATTGATGCCACTTTTCTCACAGGGAGGTTTAAAGGACAGTTAGTAGCTGCTTGTGCAGTTGATGCACACAGTTTTGTATTTCCAGTTGCCTACGGTGTGCTGGAGACAGAGTCTGAGGAGAGTTGGACTTGGTTTTTGCATAATCTGCGCCGGGCTATTGCACATCCCAATGGGTTGGTCATTCATACAGATGCCTGCAAAGGTTTAGAAGTGGCCCTGGACAATGTGTTCCCTGGAGTAGAGCATAGGGAATGCATGCGTCACCTTGCTGCAAATTTCATGAAGAAATTCAAAGGAAAGGTGTATACCGACAATTTATGGCCAGCATCTTTGACTTGCAGTGTGAAGAAGCACAACTACCACTTGAGGCAGTTATACATGAATCCCAAAGTGAAAGAATACTTGGAAACACACCACTCC
The DNA here is from genome assembly GCA_032464435.1 of Aegilops umbellulata. Classification (NCBI taxonomy): domain Eukaryota; kingdom Viridiplantae; phylum Streptophyta; class Magnoliopsida; order Poales; family Poaceae; genus Aegilops; species Aegilops umbellulata. Next base: position 433,225,761 of record CP136059.1, on the reverse strand, counting down.
AAGTTATGGGCCAGAAGCCAATTCAGTGAACTGAGCAAAGTTGACTATGTGCACAATAATCTAGCAGAGTCTTTCAACTCAACGATCCAGAAACTAAAGGGTCATTATGTGGTGGATTTGCTGGACAGGATAAGGATAGAATACATGCAGAAATTTCATTATCGTGCAGGAATAGCCGAGGCAAAATTCATGGGCCACATTATCATCCCTGCCGTGATGAATGAGCTGATGCAGAAAACAACAGGCTTGGAAATGAACATGACTCTTTGCTCGGGTACCACAGCAGAGATATCATATTTGGATAAAGAGAAGAGGGAATGGAGATATCCAGTGGATTTAGAAGCTAGAACTTGCAGTTGTAGGCAATGGCAGATAACTGGGTTGCCATGCATTCATGCCTTGTTTTTCATCACTTCTCTCCCTGGTCCAGCAGGGAACATTCAGCAGTATGTGCATGATTACTACTCTGTTGCAAGGTTCAAAGCCACATGTGCTTATGCATTGCCTGCTATGGAGGGAAAACAACAATGGGACATGGTGGACCCTGGATTCAAGCTTTGCGCTCCAGTTCTGAAAAGAGCAGCAGGTAGACCAAGGAGGAGTCGAATCAGACCTCGCAGCGAAGGAGCTGGACTTGGAGCGAGGAAGCGTAGGTGCACAAGATGTGGTGGGTCTGGTCATTTCGGTAAGTATTGTGATAACACAGTAGATCCAGCGTTCGGAGAGAGTTTCGATGAAGGCTTCGATGAAAGTGATCATGGTGATCCAAGTGAGGCTCCAAATAGTGATCATGGTGATCCAAGTGAGGCTCCAAATGATGATCATGGTGATCCAAGTGAGGCTCCAAATGATGATGTTGGTGATCCAAGTGAGGCTCCAAATGATGATCTTGGTGATCCAAGTGAGGCTCTAAATGATGATCCAAGTGAGATTCTAAATGGTGACCAACCTTCTGTTGTTGTGAGTTCTGCTAGGTATGTAAATCTTGCAAGGGTCAAATACTACTGTACATTTATGGGTCACTTGACATGATCTCATTACCCTTTATGTTTTGCACAGCTCTATGATAGGTTTGAAGAAGACGCACAAGGTACCGACAACCAAGAGGAGAAGAGAAGAAGCAATGAGCACAAGGTGCACGAGGAGCAAAGTGATGGCAAGAAGCTCAAGGAACAGACAGAAGCCCGAACGCTATATGTGAATAATTATGAAACATTATGAATAATGTTGTATTTCTGTTGGATGATGTTAGAACTATGTTTGACATGATGGTTAAATCTGTTGGATGATGTTTGAATGAGCACATGGTTTTTCCTTTTTTTTTATTTTTTTGAATTTTGTTTTGCTCTTTTGAATTCTGGTCAAACCTAACTTTGACCAAGATTTAAACAAGTCTAAAACATCAAAATGAAGAACTAAGCCTGGATCCTTCTTAGTCAATCCAAAATGAAGCTGTGTTGAGGTTTTTGAAATTTTCATGAAAAATGTGCTAAAATGAGGGTCCAAAGGTAGGGTAAACGGCCTCATCTCTAAGCAAGGTTTTTTTCGACCTTGTCTGAATCAGCCAAATAACTTTCCTAAACATATATTCTATATATTCTATATATACGGACTATGTGCGCTGGTTTTTCTATTTTTTGATTTTTTTTTAAAAATTTGTTTTGCTCGTTTGAATTCTGGTCAAACTTAACTTTGACCAAGATTTAAATAAGTGTAAAACATCAAAATGAAAAACTAAGCCTGGATCCTTCTTAGTCACTCTAAAATGAAGCTGTGGTGAGTTTTTCGAAATGTTCATGTTTATTTCCCCAAAACACTTCTCTTCACTGCATACAAAAGAGTTTGAGATACTCGAGATATCATACAATACACATGAACTTATCGTTTAAATGTATGTAAACCTTGTTTATCAACTTAAATCGTTAGTATATGACATAAGAAGACTATGTGCGCAGGTTTTTTATTTTTCTGATTTTTATTTAATTTATTATGCTCATTTGAAATCTGGTCAAACATAGCTTTGACTGCTCCAAACCCCTCCCAAACCCCGCTAACCCTAGCGCTGAACCAGGACCGTTCATCTAACCCTAGCGCTGAACAAGGGCCGTCGATCTAACCCTTCTAGAAGGAATCTGTGGGGAGGAGGGTGGCGATCCGCGAGATGCAATCTGATTGGCTGGGAGATTCTTTTTTTTAAACAAATATCGGGTGCACTGGATGGACCGTTGGGCCGTCTCGTTGTCTGGGCCTGAGACCGCAGTAAATAGCCCGTTCAGCCTTTCCAGGCCTTGCATGCATGCATGGGAGGCGGCGACGTGCATAGGCTGCAACGTGGGTTTGCATGCGCGGGAGGCTGCGACGTGCATGCATGCGAGCGAGGCGAGCGAGGCGTGCTAGGCGCGCTAGGCTAGCGAGGCCAGCTAGGTGGTTCAACGAGTCAGATGCACCGTCCGGTCAAATAGCTATGCAGTGATTCAAATGCACGCACGCGCCCCATGCATGCATCGTTTTTGTGCAAAACTTTAAGAGTGCAAAGCGTAACGGATACACACACGCGTTCGGATTCACACACGCACCGTTTTCACCCTTTCTCTCTTCCTCTCCCACCCACAGGCCTATAAATCCCTACTGGCCCGCATGCTCCTCTTTGGTCTTTGCGTGCAATTTGTTAGAAGAAATCTGGTGACCGAGGGTGCATGCATTGTTGGATTGTTGCATGCTGTCATTGCTGTGTATAAATTAGAAAATGCAAATTAATTTAAAAAAACCAAACTGCTATAATTTATACAAGCCCACCAAAGTACCACGTACCCACTGCATCCCCGCAAGCCGCCATCACCGTGATATGCTGTCTCCATCGTGCGGACCATGGAGAACGTGCCATACACTACAAGCGTGCACGACCACGAAGCTGCATGTGAATCTGCACGCACAGCCCACAAAACCTTTTAGTACTAGTAAGCTTGCACGTGCAATGCACGTCTTATACGGTGAGCCAATGAGATTTCCGCAAATACAAAATAAATGTTTCACAAAAATGTTCCACAAAAGGCGAAACACAATTGTGGCCATGTTGTTGCATACAGACCACAATATATATTACTCCATCCATTAGGTCTTCTCATTGGTTGTTAATAAGGAAGATGATTTTTTTATGACTGAAAAAAGCCTCACATAAACATATCAATGTCAGTGAGCCAATATTCTAAAGCAAAATCTCAACACCAAAAATTCTTACTAAGGCACAAAATGTTTGGTACAACTGCTAGTTCCAATAAAAAAATAACTACCTTTAAAATGTATTGGAATCGACTAAAGCTTCTTTATTAATGAAATAAATGATAAAGGAAATAGCATTAATCTAGGTCATCTTGAACCGAATATTGCCTGGGCCACGGTTTGTTAATGTATACAAAGATATGCTTGAGTAATGATCCAAGAGCATGAGCATTGGGGACAGCAGAGCCACCCATCAACAGTTGTGTTCGCTTAAATTTCCTTGTCAATGGATCATCAGACCATGTTCTACTTAACTTTCCTGGCTCATGCTCGGTGCAGAACTTTGCATGGAACTCCTTATTACTTAAGAAATGAATATCACATGGAAATTTAAGCTTAACCATTCGCATCAAGAAATGTCTCGGCTCACTCAGTTTTTTTACCACTTGATTCTGCCCTGGTTGGAGCTATATTAGTTTTAATAGGATATATGTCTGTATTGTCCACCAAACCAACCAAACAAAATCATGCCTTCCAAAAGCTGATGGGGATCTCCCGTTCAACTTCATCCAAGCAATCAAATGCTACATAAAGATATGGTAGTCGTCCAGTGAACTTGCATTAAAAGTGAGGGTTCGCCCAGAAATCCTCTGTTTGTTTTCTAAAAGGGCATGTGCCATTTTTTTTCCTGTGAAGACCTTGTATCATCAGATGACATATGAAATACTGAATTATAAGGTAATAATTTTTTTAAAGGTTCCAGGCTTCCAGCAATGTACATAATACGGAAACGAACTCGTGGGTACCAACTCCTTTGGATGCAGTGACATAGCCCGAATAGATTTCTTAGTGCGCAGTAGACAGTCATTGGAGAAACAAACAACTATAATGGAAACAGAATCGCATAGATGATGGAAATCATTCTGTGAACATTGCCAAGTTAGATAGTTAATATCCCAGAAGTTGATGGTTGTAGCATGTGTGCTTGACAATTTGTGGATCCTGAGGAAGGAAAAACAATATAATTAATATTAGGTATTGAAATGCACAAGAAAATACTAACTCAAGCAAGGTCATATCATGATTTCCCTACATACTCTCTTGGCGCATATATATGGAACTCTTAATCCCAACTTACCAAAGAAACTGCAGGTTCTTATCTAATCAAAATCCATCATACTACCAGAACAGAAAAATGAGGAAAAACTTTCTTGGAGAGCCTCACATGGACCATCCAACACGTCCAAATTTCGCGGAAAATAGGCATATCATCAACAAGTTCTCACAACATTGCTCATCAGGCTCTAAACTCTGAATTTGAGTGTGTCCTCTGCTGTAATTGTTCAGCTCATAGAGATAGCCCTTGTAGGATCATAGATAGGGCCAGGGATGCAAATGTTGCAGGCTATGTAATTCACTCTGTAATTGATAGCCCTTGTGTCATACATTTTCCTTTCCCCTTTTCTCTTAATTGACTGGACCATTATAAAAAGAGGGGCTAGTCAATTAACCTAAAAAAATGACATATGTTGAGTAAAAGTTACTACCCTTGAAGAAACCAATAGTAACAACATTCGACGCAAAAATTTAGTTGCTTCACTTTTAACTTGTCTCGCGATGACAGGTGGGCTGGTCGAGTATGTAATGGGTCTTCGTATAATTGCAGTCTGTCGTTTAATTTGGTCTGACTGTTGAGGCATGGATAAAAAGTATAACTGAATAATTATACACGTCATGTTGTATTCTGATATGCTTATGAGCTAACACCTGTAACTCTCACATACATCCAACTATGGGTCATCATCAGGTTCATGTTCCTGCAAGGGATAGGAAATCAATGAGAAATTTAATCTAAACAAGGAGAAGATCAACAAAAGCTACAGAAAAATCAAAAACAGCTAGGTGCCTTGTCAAGATCCTTAATCAAAAGCAAACTATATTAGTTCAATAAACGGCAATATGAAAAGCATACTGATTAGGAAGCATTAATTAAGCTCACATATGATTTCTCCTTCGGTCCTTCCTGACTCCTTTATCCTTTCATACTCTCCTCCTCTTTGGCACATGTATCTTGCAAAAAGATTCATCATGCAAATTTATATACAAGGGAGTATTTCAGTACAAGCAGATTAGTTTTGGAATCCACACCATACAAAATTAAAATCTATTTCTACTATATAACTTACCATCTACGTCTGACAAATTATCAACAAACTAAAAGGACTTTAACCTGCAGCATCCCATGTGCATCCACGCTGCAGCGCCTTCCTCTAAGCCTCTGCTGCTGCATGAGATGAAAAAGAGTTACTTAGAGGGTCGTACACATACCAGAAATCCTGAAAGCAAAAACATCTTTCCATCCAGCAATCCTTTCAAGGGAACATGAGAAGCACAGCAGTTGATTCATACATACAGTTTCTGAATTAATGTGAAGTTGTGAACACACAGTAGAATGTTACTGAAATGTTCAATTTCATAGAAACATGTTAACCAAAAGGGAGGCGTCCGATCAGGGTGCCGACGCAAAAGTTGGGAAAGGCGTCAGCAACCTCCGGCCTGGAACGGCCGGGCTGTGGCTCGGCGATGCGGTGGCGCTGCCTCGTGCAGTAGTGTGGCGGCGGGCTTGCCGCTCGGCGATGCGGCTGCAGGGCGCTCGCGCGGTGCTGCCCTCTGCGTGCCACGCTCGCGGCCGAGCTCCGCCTCCGGCGCCGCCCGGCTTCCCTTCTCACGCCCTCAGCCGCACCACCTGCTCGTCCGTTGTGGCCTTACAGCCGCCGCTGCTATGTGCTGCACATGCGCTGTTGTCCGCCAATGCGCCGCTTCTCCCCGCCGTCGTCGCGTCGCGGGCGCTCCCTTAACACCTCTCGATGGCGAAGACGAAATCTGGTGAGGAGGGAGAGATTGCTCACGCCACAAGTTGGAGGTGCAGCGCTCGGTTGAGGGTAAGGGGTTTCGATTGGATCTGCTTCCTTTTTTTCATGCGTGATTGTTGGGGCCGCGGCCGCGGATCGAGACGGCAGAGTTTTCGTCCGCTCTCTCAAATCGCTAAAGGCACTCTTGGCTGACGATTAGTGTATATGGACGGCTAGATATAATCAAATGATTCAGATCGTGAGGCTATAAATGATTGGGAGTGTTATGTGTAGATTAAGCTGGGTACGTTTAGCGATGAATATGTTTGCTTGTTTAATAGTAGTAGAGATTGTAATATTTAAAGGGCACACGTAAGTAAACCGTCCCCTCATGAAATATCTATCTTCTTTCCTTTAATTTGGCAGCATACACGTAAACCGTCCCTCATGATACCCATATTCTTTCCTTTAATTTGGCAGCGCGGCAGCCTACCATCTTCTTTCTTTCCTTCTGATATTCATCCATCATTCCCTTTGATTCAATATACCCAAGACAGCAGCTTCAGTTCTATTCATAACCGTTCATGCAGCCCATCCTGAAATCTGGCCGCTTGCCAAGGTAGATAAAGTGGTTCCAATCGGTTTGCAGGAGCGATGCCACTTTCGGCTGTTCCTGTTCCTTGTCGTAGTGACAAGCCACCCGAATCCCCCTGGCCGGTGCCGTGCCAGGGAAGACTGGCGCTGTCCGTCGACGGCTCGTTCCTCAAGGACGACAGCTCAGCTGCTATCGGCATGGTACTCAGAAATGAGAAGGGAGAGGTCCTCATGGCGGCCTATCATTTCATCTTCTTTTGCAACTACCCGCTTGAGGCAGAACTACATGCGATAATGCAGGGCTTGGCCCTTGCAATCCAGCATTCTCATCTCCCGGTGGTGGTGCAAACGGATTCCTCGAAGACGCTATCATGTCTGACTAATGGCGCACTTCTTCGCTCGGCTTATGGACAGATTGTCTTGGAGATCAAGGACCTCTTAGGTAGTAGGGAGTTTTTTCCTCAAAAGATTTCTAGATTTCGTAATAGAGTTGCTGATCAATTGACTAAGTATAGCCGCACCGAGCGTGCCATTGCTGTTTGGCTGGGCTCGGTTCCACCTTGTATCGAGGATTTGTGGCCTCTTGACTGGAACTCTTTACCCATGCAATAAACTCCCTTTACCCTCGCAAAAAAAAAGTATCAATGCTCTGTTGGTTGCTGCTGCTTCTGAACGGACTTGAGGTCATGAGTTGGAAAGCCAGAGGTTCCTATTTTTTCCTTGTCGCGGCCCAGAAAAAAGGCCCAGTCCGTTTCTAAGCAAATACTACGTGAGCGTTCGGTGCTCGGCCAGGTTTCGCTGGACTTTTTTGGACAACGTAGCCGGCAGGTATATTTGGATAGATTAGTACTTTATCCATTTTTATTTACTCTGCATATTAGATTTGACTGAAGTCAAATTTCATCAAGTTTGATCAAGTTTATAGAAAAAATATAAATATTTACCGTAACAAATCTATATGATGTGAAAGTACATTCAATAATAAATCTAATAGTATTGATTTGTTATTGTATATATTAATATATTTTGTTTATAAACTTGGTTAACGTTTGTAAAGCTTGACTTTGACCAAAGCTAATATGCGGACTAAATAAAAACGAAGGGAGTACCACAAATAATACGGGCGAAGTGAACCGGTGACGGATAAAATTACGGTGGTAAGAAGCGATAACCGCCGCTTTATTATTAAAATTTAAAAAAATTAGGTGAAGATAAAGATAAAGATATAAATTTTTGGAATAGATAACGCCCGAACGTCAGATTTTTTGACGTTTCAGGCCGAACCGGTACTGCGCATAGGCGGCGATAATTAAGCCGATCGGGAAACTGCCTGCCTATCATGGAGCTGCGATCGAGGCGGCTCATCGCCTCCGGCGAAGCGCGCCGTCGTGCCAGGCTAGGCTTCACTCCCTCTCCCTCCGAACCGGACCACATCAGCGCCCTACCGGACGAGCTGCTCCTCCTGATCCTCGCGCGCCTCGGCTGCGTCGCCACCGCAGCGCGCACCAGCGTCCTCGCCCGCCGGTGGCGCGGCCTCTGGACCTGGCTCCTAGATCTGGCCTTCCCCGACGTCCCGTTCCGCTCCCTCGGTAAGGCGCTCGACGCCCTCGGCCGCAAGGACACGGTCGTCTCCTCCTTCCACATCCGCGTCGCCGACCAGCCCGGCTCCACCCGCGCAGTCAGCTCGCTGCTGCGGGCCGCCGCGGGGTTCTTGCCGGTGGATCTCGCCGTCGCCGTCCCATCGGGCGTCGCGTACCTGCGCCATCCCGTCAAGCTGCCGTGCTTCGGCTTCGAGCGCACCGCCACGATCTCCCTCCTGATGGACAGCAATCCCGTCGAGCTCCGCCTGCCGACGTCCGCGGCCCTGGCCGCCGCCGACGTCGGCGAGTGCCTGTTCCCCGCGCTCACCACGCTCGACCTCTGCGGCTACTACACCCACGACGGCCTCGCCGCCCTTCTCCCCCACTGCCCCCTCCTGCGCGTGCTCCGGTACGCCGTCCGTTACCGCCGGCCCTGTGACGAGGACTATGTTAGAATTGGGCCCATTATTTGCGGCAGCCCAATAAGCAAATTCTGAAATCTCAAATGGGCCCATGTTTGTGGCAGCTCTCTTGCTAGTGGAGTGGGGAGTGGGAGCTAAAGTTTAGTCCCACCTTGGAAGTTGGAGGAGATGTACACCACCTTATAAGGTGGAGTGTTCTACCACTTGTAAGTGTGTGAGAACAGGAGAGCCTCTCGCGCACTCCTCCGACGACGACGACGACGCCGCTCGCACGCACGCACGCACCGCCCGTCTCGTCACGACACGCCGCGGTTTGATTAGTACATCTACTGTATTGGAGTTTCACATGTTAGTAGCTGCTGTCGTCATGTTTAATATGCTGGAATTAATCATGGAAACGATGCCTAATTATCCAACAATCCAAAAACCTAATTGTAGGCAATTTCCTAATTTATCAATGGCTGGATTTACCGATGCGATGAAACCAGATAAGTTTACCGGGGTGAACTTCAAGAGGTGGCAGATTCAGTGCCAACTCTGGCTTGAGGCCCTGAAGATCTGGGAGGTCAGTAAGGGCAAACCCGAAGGAGCTATGTCTGAGGAAGATCAGACTAAGTTCAAGGATGCCATTACTGCCTTCAGAGGCTGTGTTCTGAGTGTTCTTGAGGGTCGTCTGCGAGATGTGTATATGCACATAACAAACGCCAAAGAGCTCTGGGATGCACAGGATGCTAAATTCGGTGCTACCGATGCAGGCAGTGAACTGTATGCCATGGAGAGCTTTAACGACTACAGGATTTTGAAGTAGTTCAAAATGGAACAGTCAAAGAAAGAGTTCTTTCCTGTGTTACAAGGTGTGAAATTGAGTAAGACTCAAAGCCTGACCACGGCAGAAGATAGAAAAAGAATGAAAGTCATTCCCTATGCCTCGGCCATAGGTTCTATAAAGTATGCCATGCTGTTTACCAGATCTATTGTATACCCTACACTGAGTTAAGCAAGGGAGAACAATGGTGACCTAGGAGTAGATCACTGGACAGCGGTCAAAATTATCCTTAGTGGAATAAGGATATGTTTCTCGATTATGGAAGTGACAAAAGGTTCGTCGTAAAGGGTTACGTCGATGCAAGTTTTGACACCGATCTGGATAACTCTAAGTCTCGATCTAAATACATATTGAAAGTGGGAGCAATTAGCTAGAGTAGCTCCGTGCAGAGCATTGTAGACATAGAAAATTGCAAAATACATAACGGATCTGAATGTGGCAGACCCGTTGACTAAACTTCTCTCACAAGCAAAACATGATCACACCGTAGTACTCTTTGGGTGTTAATCACATAGCGATGTGAACTAGATTACTGAATCTAGCAAACCCTTTGGGTGTTGGTCACATGGCGATGTGAACTATGGGTGTTAATCACATGATGATGTGAACTATCGAGTTAATCACATGGTGATGTGAGTTAATCACATGGTGATGTGACCTAGATTATTGACTCTAGTGCAAGTGGGAGACTGAAGGAAATATGCCCTAGAGGCAATAATAAAGTTATTATTTATTTCCTTACATATCATGATAAATGTTTATTATTCATGCTAGAATTGTATTAACTGGAAACATAATACATGTGTGGATACATAGACAAACAGAGTGTCACTAGTATGCCTCTACTTGACTAGCTTGTTAATCAAAGATGGTTAAGTTTCCCAACCATGGACAAAGGAGTTGTCATTTGATTAACAAGGTCACATCATTAGTTGAATGATCTGATTGACATGACCCATTCCATTAGCATAGCACCCGATCGTTTAGTATGTTGCTGTTGCTTTTATCCATGACTTATACATGTTCCTTTGACTATGAGATTATGCAACTCCCGTTTGCCGGAGGAACACTTTGGGTGCTACCAAACGTCACAACGTAACTGGGTGATTATAAAGGAGTACTACAGGTGTCTCCAAAGGTAGATGTTGGGTTGGCATATTTCGAGATTAGGATTTGTCACTCCAATTGTGGGAGAGGTATCTCTGGGCCCTCTCGGTAATGCACATCACTTAAGCCTTGCAAGCATTGCAACTAATGAGTTAGTTGCGGGATGATGTATTACGGAACGAGTAAAGAGACTTGCCGGTAACGAGATTGAACTAGGTATTGGATACCGACGATCGAATCTCGGGCAAGTAACATACCGATGACAAAGGGAACGACGTATGTTGTTATGCGGTCTGACCGATAAAGATCTTCGTAGAATATGTAGGAGCCAATATGGGCATCCAGGTCCCGCTATTGGTTATTGACCGGAGATGTGTCTCGGTCATGTCTACATTGTTCTCGAACCGTAGGGTCCGCACGCTTAAGGTTACGATGACAGTTATTATGAGTTTATGAGTTTTGATGTACCGAAGGAGTTCGGAGTCCCGGATGAGATCGGGGACATGACGGGGAGTCTTGAAATGGTCGAGACGTAAAGATCGATATATTGTACGACTATATTCGGACATCGGAAGGGTTCTGAGTGGTTCGGGTATTTTCGGAGGTACCGGGGAGTTACGGGAATACGAGGAAGAAGCAATGGGCCTTGATGGGCCTTAGTGGGAAGGACCAGGAGGTGGCGCGCGCCCCTCCCAAGCCCAGTCCGAATTGGACAAGGGGTTTGGGGCACGGCCCCTCTCTCCCTTCCTTCCCCTCTTCCCCTCTTTCCCCCCTTGACCTAGTTGGACTAGGAAAGGTGGAATCCTACTCCCGGTGGGAGTAGGACTCCCCTTGGCGCGCCAAACATAGGGCCGGCCTCCTCCCTCCCTTGCTCCTTTATATACGGGGGCAGGGGGCACCCCATGGACACACAAGTTGATCTTCGTGATCGTTCCTTAGCCGTGTGCGGTGCCCCCCTCCACCATATTCCACCTCGGTCATGTCGTTACGGTGCTTAGGCGAAGCCCTGCGACGGTAGAACATCAAGATCGTCACCACGCCGTTGTGCTGACGGAACTCCTCCCCGACGCTTTGCTGGATCGGAGCCCGGGGATCGTCATCGAGCTGAACGTGTGCCAAGAACTCAGAGGTGCCGGAGTAACGGTGCTTGGATCGGTCGGATCGTGAAGACGTATGACTACATCAACCGCGTTGATATAACGCTTCCGCTTTCGGTCTACGAGGGTACGTAGACAACACTCTCCCCTCTCGTTGCTATGCATCACCATGATCTTGCGTGTGCGTAGGAAAATTTTTGAAATTACTACGTTCCCCAACACAGTTCATCGACCACTAGAAGCGGAAACTTGTTCTTGACTGTCGCTGTGTTCAGGCGCCGAAAATCCACACAAAAATGCCAGCTGCCGTCCTTTTTCTTGACCAACAACACCGGCGCTGCGTACGGGATCAGGCTATGTGCTATCACCCCGGACTGCAACATCTCTTGAACCTGCTTCTCAATCTCGTCTTTCTGCGCTGGTGAATAGCGGTATGGCCTTGTGTTAATTGGAGCAGTGCCGGGCTCCAAGTTGATGGCATGATCGTATTGCCTCTTAGGCGGAAGGGTTTTGGGTTCAGAGAACACGTCCTTATATTCAGATAAGAGTTTTTGAATATTGGCCGGAACTGGTTCAGGTTCAGGTTTTTCCACTGTTTCCACCGTAACCAAAGCTGCAGTCCAGATATCATTAGCCACTTCCATTCGGTGCAGTTGATACGCATCGAGCTGGGATATTGGAGGCAAGTCTGAGGTACGCACTCCTTGTAAGTGTACGCTCTTGCCCTGGGTGTCGAAGTCGATGGTTTTGTGTTGCCAGTGACAGTTCATGGGACTGTGAGCCGATAACCAGTCTATTCCCAGCACTCCATCATAAGCATCAAGTGGAAGGATGCGTAGATCTGTGTGAAATGTGTGTCCAGGAACTTCCCAAGCTAATCCTCGCATGATTTGGATGCACTGGAGTCGTTGCCCGTTGGCCACGCGAACTGAAACTGGAGGCAGTTGTTCTGTCTGGACTGTCAGATGAGAGAGGAAAGCTTCGCTGATGAAACTGTGCGTGCTTCCAGAATCAACCAAGAGCAACATAATCTGATCACCCACTTGAGCTCGGAGACGAATTATGGATGGTGTTTCCTCCCCAGAGAGAGCTTGCTGGGATAATGAGCAGCACTCGGGTTCTTGTAATGCTGGTGCATCAAGCAGTTGCAGGGCGTGGACTGTGTCATCTGAAAGGATCTCGCCGAAGTCGCCGACCTCGATCATCAGGATCTGGCCGGTGCGTTTGCACTAATGCTCTCTGGAGTATTTGTCCCCGCAGCGAAAACAGAGGCCGTTCGCTCTTCTAAACTCGCGCAGTTGGCGCTCCCATGCATAATCATCGCCCCCTTGCCGTGGTGCAGGTGCGGCGCGGGCTGGAGCGGCGGCGGCTGGTGGTGCAGCTGGTGGTGGTCGCCCCACTAGTGTGATGCGCGGACGCGCTATGCGCTGCTTCTCCAACTCTTCTTCCTGAATGCGAGCGAACACTGCGGCCCGAGTAATGCTGGTAGGCTCTTGTAATCGCACACCGAGGCGCAGCTCGTCCTTGAGGCCGATCAGAAACTGTGAAATGAAGAATTTGGTGCTCAAGGTCGGATCCAGAGCGAGCAAATGGTACATGGCTGTTTCGAACTGATGGCGATAATCCTGAACACTTCCTGTCTGCCTTAACTGAATGAAGTTGTGCATCTAAACCTCGAACTCCTCGGGACAAAATTCCTCCTGTACTGCAGCTCTGAATTGTTGCCAATTGACCCCAGGGTGCGTCTGTCCATAGGCCTGGAGCCACATTGCGGCCAGGCCGTCCATGTACAGCGCCGCGGTGGTGACCCAGTTGTGTTGTGGCACGCGGTACAGCTCGAAGTAGGTTGTGCAGCAGTCCAGCCAGATGCGCGGGGCGTCGCCGTCGAACCGCGGAAAATCATGCTTGGGCAGCTTGATGTAGTGGTCGCCGTGGAGGTCGAGCTCCGAGGGCGACGGTGACCGCGCGGTGAGCAGCGGCGAACCGTGGTTGGCGAGGCGGGCGAACGGGAGCTGTGTTGCACCGTCGGTGTAGAGGGGCAGCGGCGGAGGGTGACTCGGTGGTGGTGGTGGGGGTGGTGGACGGTGCGCGGAGGAGTCCGCGGTGGCCGTGACGCCCGATGGAGATGCGGCGCCGGAGACGGTCGCCGCGGGATCCACGGTCGGCGCAGCCTTGCGGGCCTTGTCCACATCGGCTTGCGTGAGATCGATCTGCTTGGACAGGAGCTTGAGCTCGGCGGAGACTTGGTTGTTGTAGGCGACCTGCGCCTTGTGGCGTTCGTCGGCGGTCTTTTGATTTGCGTCGAGACGGCGGATGACGGACTCGAGCAAGTTCTGCAACTTGTCCGTGGTTTCCGACATGGCGTCGAGCATGCGGCGGGTCTGCGCCGAGGGTTTGGATGGTGGTGCCATGGTTTCGCGGGATCAGATCGAACCCCGGGCAGGATTTCGTGCAGGCTCGCCGGAGCGGCACGCACCTGACCCGGTGGATGTTACCAATCGATCGGCGATCAACGACGGTGGGGAAATTTTTTTGGCTCCGAATACCAGATTGTCACGCCCCGATCCAGAGGATTTGGGGAGAGAGGAGAAGGGGGTCGGGGTGAGGAAGAACAGGGGAGTAGGTGAGAGCGAGAGAGATGAGATGAGGGGAAAGTGATTCATTCACTGTTTCGATGCCGTCTCCAACCAGTCTATTCGGTTACAAGTAAGCCACCGCTGGCTTCACACTCACGCCAACACTTGGCTTAACACACACGCATACACTTGGCCGTCGGGCCCCACGGTGACCTGGTCATTGCAAGTGGCTAGCTGCACTTGCACTGGTTAGTCCACTGCAGGTTGATCTGCAGGCATGACACTCCCGCGCAACTGGCAGCGAGGCCACGGGGAGGGCTCGTCGTTCTCTGCCACCAAACCGCCTCCTCCTCTCCCGCCGCCGCTAGGGGGCTCAGCCGAGCAAAGCTTGACCGGAGCCGGCGACGGCGGGGTGCTCATGTTCCTCTGCGGGATGTGATGCGGCGCGATGGCGTGGTGGCGGGCTCGGTAGCGTGGCGCGCTTGCTGTGCTTCGGGCAGCGCGGCAGGTGGTTGTTCGCGCGGGCGTTTTGTGGTCGCGGATCTGGCGCACGGCGGCTCCTTGCGGCGAGGGCGCGGAGTGGCGCGACCTGGCGACCCTGGGTCATCGGATGGCGCATGCTGGCGGCGGCCGCGGTGACCGGTGGCCCGCCCGCGGGCGTGTGGAGGTGTGGCTATGGACGTTGGGTGGTGTCCATTGGCTTCGGACGGGAGTGAAGGGACTTCGCGTGAGCGGTCGATGGGGGCGAGGCTGGCTCAGATGCAGCTGCTCGGCAACCAGAGTTGCCGGCTGCCATCAGCGGCTCACCGTCTCGATTAAGGATGCCCAGATCTTATGGGGCGGCGTCCGCTTTCCCTGGGTATGCTGGCCGGCAATTGGCAGCCGCCATGGATTGGCCGCCGGTGCAGGAGTGTGACTTCGTCCTCCGGTCGGGGTTAGTTACTCCTCTCTCGAGGTCGGGCGTGTGGTCGCCCTGGAGTCGGTTCTTCACTCTGGGCCGCCTCCGGTCAGGCAAAGACAGGAGTTCGATTGGGGAGCGTTTGCATGTTTTAGCGTTGGTGTAGGTCCATGACGGATTGACGGTGGTGGTCGAGACGGTGCTTGACGGTTGTAGAATCGGTGCTAAAGGTCGCGAATTTGACGTCGTCTGAGCTGATGGCTCAATGGTGGCCGTCGGCAGCCATTGGGCCATATCCCCCTCAGTCCACCCGGATTGGAGGGGATTATAGGTGTGGGCGCCCTTACGGTGGTGGCGCTGATGCCGGGCTTTTCCTACCGTGGCATGTGCACGGTCAAGTGGGCGGTTGGCGGTGTCTCATGGCATGGATGTCAGGGCGGCGCCCCTGAAAGGCGGTCTGCATGGTTGGCTCTCCGGTGGACTCCATGGTGGCGGTGGTGGCTATATCTCTTGGTCGTGTGGGCGACAAGAGGTGTAGCGGTGGGTGGCTCGCGCGCTTTTTTGTCTCTGATAGTGGCGGCACCCCGACAGGGATCTGAAGAACAGGACTTGTCGCGCTCCTCGTGAAGACCTCATAGTGACATGCGGGAGCTACTGGGCGAAATCCTTATGCTTTGGCGTCGATGACGGTGACGCCCATAGGCGCCGCTCTCTTCTTGGAGATGTCGTCGCGGTGCTCCTCTCCATGTCTGGCCTTCGGGTGAGGACCTTTGTCGTTGTGGACTCGGCAACGACGACGTTCTGCGCAGTTCTCTCTCTTGAGGGTGTTGTCGTGGAGTTTAGGTGTAGTAGGGCGTAGTGTGGCGGTATTCTCTGTTCTCTGTGTTTTCTCTTTCGGTAGCTTCGTGTGCGTGATCCGTCTATCCTAGGATTGGCTTTGTAAGAGGGTCACTTCACCACCTTGTATCTTTTGCCCGTGTACTGTGTTTGGTTCGTGCTTTATATATAAAGTGGGGCGGAAAGCTGTTCCGAGAATATTAGGGAGACACCGAGAATGAGGCATCAGGTTTTTTTTTATTTTGATAAAGGACATTTTCATTCCATCGATCTATCAAGATGATACAACCACACCGAGCGAGTGCTCAGCCTCTGCATAATACGATGCACACAGCCGACACAACACTAGAGAGTGAGGCATGCAGATAAACTCAGATCATAGTACATTCCCAGGAACAAAACGCTAGAATAAAATGTTAATTTTTTCTTCAAACAAGAGGTTGAAATCCCTGGCCTCTGCATCGTCACGATGGGCACATCCATATCCGTATTGAAGTTTATGTTTGTCTAAGCTGGCGATCCCAAAATCGTAAAAAAGAAACATAGAACAAAAAGATAGAAAACAACAGCAGAACAAGATATTAATTTAAGAGACCTTCTACGGTACATCAATATAATTTGAACCGTTCATTTTTATGGTTAGAGGACCCAGATTAGGCAATACTACTGCAGATTTTTGGTAGTATATTGACTAGTTAAGGGCATTTTCGGTAGTTTATCAATCACACAAGCAGATTAAGGCAAGCAGATTCATGTGTGCATATGTCAGCCGGAATCGATCTAGCGAAGGGAAGCGATCAACCTGCTGCTGTGTACGTGCACGTTCAACCTACATACGTGTATTGCGTCGTACAGCTTGGGGCAGGAAGAGTCAGTTTACTTCGTCGTCGTCCTCACCGCGCCGGAAGTAATCCATGATGGAGTGGTAATTTGGATTCAGACCGAGGCTCCAAGCGCGGGAGGAGATGAAGGTCCGCACAGCCGCACAAGCACCGCTGCTTGCTGCGTTTCTCATCTGGTGTGTGGCGCCGCGGTTGTGGTCTGAGGAGAGCCATAGTCGAAGTCAATGTCGAGCATATCGCCGGACACCTCGAGCTGCTGCTCGAGGCCGCACGCTCGCATGGCCCAGATCTCCAGCTTGACTTGGCCACCGTCTACGTCCATGCCTCCTCGTTGCTGTCGTCCATGCCCGACGGGTCAAGAAGGGCCTCCATGTCGGCGGCTAACTCCGTGAGCTCGGCTTCCGTCGGAGTCAGGCCAAAGCATACAAGGTTGCCGTGGAAGAACTGAAGCAGCGCCAATGTCGCAGCTGGCTTCGTCGGTTCCGACGATTGTCGCCGTTCTCATCACTTTAGCCTCGACAGAAGGTGCTGATGCTCTTGGGCTGCGATCACGGGTCTGCAACTTGCACTTGAACCACGCCAGTACGAGCTGACCGCTCCGGCAGCCAGAGGGATCAGTGGCGACGTGGGTTGTAGACGCACCCGCTCGTGCCTCCGAGCTATTTTGTGTCATTTTGTGCAGGCACTGGCTGCAGCGGCGTCGGGATGGCGGAGGACTTGAGCCGGTGCCATGCATATAGAAGTACCAATATGCCCTAAAGCTACAATTTATTTGATCCACATCAACCGTTGGATCAACTAAATACTACCCATTATATTAGGTAGTATGATGTACCGTAAAAATTCTCTAATTTAATACCTTCAAGAAAATATAAAGGCATCACGCTGTTGTCTCTCTGTCTTGTTGAGAACATCCAAAACAAAGATTTTCATCCTATTGCCTAGGCCAATCACCGAAAGCCAACACGTCAGCAATGAGACACCGTCGTCTTTATAAGAAGGTAAGGACACAAGTTTGTTGCTGTTGTGTCCAATCAATGAAGGTGAGAACAAGAGTTTTCACCCCGGACACGAAGCGGTGTTCCAGTCACCATTTTGATGAATATGAGTATGAACCGGGAGTCTCTCGCCGACGGCTAATCAGCTGATGTTTAAGCAGTTACGGCATTACACTAATGCGCGCAGGTGTAAACCATAAAGAGCTGGTCACGGAAAGAGATAGATGCATTGCAGTGGTTTTGAACTACTGGGCAACCCATCAAAGAACTCGGTCACAAACAACTATTTCCTGTGTCAAACCCATCCCAACTCAAATGAGGCATAAGTATATACTATGCGTATGCAAAGACCAGACGACAAGAACAGTCACTGGGATGCATGATAACGCAAAGGAGAAAAGCCGAGTGCAGCCCCAGCTGCACGCATACAATGAACAGCCAACCGAAGCAACCAGACGCATATATGTCTTCGCAGCAGCAACACGGAACTGATTCCCAGCGGTCGACACAGCCTCGCATCAAAGGCAACGGATTTAAACAGCTAGCTGCATTTGGGACCACATTACAGAACATCGTTTCCCCTAAAGAAAAGACTACTGAAGATGATTATCTATTCCATACTCAAGCACAAAAGAAGTTTGATTCCCTTAAAGAAAAGAATACAGAAGATCAATGCCATACCCCAAGATACAAGCAAAGTGAGGAGATCTTTTGTTTTAAAAGCCAAATAAAAAGCAAAGAATACTAAGCTAGTACTTCTATTCTCTGTCGTGGGGCGAACTATATGGACCGGGCCGGTAATGAACTGTAAGTCGGTCAATTAAGCTGTGGCAGCAACTGGTGATGGCATACTTTTTTTTGCCACACGGTGGTAACTATGATGACATGACAAATGACACACATGCATCGCGGAGTTCAGTTGATCTTGGCCTCCCTTTTCAGGCATGATGCCACATGTGGCACTAGTTGCCTGTTCGGCTCTATATGTCGCTACTGAATTGATCCGTTAACTTCTACGAAGATAGATTTGGTGAGGCTAGGTATGCATGATTGTGATTTTACTTGTGTTGTCAAGTGGTTGGAGGACGGCGGAATGTTGTTTCCGTAGGCATTTGCCTTCGGTGGTCCGATCCGACGACGATGGAGAAAATCCCTCTATGTATCCTTGGGTAGTTGGATTTGGTTTTGAAGACGCGTCTGATGCTGCTACCTTTGCTGCTGATACACATCCGCGGTTGCTCTCCATGGAAGCAAAGCATATATTGGCCTTCATACTTTGAGCGTTACACTACCACCACCTCTGCATATTTATATATGGGGGGTCAGCAGGGCAAGACCCCATATGTTCCATGCCGTGCAGTTTTTTATCCACCTTGCTGAAATGAGGGTGCTGAGAAATGTTGAAGATGGTGGTGCGGGAAATCTGACGGGAAAGCTAAGGTAACATGACGCAATTTCTCACATATATTTTGTTTACATGTATACTCTAATTTATTGTAAAGTGGCTGTTGCGCATCCACTCTTCTTATTGCACATGAGATATATGCAGTGTACTTGTGTCTTAAATGCGATAAGAAGGTTTTCTACAGAGAACTTCTTAACCTAGCTTTGAGAAAAAAAATATGGTAAGGCCCCTAGATATTAAATATACTCCACTATTGTTTTGGAAAAAAACTGTTTTTCGCAAATGGAACAAGAATGAAGTCTACTTCTCATCCCTGAACTTGCCACTTTGTTTAGACTCGACCGTCAACCCCAAAACCAGTTATTTCACACACTCAACTCTACATAATGTTCAAGACTCAACCCTAGGCTCGGCTGAACCCGGTTCTCACCAACGAGGCTGGTTTTGACCCGTTGACTGCGCGCCTACTCAACTCGGCTACGTCAGCTTTTGACCCCTCCTTACATGTGGGGCCCAACCGAAGGAAAACCCTCTCTTTCACAGTCATCCTTTTCTTCTCTGTTTGTCTCTGCCCCCGATGGCTCGCCACGCCCCATCCCCTCTCTAGGGTGTCTTTAGTAGGGTGCATGAGCTTAAAAGTTCTCTACAACCCATTTTTGACTGTTTGGCAGGGTGTATGGGCTCACCCCCTCTATGCCCATCTCCTGGAAAAAGGCCTCTCAGCCGTGCTGAGTTGAGCATGCCCATATAGGGTGCATGGAGGCAGCCATGCTCGCCCCGACCCTCAAAAAATGTTCCGAATTTCAAATTTTGCTTAAATTCTCAAAAAATGTTCAGAATTTCAAATTTTGTTTAAATTTTCAAAAAATGTTAGAATTTTTTAAGAAATAGATTATCAGAAAATGTTCAGAATTTCAAAATCTAAATTTTAGAAAAAAAAACATATTTTATATAAATTCATAAAATTTTTAGAATTTAAAAATTAAATTTTCGAAAAAGGAATTCCAAAATGTGTTTAAATTTTCAAAAAAGTTCGGAATTTGTTTAAATTTTTGAAAAATGATCAGATTTCAAAATTTGCTTAAATTTTCAAAAAAGGAATTCCAAAATGCGTTTAAATTTGAAAAAATGTCAGAATTTCAATTTTTTTTGAATTTTTGAAAAATGATCAGATTTCAAAAAATTAAAAATGTTAAGAATTTCAGAATTTGTTTAAATTTTCGAAAAAAAATCAGAATTTCAAAATGTGTTTAAATTTTTCTTCACGTTTTTCAATTTTTTTTCACCATTAAAAAAATCAAAATTAAAAATTGTGCAGCATGTTTAAACACATGCAGGCTACCAAACAAAGTCTCATCTCAGCTTGTCTCAGCACATACATCGCTACGCTACCAAACAACAGCAAATGCATGTACTCAGCATGTCTAGAGTTAACATGTCTCAAAGGGAACAACAATGCTATGGTGGGAACTGCTACCAAACACACCCTTTTTATGCTGTGTTGCTACTACTCCTGTTCTTGACGCCGCTAGCATGTTCCATGCGAGCTCAGCGTCAGACGTCGCAATGTTGGACTTACTCGTGCGTCAGACGCCGACACCAAACTCAGTGTGCCCCCTGCTATTCATGCAGGTGACCCGCCTCTGGTGCGGCGGCGTGGTGCTCGACCAAGCAGTGCACCATTCACGGTCATCGACATGCGCGGTAACGCGCAGTTCTTCTAGATGTCCGTGAGCAACTCCTGTTTGGACGGAGCACCGACCGTGCCGTCGTGCTTCGACCACACACTGTTCGCCGCCAGCCTCCCGTGTGCCGCCACCCACGGCGGTGCTCTATAACCACCCCGAGTACAAGCCAGAGTCGGAGTTGGGTCTGCATCCACGCACGTGAGTGCCATCTCACCATGACCAAGGCCTAGGTCAGCGCTAAAGGCGTGGTGCGCCGGCACGTCCACGTTCCGCGCGCGTTGTGGCGGCAGTACGTGTGCCGCGTGTGTGTGCTGCCTGCGGTGGCGAAGACGCGACTGTACTCTATGGTGAACCTGCCCGCATGGCTCTACTCCACTTTAATTTAGGGCCGAGGCACGTCATGGTGGTCGTCGGGGCCGGCGTTCCCGTGGTCTCAATCATCCATGGGGTGCCCAGGTTGGTTCGATGCGGCAAGACGACCACGACACGGTTGTTGGAGTCATCGGTGGCAATTGGTAGCCGAAGTTGGATGCGCCTAGGTGGTGGAAACCAGAAAAGATGACGACCGGCCTGGTCTGAATGCCCTCTTTGCCCGTTAGCTGAGCTCAGGTTGCGGCGACACCGCCTCTACCGGAGGTTCAGGATGGGGTATGGCCACGATGGAATGGCTACATAGAGATACGGGAGAGGGAGGATAGACAGAGGGGGTAGGTTTAAGCGGCTGCCACGTAGACCAAAATGGAAGAAATGTCAGAAAATTGGCTTTAACTAAGGCAAGGAACGGGCTGACAAGTTTGGGGGGTGTGAAATAACCGGTTTTAGAGTTCAAGGTTGTGTCATAAACAAAATTGTAAGTTGAGGGTTGAAATGTGAACTTCTCTCATAGATCAATAACAAAAGTGTCTTGCATATATAAACTCAAATTAACGTTGCAATCACCAGTATATATATGCTTAGACGTGTAGTTGCTTCTTGGCTTCTATATATTTAATTAGTGCTAGCTAGCAACTATACAATTTTTGCCGAGCAAGTGACGATTGAATTAAACGATTACTAATTCTCCCTCTGCATTGTTGCATGCAAACTTTCCACAGCTTGGCGCCCGTGGAAAATTTGTGGAACGAATGGGAGATCCACTCCCTGGTGCTCACGAGCTTGGCACTGCAATTCTTCCTCTTCTTCACAGCAGGGATGCGAAGGCGTAGCGCATGGGGCGTCCTCGGCGCCGTCCTGTGGCTCGCCTACCTCTTAGCCGACTCCGTGGCTGTCTTCGTCCTTGGCCACCTCGCCGTCCGCGTGAGCGGACCACAACACGAGCTCATCGCCTTCTGGGCACCGTTCCTGCTCGTCCACCTGGGCGGGCAGGACACCATCACCGCCCTCTCCATGCAGGACAACGAGTTGTGGAATCGTCACCTCCTAGGCCTCGTCTCCCAGGTGGCAGTGGCCGGCTACGTCGTGTCCAAGTCTTCTTGGACAGATAAGCGGTTGTTGGCTGCCACCGTGCTCGTATTCCTCTCCGGGAGCTTCAAGTATGCTGTCCGCACCTGGTGCCTTTATTCAGCCAGGCCATCAAAAATCAAGGTTAAATCCGTGCGTATTTTGTCAAGAACACTAAGAAGTTTGCAGTATGAAGAAGACTATAAATATGGATGGTATGACTTTGAGTTTTGGGATGAAAAATTGGATATTATTCTTGGTAAGAGTAACAAGACGTTTTCGGGGGGTGAAGGAGAAGCCATGGAAATCATGTCAATGGATGCTCCTCCAAATACGGTGATGAGCGTTTTTGCTCGGGATGATCTGCCAAGCAAGCTAGAGAAGTTTCAATCAACTTTGTCTCTCCAGGAGCCATATGAGTATACTGGCAGAAATCTGGTAAAATGTTATGAGAACTTCTACACAAAAAGACCAATTTTAAGTTTATACGAGGAGGGTGTCAGGTTTATTTTTGGAGCTATGAGCTGTGAAAGTTTAGATATTGAAGGCTCGGTTGCTTGGTCAATTCTTCGAATTCCCTTTTTTGTTTTTTTTTGGGGAATTACTGTAATTCTCTGGCTGACAGCTATCCTGCTCCAGTATCTTACACCCCCCATAGCCCTAGTGCTCTTCATCCTGGCTGAGAAGGAACACCAAGTCCATAATAGAGCTGATGTCACCGTGTCCTACATATTGCTAATAGGAGCCATAATCCTAGACGTGTCCTCTGCCTCCATGTCCATTCTTTCCTCTGCAAGATCCAACCGTTTTGGATGTGGGAGCAGGATTAACAGTGTATTCTTGCATGTAATCGACGGCATTCAGCCACCATGGAGCAGAAAACTGTGGTCCGAGAAGATAGCACAATACAGCATGGTCAAGAGGCACACCATGGAAGATACTGGAGGCATGTCATATGTGTGGCAACGGATTGGCAAGTATTTTATAGCTTGGGGTGTCGAACTATTGGATCCAAGCCTGACGCACACACAGGTCACCGGAGATCTCAAGGAGTTTGTGCTCAGCAATTTGGTGCGTTATGGGATCAATAAAGAATACAATGTTACCAATTTTCGTGGCCAGCTAGCGCTTCAAAAGTGGAGGCAGACGGCTCTGTATGATAGCGTCGATGGTGTGAAGGATTTCCCCACAAGCATTCTCATTTGGCACATTGCAACAGATATTTGCTACTATTCTGGAAGCAGCAGCACGACCAACACAGATTGTGAAGGATCAAAGAAGAAAATATGCAGAGAGCTGTCAAATTATATAATGTACCTTGTCTTCAAGTGTGGCGTGATGCTTACCAGCAACTCCCAGCTTGTTCATAACGAAGTTCATGGTGAAATGAAGAAAGTTCTTGCAGATCAGTGGTCAAAGATGGTCAATCATGGGGAGGAGGATGTCATGAAGGTGTTTGAAGGCACAAAAGATGAACAACCACCCTTGACAGTGAATGAGAATCATGGACGGCCGGTAAATACACATAGTGCTACCTCCAGTGATCTGAAGAAACTCCTGGAAAGGGCCGCAGAAGCTATTTATTCTCCAGTGCTACCTCATGCATCCAAGGTGGCCCAGGAGCTCATGGGTATCGTTGATGAAGGTGGGCGCTGGGATCTTATCGCCGCGGTGTGGTTGGAGATGCTTTTATACATCGCGCCTCGTTGTGGGGGTGCTTTCCATTACCAGCATCTTTGCACTGGTGGGGAGTTCATCACGCATATCCTCCTCCTCATGCGTTCTCTAGGCCCATTTCTACCAGGACCTGACAATCCAGCTCCT
The DNA here is from genome assembly GCA_032464435.1 of Aegilops umbellulata. NCBI lineage: Eukaryota > Viridiplantae > Streptophyta > Magnoliopsida > Poales > Poaceae > Aegilops > Aegilops umbellulata. Next base: position 433,201,556 of record CP136059.1, on the reverse strand, counting down.
TGAGCCCTCTGATCGTCTACCATTCATGTGCCAGGTCATGAGATGATTGCAGTTCTAGTCATCACAAGCTAGCAAGAACTGGTGTGTGCAAAATAGTGTGCTATATAATAAGTTCTGAGTTCCATTTCCTCTAGTGGAATGGGAATACATGGAACAAATGTCGAATGTTATTTGTGATGCGAAAGTTATGAGTACTTGTCTATTTCGATTACGCTGTTGACTGTAAGAGGGAATTATTCCGAGAGAAACAAGTGTATGTATGTATGCTAAATTTCTGTATAATTTTTTGTATCTACAAATGTCATGATATAATGAGATGCTTTCCAGAATGTATTTTCGAGTTGTTTACTTGCTTTTACAGTGTCAATTATTTTGAATTCGACAAACAAATTCATATAGCAAGCATGCTAGTTGATTTTTATGAATGGATTCATTCAATGTAGATATATTTTCCATGTGATCGAGGCATTTTTCCGAACTATGAAACATTGTCTGTGTGTTGCGGAAACAAGTTTGTTTTGAAGTACAGGTATAATTTTTGAACTCGGCGGAAAAAAAAGTATTCATGTGGTTGTGTCTAGGCGACGAAGTAATGGCCTAAAAGAAGGATGGATAGGCTCAAGTGCGAGGCATGGAGATGGCTCTTCGAGCTGCATTTCTCAGGAGACAATCGAGCTATGTGCGGCAATCGGAGTGTGGAATTTGAGAGTAGTGCGGCTTCCGTCACAATGAAGAAAACTTATTTAAACCCAGGAGCTCGTAGAAGTAGCAACCGAAAAGTCGTTGACGTAGATCAGAAGATGCTGGCGGCCTCTAGGCTTCCGCCACGGTGAAGAAAACAAGTCAGGTTAGGCCGAGACTACCCAACATTCATCGGTTGGAACTCGAGCTAGAGGACCAAGACGTACAACCATGTACTCAGCATCTCGGGATAGTGCACGCGAGACAAACCTATAGAAAAAAGGCCAAACCCAAAGAACGAGATTTGAGGACACGCCAGCTTCCACACGCCTCCCGGTCATCCGAGGAAGCCTCACCGAAGCAAGGATAAGGCGGGGATACTTTATTTAGCACCGATAATGACACTGTCGTCACAACACCATCGGACGGAGGCCTATTTCTTTTTTTGTAGGGTAGGACAGAGACCTATCTAATGCTCAAAGAGGAGGAAACTACGGCTCCCATCAGTATATCAAGGCCTCCGCACACACCCACAGACGGAGCCAGCTGAGGAGAAGGAGGCCGTAAAGTGGAAAATTTAGCGGAAGCGCTAGGTAGCAGCATATCCTGCACCGTTTGTTCATCTTTGCTTTGCTTCGAGATGTGGTTATCTTGCCTTGAGTTATAGTGTGTCAGTTTCTACTTTTTATACAATATGAAAGCATATACATCGGTTAATACAGACGTGGATCCATTAGTGTGTCAGCATTTTGTGTGTGGGGGGGGGGGAGGGGGGGGGCGGGGGCGGGGGCGGGGGACAATGGGTGCACAACGACATTCATTCTAAAGTATTCTCTTTGTCCCATGCAAAGGACTTCTATTTCATTTCATAGTAAAGATTTGGATGATCGATATGTTTTGAATGAGAACTGTGTTATTTAATATATATTAGAATTCATAGTGTTGAACATGTGTACATGTACGTAGGTCCGGATTCTGTATGCAGTACCTGTAGTATCTGTCTCCCTCTGTATGTACGTGTATTTAAAACACACATAGTTCACGTATTTAAAAAAAATTGGTTCCCCTTATTTCAGAACAGATATTTCACTGATTCACGCATTTCAAAACAATTGATTGAGTCAATGTAGAAAAATGGATTCCACTCATTTCAAAAGTACTGGTTTCACTCGTTTGAAAAATGATTCACTCAAATCTAAAAACATATTTGACTGATTTCAGTTATTTCAAGGCAACAATTTGATTCAACCCATAAAAATGCGTTGTCGGTCATTCTAAAGAATATAATTTCACTCGCTTCAAAAGTAGTATTTCACTCATTTGAATAGGCGCATTGCACTCATATGAAAATATGAAAATACTATTTTCGTATGTTTGAAAAAGAGAGTTTCATTCATTACGAAAACGCCTGGTTCATGTATTTGAAAAGACTAACTTATTTCAGAACACATATTTCACGTATCTCAAAAGCACTTATGCTGCTCTCTCTCTCTCTCTCTCTCTCTCTCTCTCTCTCTCTCTCTCTCTCTCTCTCTCTCCAAGTATTCACCATTATCAAACTAAAATTTCGACAATATTTAAAAGTAACGAAATAAAAATGAAATAAAATAGGATTTAATTGTCATTAGGATAAGGATTAAGGAGCCACCCCTTTATTGCCCACGACCAAATATGATCTCCATCAATCCTATACCGTTAGGCTTGTCCGTCTTAGATCATTTCATGGTCAGCCCATCCAGCCATCCATGTGTGGACCCCACCCATGTTTACGATTTTGCAGAAATAAGCGATTTTTTAGTTCCAAGGTTTGGGATCCCAAGTGGACCTTTTTTCTCGAGGGGCACCGGAATTTGCGGTTACCACGGTAACCATGAAGTTCCGAAAAAAAATCGGACGGAATTTATAATCAAATATTGAATTCTTGTTTTTTCAAATCCATATAGATAGTTATTTAACTCCTAAATATCACCTACATTGCCACCAGGCCACGACCAGTTCTGTTGCTACGGAAGAGATGGCCTATATTTAATAACTATACTAAGAGAGTTTGAATTCAAAAAAAATAAATTATTCGAGATGTTTTGCTCGATATGAGTGTTTTTCGATGGGGGTCGGTAAACTCGGTAACCGCGCGGAAGCTCGGAATTTCACTCGGTTACCAAAACGTGGAGTTCATGTACTTAAGGAAGCACTCGGGACGAAGTTCATATATGAATGGTGGACTTAACTCATTTAAGAACAATCATGGTACGTACTCATGTTTGAAAGGGTGTATACTTTCAGCATTTCGCACCCAGCAAATGCACTATGCATCTTTTACATTTTTGTTGAAAATTTGTTGAATTCAAAATGTGCAAATACATCACTCTCGATCGCTCAACTTGATTTATTACATTATTTGCACAGTTTCCTTACTAGTGCGACACGGTGCGGCCCAAATAGTAAGGTCGGCCTAAGCAAGGGCTGACACACAATGTGAAAGATTTATTAGCAGCTAGCTCTCTTTTATAATGGTACTACTACTAGTGGGAAATCAAAATAGCGGCATGCTTAAACAGCGGCGCAAGAGCTATGCGTGCCCAACTGCTCCACCTGCGAATCCTGAGCCACAGGAGTGAAAGGTCAGATTGATTAGCCGCGAATGCCCAGAGGAGCATTCTTCTGGTTCATGCTGCCGTCGCCGAGGCCGAGCAGGCACCATGGGTGGAGCCGGACATCGCATGCACCGCACGTCGTACTCATCTTCGCAGTCCTTGCACTTCCAGTTGTAGATGCTACCCTTCCCGGGGACGAGCGTGAGGAGGTGCTGCGGGTGCACCGGCGAGATGGTGGACGGCGGCAGCTTGGCGCAGACTGGGTGCAGGAAGAACCCGCACGCGCGGCAGCCGTAGTGGATGCCGGGGATGCAGTACAAGCAGATGTCGCAGCAGCGGCCGAGGCCGCCGGGGGTCGCCTGCTCCAGGGCGAGCGGGTGCTGCGCGTGGCCGAAGAAGCTGATGCTGTCCGGGGCCTCGGCGCAGCTGTCGTGGATCTGGTAGGTGCTGCACTCGGGGCACCGGTAGAAGGAGCTGTAGCCGTGGCAAAGGCACAGAGCGCACTTGAACCAGACCTGCGTCAGCGGGTGCGGGTGGCAGCCGAAGTTGAGGTACTTGGACATTCTCGGTATGCGCAGCGTCGCCACGGTCGGTGTGGGATTGCTGTTCCAGACACCGAGTATATATATACACGCCAGAGGAAGAAGGGCAGCAGCCTCTTCGATTCGATCTGATGGATGCGTTGCCTTCGCGGCTGTTCGTGTGCCAAGACCCAAGAGTCATCGTGAAGAGCGCTTTCCATGCCAAGCGTCATCCCAGTCAATACACCGCGAGTAATTATAGCCGCGTTTGCTATTCTTGAGTTGAGAAAAAGGGTTTCCCCGCTTTATATATAAAGCACCATCACCGAACAAGTTGAAACCGGCCGATATAAACACACACACCGCACACACACTCAAGGCTAGATACAAGGGCGCCGAAAACGGCAACGCCACCCCAACAAACATCTAGTAAACACCAGATGGGACATTAAGCACTACTGCAGAGTCGTCAGGGTCCTCAATCGTGGGAGAGCCACCGCAAAGAGGAGAAGCCGTGTGTGATGCTCAATGGGCTCCAAGGCGGCGCCTTAAGCAAGGGAACGACACCGTACCGTCGCCACCGCCAATCAAAGGATTAGGGTTTCCCCCGGAGCACCGACAACAGATGAGATGCCGCGACGGCGCCTTCCAGAAGGGGACGATGCCAGAACGCCGCCGCCGCCGGCCTGATAAGACAGAGCGGATTTTCACCCCCGGCCAACACTCATCGTCATCGAATTGGGTTACGGGCCACCGCAACGCCACCACTGAACAACACACCCCGGTCAACATGCCGCCCACACAGCCATGGTGACCGGACAGCGCCCGAGCCGCGTGCTCTGCCCATGAGCACCCGGCTACCACCAACCGGGCCGCCGCCACGGCATCCAAGCCCACCCCCATCCAGGATTCACCCGACGGACATGGCCGGCCGGAATGGAGCAAAAGATCACCCTTCCACCCCAAAGCCGACACCTTGGCAAGGTTGGTGTCCTCGGCGGCCAGATCTGGGCCAGGGGAACTCCGGCGGCCACCCGAAGCAGCCGCCAGATGCCACGGAGGGGGCACCCGCCCCTTTCCCAAGGTCCCCTGCCACCTCCGGCAGGCCTCGTGCGCACCCACACCGCACCATGGAGCCACCCCGACCTGACGAGCCCGAAGATGAAACCAAAGAGGAGGAAGGGAGCTCACCTAAGTCAATCGCAGACCAACCGCCGCCGGAGCAAGTCCTGCAGTCGCCGCGGAAGACAAGGCCACCACGATGTTGCAGCCACGCCGCTGCAAGCCCCCCACGCCGAGCTCCAGATGGGTCTCCGCCACCACCCCACGACGCCCGCTGCCAGCCGAGACCAAATCCGGGGGCGATCTGGTCGGAGGCGTGCCGGCCCGTCACCACCAGATCCGGCCTTGCTGCGGCCGCCGCGCCGCAGACGCGCGCCCAGTCATCATCGCGCCGTCACCAGGCCGCCACGCCGCCACCCTGGAGCCGCGCCGCTTTCCCCGTCGTAGGTCAGCGCCCCCCGACGAGCGGCCGCCCCGCGCCGGCCGTGGACCCCGTGGGGAGGGGAGAAGGAGGCCCCGCCGCCGCCCGAGTCGGCCAGGCTTCGCCCGGCGTCCCTGCTGGGCGGCGGCGAGGGGGAGGCCGCGGGAGGAGGGATGTGGAGGAGGGAGGCTAGGGTTCCCCCCGAGCGCTCACGGGAGCGCCGCGGGAGGGAGAAGGGGTGGGGCACCTCAGTGGTTGGGCCGTTTCTTGCTATTCTTCAGTTACATGAAAATAAACTTTGCGTTAGTCCATTTTTTATTTCCTCTAGCCTTGACCAACCCGATGGCCAAAACCCTATTTGCCGCTCGTTGCGGCAAGTTGTCGGCGCGACGCACGAGCAGATCCACATGGGGTCAAGGATGTACACCCAAATGTTTTGGCAGGAAATTTTTATATATGATTTATACTCGATGCATGTATAAAAAGTGGCGTGTGGTTTGTGCAATAAACATCATGCCGATTCATATAAACTGGTCTTAAACCTTCGGTCCAACAAGCACAGACATCTTGATTCCCTTAAGACCAATTACCATCGGTTCTTTTTAACCGTCTCATATATTGCATTACATTAACACCCTATTACTACTAGTTGAGTGCACTTGCGTTGCTACGCGAAAATAATAATGATGATGATGATAATAATAATAATAATAATAATAATAATAATAATAATAATAATAATAATAATAATAATAATAATAATAATAATAATAATAATAATAATAATAATATAGTTTTTTATTAAACGATTGATAATATTTCAGATATGGACTAATTTTCTTATAAGTAACTGATCCAACTGTAGAATTTCTACATAGTTTATATTTTTAGGTATTTATCTAATATTGTAAACCCACAGTAGAAAGTCATGTATTATGAAATGAGGATAATATATGGATATGTATTCAACGATTGTTACAGTTTGCAAAACCGCATGCCAACCATGATTACGACCACGGAAGTATATGGATATTTATTTCTACATAGTTTATATTTTTAGTTATTTATCTAATATTGTAAACCCACAGTAGAAAGTCATGTATTATGAAATGAGGATAATATATGGATATTTGTTCAACGATTGTTACAGTTTGCAAAACCGCATGCCAACCATGATTACGACCATGGAAGAAACCGACACCTTGTAATAACCCCCCCCCCCCACCTTAGTTACCACCATGCAACCCTAGATTTTTCTTAACCTTATCCAACTGTGTCCTAGAAAGTGTCTTAGAAAGACCCCATCTTCCTCATAATAGCCCTCTCCTACAGCCGTGGCCACAAATATACGAAATGGTGAGATATAATCGAATATGGTTAATCAATAGACGTTCACAAAAATATTGCCAACAACAATTGTTGTTTTGTTATCTTGAAATAATGCAGATAATTTCCATATGCACAAAACAGAAAGAAATGCATATGTAGAAATTACAAATGAAAATAACAGAGGCTGCTAAGCCAATCCTTGACTCGCAACTGGGTTTGTAGTTTGTTTTCATACTAGTTGCAAGCACACCATCACTCGCAATTGGGCCTGTAGTGTGTTTCTCATATCAGTTGCAAGCCCTCCCTCGACTCGAAACCGGGATTGTTTGTTCTCATCCAGTTGCAAGCCCACCCTTGACTCGCAACTGGGCCCATATTTGTTGTTTTCTTAGTTGCAAGCCTACCCTCAACTCGCAACTGGCCCTATAGTTGTTATTGTCCCAATTGCAAGTCCACGTTCGGCTCGCAACTGGACCAGTAGTTATAGGTGTCCCGGTTGCAAGTTCATTTCCGATTCGCAACTGGCGCCATATTTGTAGGTGTCTCGGCTGCAAGTCAACTCTCGACTCGCAACTGTGCTTGTAGTCGTAGTTTCCCTAGTTGCAAGTCCACCCTCGACTCGCAATTGGGCTTGTAGTCGTTGTTGTCCTAGTTGCAAGTCCACCCTCGGATCGCAATTGGAGCTTGTAGCTGTAATTGTCTGGGAGGAAAGTCCATCCTCGACTCATAACTCGGCCCGTAGTTTGTTTTCATCCCAGTTGCAAGCCACCATCGACTTGCAACTGGGCATGTAGTGTGTTTGTCGTCCTAGTTGCAACTCCATCCCCGACTCGCAACCGGGCCCGTAATTTGTTCTCATCCCAATTGCAAGCCCACCCACGAGTCGCAACTAGGATTGTAGTTGTTGTTGCCTCAGTTGCAAGCCTACCCTCGGCTCGCAACTGGGCCTGGACTTTTTTATTCGCGGCTAGTTGCAAGACCGCCTCGACTCGCAACATGGCCTGACCTTTTTTTTTGTTAGCACTCAGTCGCAGGTCCACCCTCTAGTTACACATGGGCTCAATTGTTTTTTATTGCCCAAGTTGCAAGTCCACCATTGATTTGTAACTAGGCTTTGAAGATTTTCATTGCCACTTTCAGTTAAAATTTTAGCTCAATTGCAAGTTGATCATCTATGAGTCACATCTAGGCTCCACATTCATGACCATTTTTTGAATCCACAAACAAATTTCGAACTCGTGATTTTATTTGGAATCACATATATTTTTTGGAACTCATGAATATTTTTTCAAATTCTTTTTTTAAGGTTGCGGATATTTTCCAAACTTGTGAACATTTTTTGTGCTCGCCAAGTTCGCAGACATTTTTCAAACTAATGCATAATACCCCAAATGCACTTTCATGTTTTGAAAGAAAAAATATTTTAATGCCCGCGTAGATGCTCTTCTGGGACATACACGCTTTCATGCTTTTTCTTAAGGTTATTTTTTTTCGTTACAACCAATTGTTGTTTTTCACGCTAATGATAGGCTGGACTAAGGATCGTGACAGAAACAAATAGTTGGGCTGGACGTTAGCTACGTGCCTACGTGAGCGACTTTAGCGATCGTGATCGTGAGAGAAACAAACAAATAAACAGGCCATGAACAGTTGCTGATTTTTAACTTAAATGTGACGTATTATCTCATATCTAAGTTTTTTTTTTGTGAATGATCTCATATCTAAGTTCGAAAAAAGAAGATATTATCTTACATCTAGATGAGATATAGTCGAACCCATATAGTATTAAGTACAAGATTTAGAAATAACATGTATTTCCTTCGTAAAGAAATATAAAAGAAGTAGTGATCTAAACGCTTTTATATTTATTTACAGTGGGAGCAAATAATTTCCATCTAATCCCAAACAATCTCTAAATAACAAATATATCTATAACACTTTCAAAACGGTGGATGGATTGCATTTACCTACACCAATAATCTGGGCGCTTTCCACATAACCACTTTGTTGCAAAGCCCAAATACCCTATCGAGATAGATCGATGAAGCTCCGATCGGGGCGTCGCCTCGGCTCACCAGCGCCGCCGCGATCGGCCGGCGGAGTGGACTGCATGCCTATGGCGAAAGGAGCTCATCAACCTGCCGAACTGGACGCCTTCGCCTCCTCCTCCTCCTCCGGCGAGTCAGGGCACTCCGCCTCCTCCTCCGCCTCCTACTTCGACGAGTGATCAGGGCACTCAACCTCCTTCTCCGGCGCGTGGCGGCACTCCGTCTCCTTCTCCGCCTGCGTCGGCGCGCCCGAGCAGCCAGCCTCCTCCTTCTCCGCCTCGCCAGTAAGGGCGGAAGAGACCTGGCGCCGCTTCGGCTGCTCCGGAGCGTCGTAGTCCTTCTCCTCCGCCTCGTAAGCAAGCACGAAAGAAGACAGTCGCAACCGCTCCGTCTGCTCCGGCGTCTAGCAGTACAGCCAGAGGCGGGAGGCAATACAGATTCGGTCCTTCTCTGAAGACTCCAGAGAAGTTACCATACGAGAGGACCGAGGAGGAAAACACGAATATCGTGCGAGCCGAAGTGAGGAAATTCTTTGAAGGGGTGAAAGCAAAGAAACATTTACCTCCGGAGGAAAAGATAGATCCGGTGAAAGCGAAGCGCACTCTGGATGCCCTAAAGAAACCACCAAAGTCTCCGCTGAAAGCCAACTATGACCGCATTATTGAAAGTACATCTCGCTCTCCTCTTCCATCTCCCTCCAGCCGCCCGCCATCGGTGAATTATTCCCCGCGCTCACCACGCTGGTGCTCTCGGGCTACTCCACGGACGTGGGCGCCCTGGTGCTCTGCTGCCCACGCCTGCGCGTGCTCAGGTACACCTTGCCTGGCGGCTAGCGGTTTGGCATCACGGTCAACTTGACGTCGCTCCGGGAGCTAGTCGTCGAGGACACAGTGTTGGGAATTAGCCCACAAATGCACTTGTGGTTAACTGAAAAGTGCAGCGGAAACAAGTAATCTCAGCCCCACATCATGTACAAATTCAAGGATCGTTGCTTAGCACGGAAGGAAACATATGCAGCGGCATATATGGAGGCAGAAAATGTTACTCAGCAGGCAAGACACTCCTCAGCCTAGTATCTTGTGGTAGAAATAAGTTTCTGAACAGCACCAAGCATCAACAAAGAGACACCAAATGTTTACGTGGAAAACCCCTCAACTTGAGGGGAAAAACCATGGGCCGAAGCCACCAAAATCCTCTTACACTATTATCAAATGTGGGATACAACAAGTTCTTCTCTAGACAGCACTAGAGGATCTCATACATCAAGATTTCTGAATCTTGGATGAGCACAACAAGATTTGGGGCTCAAGAAGTAGGGATTGGAACAATCTCACCAAAGATGGTGGAACTGAAGCTTGAAGGAGACAAGGTAGTGGATCTGGACCATCACAACCCTAGGGAGGAGCTCCCTTGCTTCTTCCTTCAATCTTCCTCTTCTTCCTTTGCTCTCTTGGTTTTCTCTCTTCTTCTCTCTTGGAGGATGAACTGATTTTCGTCACTCTTGGTGGTGGCTGCTGGATGGAGGGTAAAGCATCCCCATCCACTCATGTGCAAAGTCCAAAATAACCCTAGGTCATAACCCTAATGGATAGTGGGCTTCTGGACCTCTTTGGGCTGCCTAAAAGGCCTTTAAATGGTCATCTCCTCACAGCCCACATGAGGAGGATATCCCAACAAATCTCCCCCTCCGACTCATGAGGGGGGCACCGCCATGACCGCTACCTTGCAACATGCTTGCCCGCGTGACATCCTCCGCCTCCGCCTCCGCATCGGCAGTGTCCCTCCTAGACATCCGCTTCCCAGAGCGACCTTTCTCAGTCCGTGCGGCGAGGCCCCGCGTCAGCATTGCCTCGCTGCTACGAGCCACCGCGGAGCTCTCACCGGTGCAGCTCATCCTCGCAATCCCGGTATGCGAAGCCATGTTGTACGAGAGGGTCGAGCTGTCGTGCTTCCAGCGCGCCAAGTCCATCTCGCTCTCCTCTTCCATCTCCCTCCAGCCGCCGGCCACCGGCAGTGGCGGAGACAGGCCTGGGGCAGCTAGGGCTATAGCCCGAGGCCTAGAAACAACTTCCTTTATAATTTCTTCATGCAAAGCATAGAAAACCATAAAAGTTTATCACTCAACATAGCACAGCCCCAGGCGTAATCTGCATCTAGCTCCGCCACTGGCCACCGGTGAATTATTCCCCGCACTCACCACGCTAGTGCTCTCGGGCTGCTCCTCGGATGTGGGCGCCCTGGTGCTCCGCTGCCCACGCCTGCGCGTGCTCAGGTACACCTTGCCTGGCGGCTGGCGGTTTGGCATCACTGTCAACTCGGCGTCGCTCCGGGAGCTCGTCGTCGAGGGGAGCTCGTCGTCGAGGACACAGAACATTGGACATTTGTATGAAAGATCGACGTCGTAACACCCATGCTCGAGCAACTAACATTGTCCTCTCACGTCTCGCCTCGCATCGGCCTCTCCGTCTTGGCGCCGATGGTGGACAATATTTCATGGCACTGCCATTACAACGTCACGTTATCGGGGCTCGGTGACTGGATACTCGAGACACTGAGCTTGTTGTCGACCCCGCTGAGGGTGGCGGCGGCGGCGGCAGAGAGACCACGACCTCTGGTGCTGCGCATAGACGCAATGAAGGTTAGTTCGTCACCTCCTCCTCGATCTGGTTGCTGCACACTATACTGACAAACACGGTGCACACGACACCGGGTCCATTTTGATATATCAGGGGACCTGGTTTTATGATGGAAGTGAAAGTTTGTTTGCTCGGATCTGCAGGATACGAGCGGTGATCCGCATCAAGTATGGACGCAAGAGCATTTCACATGTGAAATAGAGAAACATCTGCAGATGCATGTTGCCGCGGGCTTGTCTGTCTTTGACTTGGAGCTGAATCTTACATCTTCCGGTCATGTTTATGGAGCAATACTGTTTTCCTTAGTCAAGATGCATAGGGTCCATACGACCTTACACAGGCTCAAGGTTGCCATACCAGAATCCACGGTGCGTTCGTGATTAATGAACCGATTAATTTTTTATGTGATGCAAACGCCAGTGCTACGTATTATTAGTACTTTTTTCAAAAAAATTGTCATATACACTAGTAGAAAAAGGGTCAAATGTGAAGCACATTAGTGCCGGTTTGATTTTGACCCGGTACTAATGGTATCATTAGTGCCGGTTCAAACGGATTTGCATTAATGTCGGTTCGTGTTGAACCTTTAATACCGGTTCGTGGCACGAACCGGTACTAAATGGGTGGTGGCAGGCTGGCGTCAGGCCGGGGCACCACGAGCCTCTTTAGTCCCGGTTTGTGGCACAAACCGGTAATAAAGGGCCAACCTTTAGTACCGGTTCGTGCCATGAACCGGCACTAAAGGGGTCTAACCTATAGTCCCGGTTGGAGTCACAAACCGGGACTATAGGGCATTTTTTTCAAACTTGAAAAAATCATAACTAAATCATCGTAATTCAGAAAAATACATATAATATATCAAAATTTGCAGAACAAAAAGGTTGATCCACTGAAACAACCAGTTTTCCGTTTCGACAATTTTTTAAATTCACAAAATTTCAAAGGGAAAATAGAGTTTTTGGGCGGTTTAGATGTTTTTTAGACGTTTTTAGCGTTTAGTGCTAGGGTTTAGATTTCAGAGTTTAGGGTTAGGTTTGATGGTTTAAACCCTTAGTTTTTACTGTTTAGCATAGAGATTCCGATGTTTTAAGTCCCGGGTTTAGGGTTTAGGACAATTTTTGAAATGACAAAATTGTAGAAGGAAAAAAAGATATGCTCTAATTTATGTTTTTTTGAATTTTGGTTAAATCTTGTCAAACCGGTCAAACAACTGATTCAAGAAATATAGAGTGTTACTAAATAATTACGCAATAATATTAGTGTTATTAAATAAGTATCTCAGTTTTCTTGAATTTTGGTCAAATCTGGTCAAACCTTGGTCAAACTATGGTCAAACTACTTATTCAAGAAATATTAGTGTTACTACATAATTATTCAAGAATATTAGTGTTACTAAATAATTATTTCAGTTTTTTGAATTTTGGTCAAATCTGGTCAAACTATGGTCAAACTGTGGTCAAACTATGGTCAAACTTATTCAAGAAATATTAGCGTTACTAAATAATTACTGTTTTTTAGAATAATAGTTTCAAACTCAAACGGTGAAATGTGTGACTTCATGCTCAAGATAAACTCCTGAAGGTTAATAGGATTGACATCTTACTATTGTCAGGAAAACAACAAGTGCAGACTCGGAAACGAAGGAAAATAGAACCTGAAAGTTAAGCGTGCTCGGGCTGGAGTAGTGAGAGGGATGGGTGACCGGTTGGGAAGTTAGATGATTTGGAATGAGTGATCCACACTTGAGCAGTTAAGAGAGGTGATTAGAGACTAAATCATCAAATAATTCAGAAAAAATAAAAATAAAAAAAATCAAATTTATTTGCTTGTTTTGCAATGTAACGCCCCGAGACCGACGCTCCAGATGCCTTCCATGTTTTGCGTGTCAGTTGTGTTATTTATTTGCTTGTTGCATTCAGCATTGCATCATCCGCATTGCATCGGCACTCGTTGCCGTCATTGTTTTTAAAACTCGTAGCCATTCGCAGTTGCCCTTTCTCTCTTTGCCTCCGTTGTCTTTTTGTCAAGCCCTTGTCCTCTTTGACCTCTCTTGACCTCTCTCGCGCGTCCGAAACTTCCCCGGACCCGAACCGGACTGTCGCTACCGTTGTGTCCGGATCATCCCCTAACGTCTACAACATATCTCCGTTTTCTTAATTGGACTTCCTAACCTATTTATTCTCGACCGCTCGATTTCGATCGGACGGACCGGATTAGTCCCTAACCTAATCCGCAAGCTATATATATAGGTCCAACCCTAGATCCTAGGGGCTTGTCCCATCCACCAAATTCCCTCACCCGCCGCCACTTTCTTTCTCGGGATCTCATCCCGATCCAATTCCACCAACCCAAGCCGCCTTCTCCTTCCTCGTTTTCCCCATCGGGCCAACCATCTCCTCTCCCTCGATCCACCCATTCCCCGAGCTCCTCGCCCGCAACTTCCCCGCCTCCTGTGTCCTCCCGTCCCCGAGCACGCAAGCCGCCGGAGAGCTCCGGTGAGCAGCAGGTCAACTGCGTCGCCGCCCCAAGCCGCTTCCTCGCCATCCCTCGTCGTCCCGACCAGCAGCAGGGAACCAGGACGTCACCCTCACCTGCACCCCTTCCTTCTATCCCCTCTCTCTCTCTTCGTCGCTCCCCCTCGTCTCTCTGCTCTCTCATGGTCTCTCTCTCTATGCCCTTCGCAGGTCGACGCCGCTGGCCATCTCCGCCGCCCTTTCCCGTTCCGGCCGGATCCCGCCGGTTGGGCACCGTCCCCGGCCACCGGTGCCCTCACCGGAGACCACCTGCGTCGCCCGCCAAGTCCCTCGCCGCGCCACTCCTCTGTTTCGTTCGAGCAGAGGAGCTCGAACCGCTCGCCCGCGTCGTTGACCGTCGCCCTGCTGCCTGGGCCTCTCCAGCCGCAGCGCTACAAGACCCAAGCCGCGCGCCGTGGGCCGCCAGATCCGCCGGCCTGCCCCGCCTCCTGCTCCACCGACCGGGCCAAAGCCCATGGTGAGCGCCCCCGCAGCCTGCAGTTTCGGCCCATGCCGTGTTTTTTTCAGCGTCTGCAAATTTGTCTATTATTCCAGAGTTTGCAGTTTTACAGAAAAGTCCTTCATGTTCATGCATTTAATAACTCACAAATGGTGCATCGGATTAAAATGATTTATATATGATATATGACTAGAATTTTGTCTAGTTTCATAATATCCAACTTTCATCTATGTTTAAAATGTTTAAAACTGCTGTTTGCATTAATTTGCTCCTATGACATGTTAAAATGCTTTTATTCATAACTATTAAACCGTAGCTCGATTTTAAATAAATTATATATGTAAATGGGGTAGAAAAATGCCTAGTTTAACATGGTGCACTCATCTTGCATGTTTAACAACTCTAAAATATTTTTTAGGGCAGAACAGTACCAAATCTAATATATGCTCATGAGGTTTTTCCGGACTTGTTGTTTGTTGTTTCGGCCTCATTTAAATTGCCTAAATAGGTAGTTTTATTATGTTTCACCTCTTGTCATGTTAAGCAACATTTAATATTGATGTGTACATAAACGGGAGTAAACTAAATAATTGAGGTGGTGTTTCATCATATGCAACTTGTTGCATATTGTGCTCCACTTAACTTGTAGTATTGTTTGTGCACTTTGCCATGCCATGCCTCTTTAAACCGGACATGCATCATACTTGGTTGCGCATCATGCCATGTTTATGTGATGGTTGTTTACTATGTTGTTTGCTTCTTTCCGGTTTGCTTCTCTCGTTAGCTTCGGTTTCGTTCCGGAGTTGTGAGGATTCGTTCAACTTCGTCCGTTTGTCTTCTTCATGGACTCGTTCTTCTTCCTTGCGGGATCTCAGGCAAGATGACCATACCCTCGAAATCACTTCTATCTTTGCTTGCTAGTTGCTCGCTCTTTTGCTATGCCTATGCTGCGATACCTACCACTTGCTTATCGTGCCTCCCATATTGTCAAACCAAGCCCCTAACCATCCTTTCCTAGCAAACCGTTGTTTGGCTATGTTACCGCTTTGCTCAGCCCCTCTTATAGCGTTGTTAGTTGCAGGTGAAGATGAAGTTTGTTCCTTGTTGCAACATGGAGATGTTGTTCCTTGTTGGAACATGTTTACTGTTGGGATATCACAATATATCTTATTTAATTAATGCATCTATATACTTGGTAAAGGGTGGAAGACTCGGCCTTATGCCTGGTGTTTTGTTTCACTCTTGCCGCCCTAGTTTCCGTCATATCGGTATTATGTTCCCGGATTTTGCGTCCCTAACGCGGTTGGGTGATTTATGGGACCCCCTTGACAGTTCGCTTTGAATAAGACTCCTCCAGCAAGGCCCAACCTTGGTTTTACCATTTGCCTCACCATCACCTATTTTTCCCTTGGGAGTCGCTCTCTCGAGGGTCATCTTTATTTTAGCCACCCCCCCGGGCCAATGCTTGTCTAAGTGTTGGCCCGAACTAGAGCCCCTTGCAGCGCCACCTTGGGGAAACTTGTGGTCTGGTTTTAGTTGTACGGACTGCTCATCCGGTGTTGCCCTGAGAACGAGATATGTGCAGCTCCTATCAGGATGTCGGCGCATCGGGCGGCTTTGCTGGTCTTGTTTTATTATTGTCGAAATGTCTTGTAGCCGGGATTCCGAGACTGATCGGGTCTTCCCGGGGAGAAGGAATATCCTTCGTTGATCGCGAGAGCTTATCATGGGCTAAGTTGGGACACCCCTGCAGGGTTTGAACTTTCGAAAGCCGTGCCCGCGGTTATGTGGCAGATGGGAATGTGTTAATGTCCGGTTGTAGAAAACCCGAAGTTGATCTTAATTAAAATACATCAACCGCGTGTGTAACCGTGATGGTCTCTTCTCGGCGGCGTCCGGGAAGTGAACACGGTGTTGGAGTTATGCTTGACGTAAGTAGTTTCAGGATCACTTCTTGATCATAGTTGTTCGACCGTGCTTTTGCCTTCTCTTCTCGCTCTCATTTGCGTATGTTAGACACCAGATATGCTAGTCGCTTGCTGCAGCTCCACCTCACTACCCTGTCCTACCCTTTAAGCTTAAATAGTCTTGATCTCACGGGTGTGAGATTGCTGAGTCCCCATGACTCACAGATACTTCCAAAACCAGTTTGCAGGTGCCGATGAAACCGTGCAGGTGACGCACCCGAGCTCAAGGAGGAGCTCGATGAAGATCTTGTTCATTGTGTTGTTTCGTTTCAGTTGATCAGTAGTGGAGCCCAGTTGGGGTCGATCAGGGATCTGTGTAGCATTTGGGGTAGTCTTCTTTTATTTTGGTTCCGTAGTCGGACCTTGATTGTACATGTATGATGTAATGCTTTATTCATGTATTGTGTGAATTGGCGATTGTAAGCCAACTATGTATCTCTTTCCCTTATGTATTACATGGGTTGTGTGAAGATTACCTCACTTGCGACATTGCTTTCAATGCGGTTATGCCTCTAAGTCGTGCTTCGACATGTGGGAGATATAGCCGCATCGAGGGCGTTACACACAACAACGGTCATTGTGTGGCAGGCCGTGTCGGACCAACCTAGTAGCGGTCCAGCAATGATCAAGGTCAGCGAGCCAGGTGAGTATCTTGATGTGGAGGGGGCCCAACATCTCCAAGTCAGGCGCCAGAATGGTGCAGTCGTAGATCCGGCGTACAAGGCCCGATAGCAATAACTGTACCAAGCCAAAGGTAATTAACTTTTTCAGCAGTACGTGGTGTTGATACGTCCATTTTGTATCATGCTTTTATATCAATATTTATTGCATTATGGGCTGTTATTACACATTATGTCACAATACTTATGCATTTTCTCTCTTATTTTACAAGGTTTACATGAAGAGGGAGAATGCCGGCAGCTGGAATTCTGGGCTGGAAAAGGAGCAAATATCAACTCCAAAAGTCCTGAAACTCCACGAAAGTCAGTTTTGGAATATATTAAAAATATTAGGCGAAGAAAGCACCAAAGGGGGGCCACTCCCTGTCCACGAGGGTGGAGGGCGCGCCCTAACCCCTAGGCGCGCCCCCCTGCCTCGTGGGCCACCTGGAAGCCCCCCGATACCCATCTTCTGGTATAGGGTGTCTTTTGCACTGGAAAAAATCAGAAGGAAGGTTTCGGGACGAAGCGCCGCCGTCTCGAGGCGGAACCTGGGCAGAACCAATCTAGGGCTCCGGCGGAGCTGTTCTGCTAGGGAAACATCCCTCTGGGAGGGGGAAATCGTCACCATCGTCATCACCATCGATCCTTTCATCGGGACGGGGTCAATCTCCATCAACATCTTCACCAGCATCATCTCCTCACAAATCCTAGTTCATCTCTTGTATCCTATCTTTGTCTCAAAATCTCAGATTCGTACCTGTGGGTTGCTAGTAGTGTTGATTACACCTTGTAGTTGATGCTAGTTGGTTTATTCGGTGGAAGATCATATGTTCAGATCCTTTGTGCATATTAATACCCCTCTGATTATGAACATGAATACGATTTGTGAGTAGTTACGTTTGTTCCTGAGGACATGGGAGAAGTCTTGTTATAAGTGGGATTTGTGAGTAGTTACGTTTGTTTTTTAGGGTTGCTAGAGTGACAGAAGATTAAACCCTAGTTTAGGCGTTGCTTCGTAAGGGGCTGATTTGGATCCACATGTTTCACGCTATGGTTATGTTTACCTTAATTCTTCTTTCGTAGTTGCAGATGCTTGCGAGAGGGGTTAATCATAAGTGGGATGCTTGTCCAAGGAAGGGCAACACCCAAGCACCGGTCCACCCTCATATCAAATTATCAAAGTAACGAACACGAATCATATGAGCATGATGAAAACTAGCTTGACGATAATTCCCATGTGTCCTCAGGAGCACTTTCCTTTATATAAGAGTTTGTCCAGGCTTGTCCTTTGCTACAAAAATGATTGGGCCACCTTGCTGCACCTTGTTTACTTTTGTTACTTGTTACCCGTTAGACTTACCTTACCATAAAACTATCTGTTACCGATAATTTCAGTGCTTGCAGAGAATACCTTGCTGAAACTGCTTGTCATTTCCTTCTGCTCCTCGTTGGGTTCGACACTCTTACTTATCGAAAGGACTACGATAGATCCCCTATACTTGTGGGTCATCAAGACTCTTTTCTGGCACCATTGCCGGGGAGTGAAGCGCCTTTGGTAGGTGGAATTTGGTAAGGAAAAATTTATATAGTGTGTTGAAATTTACTGTCACTTGTTACTATGGAAAATAATCCTTTGAGGGCTTATTTGGGGTATCTTCACCCTGACCAGTAGAGCAAAGAGTTGCTCCTCAACCTACTGAACCCACTGAAAATGTTTACTTTGAAATTCCTTCGGGTATGATAGAGAAACCGCTAGCTAATTTTTTTACAGGAGATGGAACATTACATCCCGATATGCACCTAATCTATGTGGATGAAGTTTGTGGATTATTTAAGCTTGCAGGTATGCCCGAGGATGTATTCAAGAAGAAGGTCTTCCCTTTATCTTTGAAGGGAAATGCGTTGACATGGTTTAGGCTATGTGATGATATTGGATCATGGAACTACAACCGTTTTAAATTGGAATTGCATCAGAAGTTTTATCCTATGCATCTGGTTCATCGTGATCGCAATTATATATATAATTTTTGGCCTCGCGAAGGAGAAAGTATCGCTCAAGCTTGGGGGAGGCTTAAGTCAATGTTATATTCATGCCCCAATCATGATCTCTCAAGAGAAATTATTATTCAAAAAAATTATGCTCGGCTTTCTCTCAACAATCGCTCCATGCTCGATACTTCTTGTACTGGTTCTTTTATGATGAAGACTATTGAATTCAGATGTGATTTATTGGAAAGAATTAAACGCAACTCTAAAGATTGGGAACTCGACGAGGGTAAGGTGTCAGGTATAACACCTAAGTTTGATTGTGTAAAATCTTTTATGGATACCTATGCTTTTCGTGAATTTAGCACTAAATTTGGACTTGAATCCGAGATAGTAGCTTCTTTCTATGAATCATTTGCTACTCATGTTGATCTCCCTAAGTAGAAGTGGTTTAAATATCATCCTCCCATTGTATCCTTGCAAATGTCGGAAGATGACATAGATCAAGCTTGATTATACATGCATATAGTTCTTATGCTATATGGTGGATTCTTGTTGATTTTACCTCTTTTACAACTTTTGAGGACTGCATTTTCATTGCGTTGAGCAGAATTTGTCACATGCTAGTGTAAAAAGGAAACAGATGTTCAAAACAAACCAAGGTACTCCCTCTTTAAATTTCATTTTAGAGTCCATGACAGTGTCAAGCCTCTTATATCAAGTTACAGAGGGAGTAACAAAGAAAGAAAAAAAAATCCATTCATGATCATGAAAAGGGCTTGTATGAAGTAGATTTTATCATATACAAGTCAAACAATTATAACAAACAAAAGCATAAACGAAAAGGAACCAATGAAACATAAAAAAAGAATATTGCCCAGGTTGAAGCTCACATTCTATAAAATCGTAAAAAATATTGCTGACCCCGAATCTTCATCCTTGATTAATGAAAATGGGGTATGCCTAACTGCCATTTGACTGAGAATTAACTAACACTGTGACGATTTTAAAATTTTGGCATATAGATTAAAGAAAAAAATCATATTCTTGTAATGAACTGATCTAAAAGAAAAAAATGTAGCATTGTCGACATAGAATTTACTAATTTTGGTTAATTTCACTAATTGTTCGGTGTGTTCTAATAATATTTATCTAGTGTGAAAAAAGTTATATTTCCTAGTATCACGGCTGTTTTTTTTTTGGCAAAAGACCAAAGACCATATATTAAGTAGCACAAACCCTTAAACTTTACAGAAAATGAAAAATACATCCAAATCCTTTGTGCGCTGAAGTACTCTTCTTCTGGATCCACAAGTGGTGCGCCATGTGCAAAGGCCGTCGCTGTCTTTAGGCTTCCGTCTCAGCGAAAAAACTTTAAAACAAGGAGCTTATAGAAGTAGCGGCGAAAAAGTCGTTGATATAGACCAGAAGATGCTGGCAGCCGTGATCTGCGTCGCAAATAGCCTTTAGCGGGCAGCGCGCGAGCCACGTGGCAGGTACGCTTTGCCCTGAGTTGCACTGTAAGCCGAGTGCTTCTCCGAGGCAACTTCGGCTTACCTGAGTGTACGCCGCCGTTCGTTGTTTAAGCCAAGTGCCGGACCGCTATGTTCATGGTGTACACGTAGGTAAGCCGAGTGCACTCTGTTCGTCGTGTCGTGTGTCCTTGTGGACATACTCGGTTTAAGTGCACATAAGCCGTAAACCCGTGTTTCAGCACTCGGCTTACGCAACGATACTAGGTGAGTTTTTCCTCTAGTGAGAGGCCGAACGTACACCAATCCAAGTATCCGACTTTCAAAAGAAAATCCAAGTATCCGACTTATATTGACCCACGTTGTTGCCGAACGTACACCAATCCGAGTATCCGACTTATATTGACCCACGTTGTTGCAAGCCCAGATACCCTATCGCACGAGATAGATCGATGGAGCTGCGCCTATCGCCAGCACCGCCTCGATCGGCCGGCGGACTGGACCGCATCAGCACCCTCTCCAGTGGTGGTGAACGATCAGGCCGCAGCGCACGCGCCCGTTCCTCCCAGCTGGTGGGCAGCATCTTCGAGCCCGTGCTCACCTCCAAGTCCGACTCGCTGTCCCTGCTGCGGCCCGGAAGTCTCTTCGGCTCGCCGGTGCCGTCGCCGCGATCTAGCGGTCCAGGCGGCGTGGACCGCATCAGCGACCTCCCTGACGACCTGCTCCTCCTGGTCCTCGCCCGCCTCGGCTGCGTCCGCAACGCCGCCCGCGCCAGTGTCCTATCCCGCCGGTGGCGTCGCCTTTGGACCCGCCTCCCCACGCTCGTCTTCCGCGACGTCCCCTTCCCCTCCGTCGAACCGGTGCTCGCCCGCGTGGTCTCCTCTGACTCCACCTCCACGGTGTCCCGTCTTGTTATCTGCCCCCCGAATCGACCCTTCTCGGTCCGCGAGGGGGAGCCCCGCGTCAGCCTCGCCTCGCTGCTGCGCACCGCGGCGCGGCTCTCGCCGGAGCAGCTCATTCTCGCCATCCCATCGGGCGAAGATTTCTTTAAAAGTGTCGAGCTGCCGTGCTTCGAGCGCGCCACCTCCATCTCGCTCTACACCTCCGTCTCCGTCGGGCCGCCGGCTACCGGTGAATTATTCCCCGTGCTCACAACGCTGGTGCTCTCAGGCTGCGCCTCCGCGGCCTACTCCGACCTCGAGGACCTGGTCCTCCGCTGCCCGCGCCTGCGCGTGCTCAGGTACACCCTACCCGGCAGCTTCGTACTGGACATCACTGTGCGCTCGTTGTCGCTGCGAGAGCTCGTCATTGAGGACACCCCAGATCGTTGGGCATGGGTACGGCATATCGACGTTGCAACGCCCATGCTCGAGCGACTAACCCTGTCCTCCCACATCACGGGCCCCACCAGCGTCTCCGTCTTGGCGCCGATGGCAAGCAATATTTCGTGGCGCTGCCATTACAACGGCGGGTTCATGGAGCTCCCTGACTGGACACTCCAGACATTGAGCTTCTTGTCAACAACGACGAGGGTGGCGGTGGCAGACGGACCACAACTTCCGGTGCTGCGCATTGGCGCAATCAAGGTTAGTTCGTCACTCGCAGGAGTATATTCTGCTAGTGTCAAAAAAAAGTCTTACATTCTCAAGAATCCCAAGTTCCCAACCCGAAGTTTAAAAGACGTGGTTCAAAAGGATTTATGATGGAATTGTTTGCTCAAACATGCAGGAACCATATTATTACCGGCGTGTATTTTGGGCGCAAGATGATTTTTCTCGTGAATTAGAGAAACATCTACGGATGCAGGTTGCGGTGCAGTTTTCTGTCTTGGACTTGGAGCTGCACCTTGCACCTTTGGGCCATGTTTATGGAGCAGTAGCGTTTTACTTCCTCCGGATGCATACGATTTGTACTACCATACGTAGGCTCAAGGTTGCCATAACCCAATCCACGGTAGGTTTGTGATTATGTATACTAATTGTAGTCCTTGTTCAGCATATCAGTTATTTTCTTGTTGTGTATATTGTACTCCCTCCGTTTTTATTTAGTCCGCATATTAGCTTTGTCAAAGTCAAGCTTTATAAACTTTGACTAAGTTTATAAGCAAAAATATTAACATATACAGTAACAAATCAATATTATTAGATTTATTATTGAATGTACTTTCACATCATATAAATTTGTTACGGTATATGTTTATATTTTTTCTACAAACTTGGTCAAACTTTACGAAGTTTGACTTCAGTCAACTCTAATATGCAGAGTAAATAAAAACGGAGGGAGTAATTCTTGCTTTTATATTAATTGTTATTCTTAGGACAAAGAGAAATGTCAAGAATATTGTGGCTGCGAGCCACCCGATTGGACAAGCCAAATTGTTTCGTTGACGAAGCTTGAAGAAGTGGAGATCGATGGTTTTCAAGGAGACAAGCGTGAGTTTGACTTCCTGGAACATCTATTGAGATGTGCACCAATCCTTATCAATGTGATTCTCAAGCACTCGGGTGAGGGCATGCCAAGTGAAGCAAAAATTCACGAGTTCTCCTTAGCGCATCCTTCCGTGGAATGGCACTATGTTATATCTTCTGCTTCTGCATCTATGGCCCCATAGGTAGCGATGCAATGAGAATTTAGGTTCCGCGAAAACGTTATTAAACTCATGTTGTTAGAGCATTGCAAATGTGGGAAGATGACAGATATCAAGCTTGATTATACATGCATGTATCCTAGTTATTATGCTATATGGTGGCTTCTTGTTGATTTTACCTCTTTTAGAACTTTTGAGGACTGCATTTTCATCCCGTTGGGCAGAATTTGTCACATGCTAGTGTAAATTAAACCAAGGTACTCCCTCTTTAAATTTGTTTTTAGAGTCCATGACAGTGCCAAGGCCGTCTTATATTAAGTTACAGAGGGAGTAACAAAGAAAGAAAAACTCAAACAAATTATTTTGCCCTGACCACAAGGCATCCATTCATGATCATGAAAAGGACTTGTATCGAGCGGTAGCGTTTTCCTTCCTCGAGACACAGAGAATTCGCACTGCCATACATAGGCTCAAGGTTGCCCTACCCAAACCAAAGTTACCCACAGTAAGCTGGTGATATATCCTATGCGTTTTACTTGTTCAAAAGATCAGCTTTTTTTTAGAGTAAAATGCATCCGCGGTCATTGAACTTGTGTCGAAAGCTCAGTTTGGTCATTGTACTTAAGAATACGGTCAATACGGTTACTATATACGACTTGAGATGATTATACGGTCACTGCCTCACCGTATAGCTTCGTATTTTGCCCTGTTGACTGGTCAAACATCACAACACCCTCTCTCTACCTATTTTAGTTGAGGTCGATACCTGCGCCAACAGCGGCGATGGTGGCCGGGCTCATCGAAGTGCAGGTGGGGATGTCGTGAGCGGAGCGGCGCATCCCCGGATGATGCGCCTGTGGGTGAAGATAGCGAACGTCCTATATACTATATATATATATATATATATATATATATATATATATATATATATATATATATTTACGTAACAGACGTACATACTAGAGGTATAATAATGGCCCGTGGCTGAGTCTTGAGTATAAGGCTTGTTTTCTTTTTCTGTTCTAGGAAAGGAACACTGAAGGGAACTGAGCGGCCGTGAAGAAATTAAGTCGGGAGCAGGGGTGGTAGCATGCAGCCCCGTCCAGCCCGCGCTCGATAGCATGCATGCGTGCACCCATGCGGCGGTACCGGACTATGAAAAATTGCTGCTGTGTGTTGTCCACAGATTGATCCAGAGGTCAACTGATGGGACCCTCGTAAGGTAGAGAGACGGTGTTGTGATGTTTGACCAGTCAACAGAGCAAAATACAGAGTTATACGGTGAGGTAGTGACTGTATAATCATCTCATGTCGTATATAATGATCTTATTGACCGTATTCTTAAGTATAATGATCAAAGTGAGCTTTCGACGCAAGTTCAATGATCACGGGTGCATTTTACTCTTTTTTTCATGTATCTGTGGCTCTTAGCTAGCTTCGTGCATAAATCACTGTAAGTTGCACCAAAACCTAATTAATCTCACACTTGTGGGGCTATAAATTCATGCTATCCAAATCTAAAAGCATGCTAGTTATCAAGTTTGGTCGCGCGGCCTCTATCCGGAAAACAGAGGGCCTAATAATACATATTTCAAGAACTACATTGACCATCGACAAGATCGATAATGTATGAGGTGCATGCCATAAAAACTATACCATCGGAAACTCCTTTCAAATTGGTATAGTTTTGTAACACACATCATAATTACTGGTCTATGAATTATCACAGTAGTTAGTTGTTATGATAAGTTGCATTTCATTCTGTTATGGAGATGATTTAATATGCAAGGAGAAAAGAAAAGAAAAATTAAAATAAACCAAGAATATAATTTCGAAAATTAGGAATTAGCCCCTGCAGCTAACCATGCCAGTGTGCTTGAAATATAAGTACATTAAGAAGATCTACAATAATTTCACAAAAATAAGGGACATGCAATCCTGGTGCATAATTAAGACCTTTTTTGTTGTTGTGAAAAAGGACCATTTTGATCATTGACCATCACTACTACTTTACCATGTGTCACAATCTGCATGATCAAATTAATATATAGCTGTAAGGAAACTTTTTTAAGGAAAAAATTGAGGAAAATTAATTAAGCTTATCATACGCTTCTTCAAAAACTACTTTAAATAGAACATATTTTAGTTGCCATGGCAAGTCTGCCATGTTTTTAAACATCTTTCGTTGTCATATTTTTGGACATCTTAAGTTGCCATGGCAAGTTTGCCATGTTTTTAAACATCTTAGGTTGCCCATGTTTTTGAACATCTTAAGTGACCATGGCATGTTTCCGGTTTTTTTAACATCGTAATTAAAGGAAAAGTTTGCCATGTTTTGGGAAGATTGCTGGGTGGGTTCCAAACCATTAAAAGAGGCCTATACAAGTCTATATTTTATCAATCTAAACCATAACATATCTGTGGTTGAAGCCATTGATATGGGGTGGGCTGGATTCAAATTCAGAAGGAATCTTACTGGTGATAAACAAACCTTGTGGGATAGTTTAAGAGGCAGATGTGAGAAGGTTAGGATGTATGAAGGCAAAGATCGACCACAATGGATGTTAACAGCTGACAGACAATTCTCTGTCAGATCACTCTATCAATCCCTTGTTAAAGTTGATGTGGGATTCCCACATAAATATCTCTGGAATTAACTAACACTGTGACGATTTTAAAATTTTGGCATACAGGTTAAAGAAAAAAAATCATATTCTTGTAATGAACTGATCTAAAAGAAAAAAATGTAGCATTGTCGACATAGAATTAACTAATTTTGGTTAATTTCACTAATTGTTCGGTGTGTTCTAATAATATTTATCTAGTGTGAAAAAAGTTATATTTCCTAGTATCACGGCTGTTTTTTGGCAAAAGACCAAAGACCATATATTTAGTAGCACAAACCCTTAAACTTTACAGAAAATGAAAAATACATTCAAATCCTTTGTGCGCTGAAGTACTCTTCTTCTGGATCCACAAGTGGTGCGCCATGTGCAAAGGCCGTTGCTGGCTTTAGGCTTCCGTCTCAGCGAAGAAAACTTTAAATGCTGCATACTGAACCAAAAATAGTCTGGAGTTCAAATAAGTTTAAAAAACATTGATTGCCCGTGTAACATGTAAAAATATACATAAAAAATACATTGATTATCATTGATCTTTTTGTGTAAAATTTGAATTGTTAATATGAGTCCTCAACGGTTTAGAAACCGATGAAGACTCATATTGCAACCACAAATTCTACACATAGAGTTCAACGAAGACCAAGTTCTTGTGATAGTTTGAGAAGTAACATATTTAAGGTGGTAAAAATCTTGCTAGGGGAGCGAGGTGGGACTAAAAACAGCCTCTGCCACAACATCTTTACTACCGGTTCATGCCACGAGCCTCTTTAGTACCGGTTCGTGGCATGAACCGGCAATAAAGGTTCGCACTGAACCGGTACTAAAGATCTCCTCCCGCCTAGCCGTTTGAACCGGCACTAATGGACACATATGTGCCGGCTCAAATGCAGATCGGGACTAATTTGTCTCACATTTGACCCTTTTTCTACTAATGAGTGCACCGGTTGTCAATGCCTGGAAAGGTGGGAACGACCTTCGCAATGAGAAGGCCTTAACTAATGATTTCGACAAAAACGCTATCAGGCCTCGAGTCAAAGGGGGTGCAACACAGAGCAAGCGTGCACCTCCTCCTCCGCACGCATTCTTGCCCGGTCCATGTGAGGGGCGAAATGACCCCTGTTTTATCATTACATTTTTTTTCTTTCTCTTACTCTTTTCTAATTCAGTTTTTCTTTCCTTAAATTAATAGGGGATTTTAAAAAAATGCGAATTCTAAAAAAACTTGTTCATGAAATTATAAAATGTTCATAATTTTGAGAAATGTTAGAAAAATCATAGAATGTTCGTCGATTCAAAAAATGTCCGTGATTTCAAAAATATATTCACATATTCAAAAAATTATCACGATTTCAGAAAACTAATTAGGAAATAAAAAAATATTTATAACTTCAAAAAAATGTTTGAATAATTAAAACGTATTCACGAATATTCATTTTCGAATTGCAATTTTAATCAAAATTTAAAAAGTCCATAAATTCGGTTTTTACAAGTCAAAAAATGTTCATGAATTCGAAGAAATACTTCTGCATTTCAGAAAATGTTCGTTAAAAATTAAAAAAATGTCACAAATTTAAAATAAATCCAAAAATTCAAAAAAAATGTTTGTCCATTAAAAGCATTGTGCCAATTGAAAAGTTGTTCATGAATTTCCAAAAAATATACACAATTTCAAAAAATATTCGTGAATCAAAAAGTTCATGATTTCAAAAGATCTTTGTGGATTTGTATAAGATCTTCGTGAATATGAAAAATGTTTAGCATTTCAAAAAAAATGTTTATGATTTCCAAGAAATGTTCTTCAGCATTTCAAAAAATGTTTAGGAATTTCTAAGATATTCTCATTTTTTTAGAAAATCAAGAAGAAATAAAAAATAAAATAAAATAAAATGGAAAGTAGAAAGAATATTCGAACATGAAAAAAAGAAAAGAAATAGTAAAAATCAAAACAAAAGAGAGCTCAAAAGGAAGGAAAAACAGAAAAGAAAAATGGAAAGTGTAAAAGAAAAAACCAGGAAAAAACTGATTCAACGAAGGTTCTGGAGAAAAACTTAAATGTGCTGGTTCATACATTGGAGGCGCGAGGGATGGGTGTGGTATGCAAATCACTCTCGATTAATGACTGATTCATGATTACAGCCACGAATTACAGAGGATTATCAGGAAGAAGGGTATGAGAGGAAGGAGACGATCAACATGACCTATCCTAGCGAGAGAGCCTCGGCCGAAGCCGCCAGTCCGTTCTGGTCCAAGCCCCATTATGTTTCCCTCTTCCTGCTATTTGGAGGGCCTCTGCTTGCTACCGTCAGGGCAGGCCAAGGCCAAGGTGATGGCCCACTGTCCAGACCAACACGGGTCGCTGGCACTGCTCTTGTTTCCTGATCCACAAGCCACCCAACAAGCCTCTCAGGGATGCACCCCTCGAAGCCCACATGCGAAGCACACCCACGTGCGGCCGAAAATGCTACTTCTAAACTTAAATCCCTACCACCTCGAACCGACGATGCCGGTCAATTGTGGAATCCCATTAGATCTAGTCAAGTCAGAGAACCCTGTCGAATATGAAACAACAACTGTAGAAGCATCTAGTCTAGCAATAACTAATAACATCAGATCGAGTACAAAAATCACAAAGCCATCGCTTACATCATGCGCGGACACCGGCTTCACTCTAACCACCGATGCGAAAATCAGATCACCATCGTGCTCATCTCCGCGCACATCGGTGCCGCACGGATCCCATGATAAATTCTCTTCCCCTCCGAGGATCGTTGCACTCGGAATCACAAGCGATTGCAAGGGCGAAAATCTCGACGGCCGTTAAAAACTTAGCAACGCGTAGGCGACTGAGAGTTAACAAAACCGTTGAAAAAACAGATACTCCCTCAGTAGCAGCAGAGGGAGTATATATGAAGTTCAAAAAAAAGAGGGAGTATATAGCAAGGGGAAAAAAGTCAGACCCTGAGTCCATGGAACGCACGGCAGGCGCCGACGGCCGGCCCCCACACGCAGCGGCACGTTTGCTTCGCCGTGTCACAAGCAAACCGCGTGTGGCCGCCGTGTCTCCCTTCGCAACCGAATCAAACCACCCCGTCTCCCCCACCCTCCCCTAAAAAATCCCCAATCCTCTCTCGCCCCCCTCCCCAATCCCCGATCTCCCCCAACCCCGACCCCCGACGAAACCCTAGCCAGCAAACCGCGGCGGCGGCGGCGGCGATGGGCAACCCGGAGAAGCTGATGGCGCAGATCTTCGACCTCAAGTTCACGTCCAAGTCGCTGCAGAGGCAGGCGCGCAAGTGCGAGAAGGAGGAGAAGGAGCAGAAGCTCAAGGTGAAGAAGGCGATCGAGAAGGGCAACGTGGACGGCGCGCGGATCTACGCCGAGAACGCCATCCGCAAGCGCACCGAGCACATGAACTACCTCCGCCTCGCTTCCCGCCTCGACGCCGTCGTCGCGCGCCTCGACACGCAGGCCAAGATGCAGGCCATCGGCAAGTCCATGGGCAGCATCGTCAAGTCGCTCGACTCCTCCCTCGCCACGGGGAACCTCCAGAAGATGTCCGAGACCATGGACAGCTTCGAGCGCCAGTTCGTCAACATGGAGGTCCAGGCCGAGTTCATGGAGGGCGCCATGGCGGGGTCCACATCCCTCTCCACGCCCGAGACCGAGGTCAACTCACTCATGCAGCAGGTCGCCGACGACTACGGCCTCGAGGTCTCCGTCGGCCTCCCCCAGGCCGCCGCCCACGCCATCCCGGCCGCCAAGGAGAAGGAGAAGGTCGACGAGGACGACCTCACACGCCGCCTCGCCGAGCTCAAGGCCCGCGGCTGAACGCCAGCTTTCGCTTCACTTCAGGTGATTGTTTAGATCTGATCTTGGCCCCTTCCTCATACACGGATGAATGAGCGATATAATACTAATTGCCTGCTGATGCACAATATTGTTTACAGTACTTTTTAGTAGAGAGACTTGTGTCCTGTAATGTCGTCTCATCAACTATGATGAGGATTTGTGCTTGTTAGGTTGTCCTGGTGCTTATGTAAGCTTTTTTTTTAAATTCCTTTTGAGTTAGAATTCTTTAGCTTATAAGTTCAGCAAATATTGTGGTGCTTCTAATTTAGTCTTACACCTGCATAACTACAGATTTAGGATTTCTACGAATAATTTTCATTATGCCTAACATGTTACCGCTTAGAACTATAGTGTTTACTTTTTACTTGAGACTTGTGGCCTGTAATGTCGTCTCATCAATGATGATTAGAATTTGTCGTTGTTAGGTTGTCCTGGTGCTTCTGTAAGCTTCTTTCAAGCCTTTTAATTTGGAATTCTTCAGATGATACGTTTAGCAAATATTGTGGAGCTTCTGGTTCAGTTTTACACTTGCATAATTATAGATTTAGATTTGTATGAATAATATTTCTTATGCCTAACATGTTACCGCTAACAACCGTAAGAGCGAAGGTTAGCTGTCATTGCATATGTATTACACCAAGCTTCTTGCAAGGTCAAGAGAATTGCGTAGCATATTCTGTACAGTTATACACTTACCGTACTTATTACCACCATCATGGTGTAAACATGCGGTGCAGTGGACCAAGGACTCCTGTCGTTATGACTTAATCCCAATATACTATCAGTGGAGATTACCGTCATGTGAAAAATAAATCTCTTTCCATTTAGTGGGTACTGCACATCTGTTGGAATTAGACTATACTGTATATGTTTCTAGTGTCCAGTAAGTTGAAGGTCAGTTGGAAAGCTATGCTTAGGTACCTACTTCTTGGAAGTACTTCCAAGGCACCAAATATTGTTGGTATCCTGGTGCTTATGATGAGAATTTGTGGTATCACCGTATCACCACAACTATGATGAGAATTTGTGGTTGTTAGGTTGTCCTGGTGCTTATGTAAGCTTCTTTCAAGCCTTTCGATTTGGAATCCTTTAGCTGATAAGTTTAAGAAATAATGTGGTGCTTCTTTCAAACCTTCCGATTTGGAATTCTTTAGCTGATAAGTTTAAGAAATAATGTGGTGCTTCTTGCAAGCTTTTCGATTTGGAATTCTTTAGTTGATAAGTTTAAGGAATAATGTGGTGCTTCTGGTTCAGTTTTACACTTAAAATGATAGATTTCAGATTAGTACATATTACCTGTAAGGCTGTAACAATAATAACAACAAAAGATAGCAAACACTGAATATTGTGTATAATATTGTCAAGCTTCTTAAGCCTTTTAAGCTTAGCATCATTCTAATTTTAGCGAATGCTCCCTCTGTAACGCTCTTATATTTCTTTACGGAGGGAGTACTATACAAGTTGGTACTTTTCGTTTCATTGCAAGAATTTGTACACCTAATATTTGTCATGCCAAGCAGCATGTTACCTCTAACAATAGACAGAGTTCGGGTGCATTGCATGATGTATAATCTGATCATGTGCATAGCATATTGCATACACTTATCGTTCTCCTTAATATATCTTGTTATCACTTAATTTGAATATATCATGGTGTAATTTATGTGTAAAAACATACCCTTCTATTTGACATATTATTTACGATATGCAGTTGAGGGTGTGATATACCATATAGGGATACTGTGCATGTGTTGGAGTTTGTACTATAGTATGTATTGTTGTGTTCAGTAAGTTGAAGTTCAGTTTGAAAGCTATGCTTAGGTGCCTAATCTAGGAAGTACTTCCAAGGTACTCCCTCCGTCCCATGATATAAGAACGTTTTTGACACTAGTGTAGTGTCAAAAACGTTCTTATATTATGGGACAGAGGGAGTACAAAATAGTGATGGTATCAAGGTGTACTGGCCGATATATCTGCAATTATATCTCCACATCTTTTCGCCAAGGCATTTTATTATATCACAATAGCATATACTCCCGCCAATCTAGAATATACCACAATAGCATATACTCCCGCCAATCTAGAATATACCACAATAGCATATACTCCCGCCAATCTAGAATATACCACAATAGCATATACTCACGCCAATCTAATATATAAGGTGCATCAGTTTTCATGAAATATGAAAATACTTTCCATGATGGTCAAATGATATAAATTTAGTATTGTAGATACTGATACATTATTTGAAGAACTTCAAACATGCACAAGTTTGACTTCTGAAAAAACTAATACACCTTATATTTTGGAACGGAGGGAGTATAATTTTCACTTGCCATTTGGATGATTGGCCCGTTGTGCAAAAGTTACCCTTTGATTCATTCACTTTGTGTGACGCCAACCCTTCATTGTTCTCTTCTCCTTTGCTGTGGTTATAAAACTGTAAATGGCATGATATATAGCAACATCAGAGTTAGCTTGGTGCTAGAAAGGCACATTATGTGCAACCACTCAGCTATTAAACTTAGATGTCTATTGTCCATCTTATACTTGATATACCATAGCCAGTTTGCAATGATCCTATATCAGCTATTTAGAACCATGATTTGTTTTGGACAGATAGAACCATGAATCTTAGTTGCACCATAGATAACACTTCTAATTGCTCTGTGTTTTTATGCTAAATACAACATAAGTTCACTGGAATTCATGATTCATCCAAGTGACGGATCTTGTTCAACACTTACAATTAACTGGAATCTTGGAGATCAGTAAGCAGGTGGCCTTGAAACTTATCCAGATGACAGGGGCTGGTTGTTTTGTCCTTTTGTTTGCGTGGGTAGAAAATGAAGTATGACGGTATCACATATAGAAAATTCACTGATTAACACTGGATTTCAGATTATAAAGGGTGTGGCATAGGATAATTTCTGTTATACTAGTAGTGTGATAATAAACAAACCCAAAGGTTAGCACTTAATCAAAAGGAAATAACAGACATGGAAACTAATTATTAGACTCCTTCACTGCTGGCTGCCATATGTACTACTCCCTCTGTTTCTAAATATAAGTCTTTTTAGAGATTTCAATAGGGACTACATACGGAGCAAAATGAGTGAATCTACACTCTAAAATATGCCTACATACATCTGTATGTAGTCCGTATAGAAATGTCTAGAAAGACTTATATTTAGGGACGGAGGGAGTACCAATTTACTACCATAGCAAAGTGGTACTTGTCATCACACAGTATTATGTGTACAGTACAGCATGCCACTGCTGACACACCACACGTTCCAGTAAAATAACACACAGATTTATAACCATAAAGGTTTCTATCTCTGCCAACTAACATTCATGTTGGCACTTGTTGCAACTTCTCATATTGGCAGAACCAGCATTAGAAGGTCATATTCATGACACAGTATTACTGTTTGCTAAGCGAGTATGTGCGGCCGGAGTACATTAATTAATTTTTTCATAACCGTTAGTCAGTAGCATGGCATAACTGTAGAATATGTTCGCAACAGTGAGTGAACAAATACATTGCAGAGATAGCTCGTAAACGAGATCTATCCTTCATTTCTTCAACAATTTTATTCTGTGACGAAATAACATCTTACTCTGTTCTCTCTGTTTTGCAGGTACGGCTCATGCAATGTTCACTCGCTTCGCCGTCAGTTGTCAAGGGCTGCTCATATCTGACAGCCCCGTAAATATTGTCAACGCCCATGTGGGCGCTCTCTTTGTCTGGGATCTCTATGTGGAACTGATTTAAACGCTGCTGTGTGATATGACGTGTTATTCCGAAACGGAGTGTGATATTGATATTATGAGTCAGTAATAATATATGAGCTTGAGAACATCTTGTGTTGCTGCGTTTGAAGTTTTTTTCTTCCGCATCTGCTTTTATCTAGCATGGGGTATATTTTGTGCAACGCTGTTGCTGGCATGCTGTCTCAGTTCCTTTGGTATGCCATGTTTGCCCAAGCTATCATTCGTTGCCATGTTAGGGTTGTTGACAACTTATGCTTCCATAAGCTGAGGCACGCTTGTTGGATATCTGGTATCTTTTTTGTCATCCCAATGTGGCTTTATGAGCCAATAAGGTGCGCTTGATTACAGCTTGCGCTGCTGTAAGAACATGAATGTGCTTGGGTTGGATCTATTTGTTTTACCCGAGGTCATGCAGTGGAAATACCTGTGCGATGCTGGTCATGTGTATATGCGATTACGGCGTCATGTGCCGTCTCGCTTGTCTTTTATCCTAGGTTTGAAAGGAAATAAGTTTCTCCCCTACATTTTGGGAGATATTACAGGAAAAGCAAAGCCACTATAAGGTGAGCAATGTTAAAATAGGTCTAGCGTGACATGTACACGTATTATGTACGTATGTAACTTGTATGTGCTGATCATTATATATAAAAAGACGTGGAGAGGCTTTGCCCCACGGGAAACCCTAAACCTATTCTTAAACTTGGTAATCAGAGCCAACCCAGCCGCCGCCGCCTCTCCTCCCTCCGCCGCCGCCGCCAGCATCTCCTCTTGGCCGCCGCGATGTCCAAATCCCCCGCCGCCGATCTGCCCTCCCCATCGGCCGCCGCGATGACCTCGTCTTCCACCCTCGCCCTCACCACCATGTCCGCTCCCGTCATCGCCCCACCCTCGGCGTCGGCTCCCGCTCCCGTCCTTCCGCTCATCGCGGTCTCTCTTGATCGCAGTAATTTCATGCTTTGGAGGGCCCTCGCCCTTCCCAACTTCGCCGGCGTACGCCTCCACGGATTTCTCGATGGCTCGGCCAAGGCGCCGGAGTCGACCGTGACGACAGGCACCGGTGACGCTGCTCGTACCATCACCAACCCCGAATACGAGCAGTGGTGAACTCTTGATCAAAAGGTCCTCGGTCACCTCCTCGGCTCCATGAGCGTGGAGATCTCCGCGCAACTCATCGGCTGCAGGACGGCGGCTGCGGCATGGGCTGCTGTGCACACCATGTTCGCAGCCGAGAACAGCGCTGGCGTGCGCAACCTTCGGCGTCAGATTCAGGCGCTACGCAAAGGAGACAGACCCGCCGGCGAGTACATGCAGAAGGTTAAATCTCTCGCCGACTCGATGGCCGCCGCCGGTTCTCCCCTTCGCGATGACGAGATCATCGACTATATGCTGACCGGGCTCGGCTCGGCTTTCAACCCCATCGCTGCCTCGATGAATTTCGCCGGCGTGCCTGTCACGTTCCCGGCGTTCTACTCCAGCGTCCTCCACTATGAGGCTCTCCAGCAGCAGCAATCGGAGGTTGAGGACTGGCAGTCCTCCGCGAACGCCGCCTCCCGCCCGGCCTATCACGACCACGCCGGTCGTGCGCCCGATTCCGGACGAGCAAGTGGCGGCCGCTCCTCTGCTGTCTCCCTTCCGCCGGGATCGGCGGGCTACGGCAGTGCCCAGGGCGGTCCCCCTGGCCGTAACAACGACAACACCGGCGGCAACGGCCGCAATGGAGGAGGCAATGGGGGTGGCCGTCGTCGCTGGCGCCCTAGGTGCCAGATATGTAAGAACTGGGGACATGAGGCGTCGGACTGTCGCAGCCGCTATGATCGCGACCACCGCACCGCCAACTCTGCGTCCAACTCCAACACCACGCATGAACCGCCGCACTGGATCCTGGACACCGGCGCGACGGACCACCTGACGAGTGACCTCGATCGTCTTCACTTCCACGAGCGCTACGGCGGGAAGGATCAAGTGCAAGTAGCGAATGGTGCAGGTTTGTCTATTTCGCATATTGGTCATTCCACTATACCCGGTTCATCCCTTCGCTTACGAAATATCCTTCGTCTTCCACATATACATCAACACCTTTTGTCTGTTTATCGACTTGTTCTTGATAATGATGTTTTTGTGGAATTTCACCGTTTCTTTTTCCTTGTCAAGGACACGGCCACGAAGAAAATCCTTCTTCGCGGTAGAAGTCGTGGCGGCCTCTACCCCATCCCGTTTGGTCGAGCGTCCTCTTCCTCCACTCGTCAAGCGTCTCTCAGTGTCAAGACCACTCCGTCCCAGTGGCATCAGCGTCTCGGTCATCCTTCGAATAAAATTGTTCAAAACATTGTTAAGAGCAATGATTTAGTGTGTTCTTCTGAACGTCAGTTTTTAGTGTGTGATGCTTGTCAGCGTGCTAAGAGTCGACAATTACCATATACTTTATCCACTCATGTTTCTACTATGCCTCTTGAGTTAATTCATTCTGATGTTTGGGAGCCTGCCCTTGCTTCTTATGGAGGCTATAAGTATTATGTGAGTTTTGTCGATGATTATTCACATTTCACTTGGATATATCTCCTTAAGCACAAGTCTGACGTTGAGCAAGTATTTTATGCCTTTCAGGCTCATGTTGAGCGCCTTCTTCACACTAAAATCATATCCGTTCAGTCCGACTGGGGTGGCGAGTACCACAAATTACACCGCTATTTCCAACGCACTGGGATCTCTCATCGTGTGTCCTGCCCACACACCTCTCAGCAGAACGGGATTGCTGAACGCAAACACCGTCATCTTGTGGAAACAGGTCTGGCCTTACTGGCTCATTCGTCTCTCCCTTTACGGTATTGGGACGAAGCTTTCCTCACTGCCTGCTATCTGATTAATCGCATGCCTACACCTGTTCTCCAACAGGATACACCCTTGTTCCGTCTCCTTAAGATCCAACCTGATTATACTTTTCTTCGCACCTTTGGGTGTGCCTGCTGGCCTAGCTTGCGCAAATATAACGCCCATAAGCTCGCTTTTCGGTCCACTATGTGTGTGTTCTTAGGCTATAGCCATCTGCATAAAGGGTACAAATGTCTCGACCGCTCCACGGGTCGTATCTACATCTCCCGTGATGTTGTGTTTGATGAGTCTGTGTTTCCATATGCCACCCCTGGGGTCACCGTCGATATCTCCTCCTTGGCTGACGTTCTCTCGTTTCCTTCCAATGAGCCGGTTACGGGTGACCATATGCGTAAATATGACTTATCTTACCTGTCTACTGATCCGCCTGTTCCAGGCGCTTTTCCTCCTGTGCAGGCAACCCAGGACGCCCGACCCGTCGGCTGCCTCGTCGCCCGATCCAACACCCGCGCCCCCGGACGGCCCGTCGGCTGCCCCGTCGTCGACCCCACCGGCCTCCCCGGGCCCATCGTCGTCGGCCTCCCCGGGCCCATCGGTGCAGGCGGCTGTTGCTCCCTCCTCGCCGTCCGACCAGCTCGCGTCGCCTTCTGTCGAGGGCAGCTCTGTCCCCTCGACCGCGACGCCTCCAGCTGCTCCGGGACACACTATGGTCACGCGTACTCGAGATCATACTCGTCGTGCGCTTGTACCCACTGATGGAACTGTCCGTTACGACCCTCGTCGCCGTGCTTTTCACGCTGTTCCCGTCTCTCATCGTGCTGCCCTTCGTGAGCATGCTTGGTGCACAGCCATGATGGATGAGCTCGACGCCCTTCGTCGCAACAGAACTTGGGTTCTTGTGCCTCGTCCGCGTGGTGTTAATGTCGTTGGGAGCAAGTGGATCTTCAAGGCTAAGCATCGCCCGGATGGCTCCATTGATAAGTATAAAGCTCGTTTGGTCGCGTGTGGGTTCACACAGTAGCTTGGCATTGACTATGGTGATACGTTCAGTCCGGTTGTCAAGCCCGCCACCGTTCGACTGATACTCGCTCTTGCTGTGTCTCGCGGCTGGATTCTCCGTCAGATTGATGTCAGCAATGCTTTCCTTCATGGTTACTTGTCTGAGGAGGTTTACATGCAGCAGCCACCAGGTTTTGAGGACGCCCGGTATCCCTCTCATGTGTGCAAGTTGCAGCGGGCTCTTTATGGACTTAAACAGTCTCCTCGCGCCTGGTATGCTCGGCTCAGTTCTCGTCTTCTCCAGTTGGGTTTTGTTCCCTCTCGAGCCGACGCTTCTCTGTTCTTCTTCCGCCATCATGATGTTCAGATCTATATGCTTGTCTACGTGGATGATATCGTTATTGCTGGCTCGTCTCCACGTGCAGTTGACGGTCTTGTTCATTCACTTGCGGCCACTTTTCCTATCAAGGATCTCGGGCCGTTGGAGTACTTTCTTGGCTTGGAAGCGTCCTACAATTCAGGGGGGATGACTTTGACACAACGGAAGTATGCCATGGATCTTTTGCATCGTGTGAACATGGAGAATTGTAAGCCCACTTCCACACCATTGTCCACTTCCGACCAGCTTGCACGGGTGTCTGGACAGCCTCTTGGTGCCGATGATTCTTTCCGGTATCGCAGTGTCGTTGGTGGTTCACAGTACTTGACTCTCACTCATCCAGATATTTCGTTTGCGGTGAACAAGGTATGCCAGTTTCTCTCACAGCCCACTTATGTTCATTGGGAAGCTGTTAAGCGCATTCTGCGCTATGTAAAGGGAACATTGCAAACTGGACTGAAGTTTCGGAAGGCTGCCGCCACCAGCATTAGCATTTTCACTGACGCAGACTGGGCTGGGTGTCCTGATGATCGACGATCCACTGGAGGTTTTGCCATCTTTGTTGGCCCGAATCTCATCTCCTGGAGCTCTAAGAAGCAACCAACGGTGTCGAGATCTAGTACTGAGGCTGAGTACAAAGCTTTGGCGAATGGGGCTGCTGAGGCCATCTGGGTAGAATCACTACTCAAGGAGCTTGGAGTTTCCCAGCAGCGTGTTCCTGTTCTATGGTGTGATAATTTGGGTGCCACATACCTGACTGCCAACCCAGTTTTCCATGCTCGCACCAAGCATATTGAGATTGATTTCCACTTTGTGCGTGAGCGTGTTGCTTCTGGAGCTCTTGAGGTCAGGTTCATTTCTTCTAATGATCAGCTAGCTGATGTATTTACTAAACCAGCCACTCGACAGATGCTAGACCGTTTTAGCACCAATCTAAACCTTGTACAGAGTAGAAATTCAGATTGAGGGGGTATGTTAAAATAGGTCTAGCGTGACATGTACACGATGTACGTATGTAACTTGTATGTGCTGATCATTGTATATAAAAAGACGTGGAAAGGCTTTGCCCCACGGGAAACCCTAAACCTATTCTCAAACTAGCAAATGCACATGCTTTCTTGCGCAGATGAAAAATTGATATAGAGCGACGAACCGACCTGAGCTGCCACTTAGCCCATCGCAACGGGAATAACTTCCCTTTTGGAGAAAAGAACATAGATGAATTAGTATTCTCCCCTCAAAAAAAGAAGTGAATTAGTATTTTTTGTAATCAAAGAGATGAGGACAGTAAGAAATCCAAGTACTTTGCTTTACCACTTGTGTGTGCTGCAAAAAGAATGGTGGTTGATCTGAACAAGAAGCTTTCCTTTTAGCAGCTGTGAAGCACAAAAACGAAAAAAAAAATGGTGGTTCGCTGGAGTGGGCTGCGAGGCCCAAGCGGCCTAAGTGTGCAGCGGCCCGTTATCCTTCCACCGTTGGAAGCGGGCAGTTGTCGCTGCTCTGTGAGGCCAGCCTTACGCAGTGCCTGCCACATCATGGCCCGTGAGGCCCAGCTTTCGCACAGGCCCCGCCGGTCCACTACTCAACTTGGAACGGGCGGGCCAGCAATAGCACGCTACAGCCAGGCCCACAGCGCCACAACAGCGTCCAACACCACCTTAAAGCCCCCGCTCGGGTGACAAGCTCTCGCTAGTGAGCTCGGCGATTGAGTGGGTGGAGCGAGCTATTTAAACCGGTCGGATGCTTCCTCGCTAGCCGAGGTGGGACTAAACTAGGTGGTCGTTGCTCTGCGCTTCACGCTGGGGAATGGGTGGAGGCGTGGAGCGCTGTGGTGCTTCTCCTGCCGGGACCAGAAGAGTTATTGTGGGCCTTTGAGGCTTTGGGCATTTTGTCGTTTGGGGCAGCCATTTGTGGGTTTTTCTGTTCACAGGAAAATAGAGCTTTGTGGATTTATCGAACGAGTGCTAATTAACGCAGTGAACTTGCTTGGCGAAAATGGATAGCACGGTCCTTCAGATAAAAGACGGACCAATATAACTCCCAGCGAGCTTAAAGCTGGGACTAGAACGTGCATGGCCTGTTTAAAGAAAAAGCATGGCATTTTTTATTGGTAGAATTCTAAAGACATAGCAGTTCAATCTCTTTGTGTCATGCATGGTTAAATGATAAGATCATTGAGAAAAGCATAATAAACCGGAGCAAAATTGAGGCATCCCGTAAGATTTTCCTTTCTTTGAAAATGAAGCAAATTTTATATCAAAGATGATGTCGGACATCAAGACCGAGCGCATCCTCTCAACAGAAGTTAGAGGTCATCATCTTTACACTAGCCTCAAGCAATAGCTATATTCCTCACGAACTATCGCTAACCTAGTGTTGAACATATCCACCAGTAGAAAACTACAGGTAACCACACACAAGAGTGAATTGCAAAAAACCACCACATTTGGGGCATCGATTGCAGAAAACCACGAGGTCGCTAATCATTTGCAAAAAACACCGCACATTCAGTAAACTTTTTGCAGTGTGCACTGATCGACCGATTTGCTTCGTTTGAGTGCGTTTCCGACAAATGGGGCCCGGTTTCCCCCTACGTGGCATAACGGACGGCAAACGACGCCGTCTGGTCGAGACGACTTGGTCGGCTCGCGTCGGACGGGCCGACCGCGCCGCCCCCACTCCACTTCTCACTCACTCGCTCCTCTGCTCTCCTTGGGGCTTCAATGGGGAAGGCGAAACCTGGCGGCGGCGACGGCCGCGGCGGCGGCGACGCTTCCGCTGGCGATGCTGGAGATCCACTGGAGCTCTGCGGAAGCTCGAATCCTTCTCAGGCGGTGCCTCCTCCCCAATCCCTGGACCCGCAGTACACGGCGGCTAGGGCATTTGCCAAGGCGGTGAAGGCAAATCCTACGGGCAGCCAACACATTGCATCCTCCTTCGGCGGTGTGGTGTAAGCCATCCATCCTCTCCCCCTCCTCACTGTTTCCCTGTTTCCCCGATCTGGATTCTAGGGTTAGGGTTCTAGGGTTAGGGTTCTAGGACAAGTACAGAGTTGGGGATTATGTTGTTGGTATTTGGTTTGGATTATTGTGTTACAGTAATGTTAGTGAACTGCAAATTAGCTTGCCCTTAATTATTCAGTCATGCTAACTGAATTTTATCTGTAATGTTTGGGTTCTAGGGTTAGGATTATTGGGTTACAGTAATGGTTTGGAGTGCAAATTATCTGTAACACTAGTTTTCAACTTACACAGTAATTTATTCTGTCATGCTAACTGAATTTGAACTGGTTAGTAGTTTAACATAATTGCACTGCTCAGTCTTGCTAACTAAGATGTTTTTAACTTAACTTTAGCACTAGTTTAACATAATGGCTCAGTAGTTTCAACTGCAATTGCACACTAGTTTTGAACATAATGGCTCAATAGTCAGTTGTTTTAATTGAATTGTTTAACACTAGGTTTACTGAATTTTATCTGTATTGTTCAACACAAATTTTATCTGAATGTTAACAACTATGTTAAATGAACTAGGTTGGATGATGAAGAATGGGAAGTGAGGTTCCATTTCTTTGCTAGAGATAATTTGGAAAGAACCATTTGCTTATCAGACATAACATATTGGAATCTTATTGCACTAATAGAGTTGGAAGGCTTTAGTTCAAGAGATTATATGTATTATGTCAGAGATCCAGGAGTTGGGGTGTCAGGAATGGAAGAATTAACTGATGATGACAAGGTTGAAGAAATGTTGGATGACATATGCAGTAAAGGAAATAATGCAGAACTTCCAAACAGCTGGCTTTAGAGGTGAAGAGTTAAAGAAATACATGGATCAGGCTAGTTATTCATATACTGAGCATGGATATAATCAAGCAATGGATGGTATGAAAAAAGAGTGTCAAGCAGCTTGGAAATGGCTTAGTAAGATACCAAAGCATACATGGGCTAGACATGCCATGGACACAAATTGTAAAACTGACTTGGTTGTGAACAACATAAGTGAAGTATTCAATAAAATGATACTTGATGTGAGAGGAAAACCAATTAAAACCATGGTTGATGGGATCAGAACAAAATTGTTAGTTAAGTTCAATGCCAATAGGACCAAGACAGAGACAGCTAAGTGGCAGATATGCCCAACATATGCTGAAAAGCTGGAAGAAGCTAAACATCATTCCAGATTCTGTCAGTCAATCAAGGCTGGACCTGATCTATACCACGTTGCAAGTGGAGAAAGCACATATGCAGTAAATCTTAAAGATTACACATGTGGGTGTAGAAAATGGGACATGACTGGGGTTCCTTGCAATCATGCTGTTTCAGCAATTAACAAGGCTAAACTACATCCAGAAGATTTTGTTAATGCTTTCTTCAAGAAACCAATGTATCAACAAGCCTACAGTCCAATTGTCTACCCTGTGCCTGGGCCTGATCTATGGCCAAAGACTGGGACCCCTGACATAGAGCCACCTGTTTTTAGAGACAAGCCAGGAAAGAAGCATACAAAGAGGAGAAAGAATCAGTTTGAGAAGCCAGCTCCCAAGGATACTTCTAGGATGGCATCAATCACTTGTAGTAATTGCAATTTGAGTGGGCATAGGTACACTAGCTGCCACAAAAATCTTAAGCCAACCCTTGCAATGAGAAGGAACCAACATCAGGTTAATTGTCCAAACTTCAAAAAATTCAGTTTATGATTATATTTCCTATACTATGTTCTAATCTTTGTAT
Source organism: Aegilops umbellulata (assembly GCA_032464435.1). Taxonomy (NCBI): domain Eukaryota; kingdom Viridiplantae; phylum Streptophyta; class Magnoliopsida; order Poales; family Poaceae; genus Aegilops; species Aegilops umbellulata. The sequence continues at coordinate 433,159,427 of CP136059.1, read as the reverse complement.
GTTTACACTGCAGGAAAACAGAAGAGTTGATGCAGCTTCATCAGCCCCAAGAGCAGCTCCATCAGTACCCAGGGCAAGAACTACAGCTCCACCAGCACCTAGGCCAGCTCCATCAGCTCCAGCAGTTCCCAAGGCAAGAACTACAGCTCCACCAGCACCTAGGCCAGCTCCATCAGCTCCTCCTGCTACTAGGAGAGCAACTGCATCTACTGTTGCTGCTTCTAGGCCAAGTTCATCTACTGCTGCAGCTACAAGGCCAAGTTCATCTACTGCTGGTGCTTCCAGTCCAAGTTCTTCTACTGCTGCAAAGAAAACATTCATACCACCTAGAGCTTCAGGTACTAGACGGCTGAGAAAACCTTCTTACAAGATGTCTGAGTGGTTCAATTGTTCCCAGGGCAGCAAAAAGAAGTAATTTCATGATGGTGATGTTGAAAACAATTTCAAGTTTGTGATGTTGAAAACAATTTCAAGTTTGTGATGTTCAAAACAGCTATGAGTTTGTCATGTTCAAACCAGTTTAATTCAGCCTATTTTGGCTACTTTGTGATGGCACTATGTAAGTTACCTAATTATGGTTGTGATCAAGACTTTTATGCATGAGGATGTCAAGTAGACTATGATAATGATTATGTTGAATATGATGCTGTCATTTAGACTTTGTTGCATCAAGCTATTTAGGATTTTATATTAATGCTGATGATGTTGTTGTCACTTAGGGTGGCTCGGCGTCGACCAACCCGTAAGTGAAGCAATTTTGTCACCTAGGGTGGCTCGGCGTCGACCAACCGCTAAGTGAAGCAAATTTGTCACCTAGGGTGGCTCGGCGTCGACCAACCCGTAAGTGAAGCAAATTTGTCACCTAGGGTGGCTCGGCGTCGACCAACCTGTAAGTGAAGTAATTTTGTCACCTAGGGTGGCTCGGCGTCGACCAACCCCTAAGTGAAGCAAATTTGTCACCTAGGATGGCTCAGCGTCGACCAACCCGTAAGTAAAGCAATTTTGTCACCTAGGGTGGCTCGGCGTCGACCAACCCCTAAGTGAAGCAAATTTGTCACCTAGGGTGGCTCGGCGTCGACCAACCCCTAAGTGAAGCCAATTTGTCACTTAGGGTGGCTCGGCATCGACCAACCCGTAAGTGAAGCAATTTTGTCACCTAGGGTGGCTCGGCGTCGACCAACCCCTAAGTGAAGCAAATTTGTCACCTAGGGTGGCTCGGCGTCGACCAACCCCTAAGTGAAGCAAATTTTTCACCTAGGGTGGCTCGACGTCGACCAACCCCTAAGTGAAGCAAATTTGTCACTTAGGGTGTCTCGGCGTCGACCAACCCCTAAGTGAAGCAAATTTATCACTTAGGGTGTCTCGGCGTAGACCAACCTTAATTTAACCATTTTTTCACTTTGGGTGTCTTGGCGTCGACCAACCACTAAATGAAGGATCCAAACTACAAACATACCTTTCATCAAAAAACCAACATAAAAATAACACTACAAACATCTTCATTAAATGATCCAAGCTAAACCCATTACATGCCATGCCATACTTCAAAGCTTAGTTCAATAGATTCAAATTTAGCACACATTACAAGCCATAGTTCAATGCTCCATAAGTAAATTAGTTCAACAGATTCAAACTTAACAGATTACAAGCCATAGTTCAAAGCTAGTAACTAAAGACAATGACCCACATGGTCATATGACAGCACAATTTATTCTTCACCACAAATACCCTTGATTTCCTTCAGCTTCCTCTTGTTACTTTCACCTGCTTTCTTCAGGTCAGCAACAACACACTACAAATTACTCTTCTCAATGCTCAACTTCTCCTTCTCTTTAGTCAACTCAGCAATGTAACAATCCAGCTTCTCCTTCTCTTTCTTCAGGTCAGCAAAGCTAAACTCCAAAGTCCTCTTATCAGAGCTCATCTTTTCCTTCTCTTTCAGATGATTGAACTTCAAATTCCTAATGACATTGGCTTGAGCAACATGAATGCACTTCAACTGATCAACAACTGCCTTCAATTTTTTGATCTCAGCATCCTTTTCCATGCTGTTGTCAGCAACATTCATATCAGTTTCATGTGGCAGATTATCCTGAGAATCCAAGAGGTTGTTCACATCTTCAACAAGCTTCTCATAAATCTCCTGCAACTCTTTTTTCTGTTGTGCTAGATTGTGCACAGTAAATGAATGCTCAAGGCATGCCATCCTATTGGCATGGATGCTATCCTCATACATAAGCCACAGTTTGTGGAGTGCATTCTGCAGATGATCTGGCCACTCCTCATCTACCCACTGCACTAATCCACAGTTATTAACTCCCTGCAATACAAAATAAAGTAGTTCAAACATGTTGTCACATGTTACATTTTCAGTTAAGTTCAGATTACAGTTAAGGTGCAGATTCAGTTAGATCAATTCAACTCAAAAAACTAAACAACAATTATTGTGAGCATGTTTCCTAAGATGAATAGTTACTATGAACATAAATCAATATCAATGAACCATGAACAGGAACTATGAGCAATGAACAGTAAACCCTAGAACATAAACAGTTAACCCTAGAACAGATGAACTGTACTACACAGGAAAGGTTTCACATTGCAACTAATTTACTAACTTACTTCTACGGCACACGCAATGAACCTCCTCCCAGTGCTTATCCCCTGGAATGCAACACATTTCTTCCCTGGCTTGCCATGCTCGCACATCACCCTCAAATCGTCAGCAGAACCAGTGAACAACGGGTCATCCATTGTTGGTGGGATCTGGGCAACACAAATGTATTGGTTCAAATCGAGCTAAAACCCTAAATCCAAAATGCCCAAATCAAAACCCTAAATGCAGTCCCGGTGGAACCAACTGACCTTAATAGGGGAGTCGTACGAAGAAATGATCTGCACCTCGGAGTCCTCACTGCTCGAGCCGTCGCTCCAAGACACCATGGCGGCCGGCGGCGAGCGGAGACGAGAGGAGGCAGAGCAAGGTTGAGAGCGGGAGGGAGAGCAGAGGAGCGAGTGAGTGAGAAGTGGAGTGGGGCGGCGCAGTCGGCCCGTCCGACGCGAGCCGACCAAGTCGTCTCGACCAGACGGCGCCGTTTGCCGTCCGTTATGCCACGTGGGGGAAACCGGGCCCCATTTGTCGGAAACGCACTCAAACGAAGCAAATCGGTCGATCAGTGCACACTGCAAAAAGTTTACTGAATGTGCGGTGTTTTTTGCAAATGATTAGCGACCTCGTGGTTTTCTGCAATCGATGCCCCAAATGTGGTGGTTTTTTGCAATTCACTCCCACACACAAAGCACAACCCTACAAGACAACACTCTCAAGAGAGGTTTCCGCACGTATGCCGATTTTTTCAGGTCCAACCAAGCCCATGGTTTCCAATTTCAGTTTCAGAAAATTCTTAGCACCAACTAAAATCACTAATTTACTGATTTTTATTTGCATTTCAGCCAAATGGACAAAACATTTGTTTGAAATCAATTAAATATTTGAAATTTTTGGAAAACATTTGAATTCCTATGTATTAATGAAATTCCGAAAATATTTTGGCCAAAAGGTAAATATTTCACTATTTGGTGAGATGACTGGAATTAACGAATTTCATAAAAATCTCACTGAAAGTGAAAAACATCTAGGCCAAACATGCGTACATCACCTCTTCAATTCAAAAATGTTGTTTCATCATGGTTATGATGCCCGTACATTAATGCTATATGGTTTGACGGCAAGGAGAGATAATGGGCCTTCGCCTTGCAGAAAAGCATGTGTGTTACTGGTGCCTACACTCATGGCTTCCTAGTGCCAAGAATGCATTAGGCCCGCTAGCGCCTTAGGAGTATTCACTATAAGGGAGCGACGCCAACGATGAGTCTGAAGAGCACCTCCAATGAGGGCACTAGCACAAGTGTTGGGGATATAACTATTTGTGTAAGCCGTCCAGGAGGGGCCGGGTTATGCAAAGAAGACTCATTGTGAAAGAAGCCCAAGACCCAGCATGAGGATGGCGATTCATAGGGTTTAAAGCCCACGGGCGGCTTAAGGCCCATAGTGATAAAACCGCCATGATGGCATGACTTGTAACATAAGGAAGAAGTAACTAGTCACCGAGCCGGACACTGTTTATGAGCCGGCCGGGACTCTGTAGGCCACAGGGCGTCAACCCGTGTATATAAGGGGACGACCCGCCGGCGGCTTAGGGGCAAGAGACAACCAATCGAGAACCGGGCATAGCGTATCTCGCTCCCTGGTCATCGAAACCTCAAGCAATACCAACCCAACTAGACGTAGGCCTTCCTTCACCGCAAGGGGCTGAACTAGTATAAACCTCTCGTGTCCTTTGTCCCGATTAACCCCTTTAAGCTTCCTAGTCGCGATGGATCCACGATTAAGTCCTTGCAAGAGGACATCTGCCGTGACAATTCCACGGCAGTTGGCGCCCACCGTGGGGCCAGCGCACGGTGGATTTGAGTTCTTGAAGGGCAGCTTCGAAGGGCTCAAAGGATACGCAGTCGGTCGGATGACCAAGAGTTGTCGCAGCAAGATCTACATCGACGATGAAGGCTGGGGCCCCGACGCCGGCTCAATTGAGTACGGGTACCGGGTCCCCTTCGGCGGAATCCACGTCTTCATTGGACGGATTGGTGAGCCGGGCCCTGAGCCGGACAACTGCACCGACCTCGTCGAGACGGCTCAGCGTGCGAAACCCGCCCGCGCTCAACCCGTTGTGAAGCGTGCCTTCGTGGGTTGCATCCACGAAGGTGAACTCCTTGAAGGATCTAAAGGTGATGGTGAGACGGCCGTCTTCTCTGACGGTGAGTCGTCCGCCGGCTCAACAGATTCGCTGTATCAAGTTCAAGACGGTGTGCTCGGGGGGGTGTTCCGATGGCAGCACTATTCCGGACCCCTCTGAGTCACCAAACTGGGCAGGAGTCTTCATGGCTGGTACCCAACCCGGCCAAAACTCTACGGCTTCGGCAGCGATAACGTCCGGGCTAGGAGCAGCCGGGACAGGTGGTCCTATGCGCCCACCGGCTCAGATACTGATGGATCTTATGGATAAGCTTACGGCCCTGTTGACCGCTACAGTCATCCCTGCAAATCAAGATGAGCATGCGGCAGAGGTGGCACGGGTTCGTGAAGAGGTCGCTCGGGCCAAGGAGGCCTTAGCAGCTGAGGATACTAGATTGGCCACGGAGCGGGCGGCTTTGGATGCACGGGCACATCAACTTAAGGCAGAGGCTTTCCAGCTCACAATGAGTTTAAATGCATCTAACGAGGTAATGAGGAGGAGACATCAGAAAACTCAGTCCCGTTTGCCTCCGACTTATGACCCTCGGAATCTCTTTGCTACACCCGGGGCCGGCCCAAGTAACCCGCCAGGCGCAAATCAGTTTATGACGTCCGGAGCGGGGGGCCCGATTCAGCCTCAGGTGACGGCTCCGCTTCATGGGAATATGCCACCGCCCCGTTATGTGCCAATACCGCCGGGTCACTTCTCCAACCCTATGGAGAACTTAATCGCAGCATCAGCACGTTTGGCGGCTCTCCCAGTGGACGGTGATGATCTAACAACGGTGGAGACCCGGAGGATCAGAGAACTTGTCTAGACGGCTTTGGCCCAGCAAGAAACTTATTCTTACCGCCGGGACAAGATCCATTCAACTCCTCCGCCCTGGTTAGCTCCACCTCATCCAAACCGGAGCCCGAGTTACAGCCGACACATGGAGTCAGAGGCCTTGTCAAGCAACGCCCAGTGCCGAAACCAGCCTGGCGGGTATAACCCGGTGCAAGATCGGATACATCAGGAGGACGAATGGGCAACTCAGCTAGAGGATCAGCTAGTCGCCCAACAGGACTTGCCGGCTTACCCGACGGCTTCCATTGAGGCGGGAGTAGCCACAAGAACCGGCGATGTTCCTTGTCTGGTACCGGCTCTGCGTAATGTACGTCTGCCCAAGGACTTCAAGGGACCTCGAAAGGTGCCGAATTACACGGCCGACTTACAACCCGGGGCATGGATTGAAAGTTACGAGATGGCCATGGAGCTGTTAGAAGTCAGTGACGCAGCAATGGCTAAGTATTTCACCATGATGTTGGATGGAACAGCCCGGTCTTGGTTAAAGGGTTTACCTCCCAACTCCATTAGTTCATGGGCAGATCTAAAAGCCCGGTTCATCCAGAATTTCAAGGACACTTGCAAGCAATCTATGTCGATTGTGGACTTGACAAATTGTAAGCAAGAGGAGGGTGAATCCACAACACATTGGGTGCGCCGGGTCAAGGAGATTATACATTCATCTGACAAGATGGATGCCGGCTCTGCAGTCCTCATGTTGGAAAAGAATTGCCGCTTTGAGCCGCTGAGACAGAAGCTGGGGCGCCTCAAGCGTGATTGCGATGATATGGGCACGCTAATGGTGACTTTGGTCAAGTACGCCGATTCTGATAGTACCAAGGACCCCGCGTCTGACGAGGAAAAGACAGGGAAGGGAAAAAAGAACGACAATGGAAAGGGTCAGCAGCATAACCCGATGAATCAATGAGGCAATAAGTGTAAGGCGGAGGGTAACCCGGAGTTTGTAGCCAACGCCAATGCGCAGGGTAACAATCAGAGACTAAGGGAAAACCGCCCCCTCGATCTGGCGGACCAGGTCCATCCCTTGAGCAGCTACTCAATGAGCCCTGCCCAAAACACGGCACCCGGGAACGACCCGCCACTCACTTGTGGAAAGATTGTGCGATTATGAAGGCTTTCAAGAACTCCAGTTTGACGGCAATCATGGTCCGGGTGGCGGCTCAGGAGCCGGTGGTTTTCATGGCCCGGGTGGCAGCTCAAATTCCGGCTTTCAGGGAAATCAAGGCGACTATAATCAACAGCAGTCTGGTCAAGGAGGGCAGCAGCAGCAGCAGTCGGGTTATCAGAGCCATCCGAAACAGCTGAATAGTGGGTAGTACCATGTGTTCACCACTAGCTTATGTAAGCGTGATCAGAAAGTTCCTAAGAGGGCTGTGAATTCTATTGAGCCGGCAGTCCCTCGTTACTTGAGGTGGTCAAAACAGCCCATTGTCTGGAGTAGGGAGGACCATCCTCCCCGGGTTGATAATCCAGGTCAACTAGGCCTGGTGGTGGCTCCGCAGGTCGGTGGATATAAGTTCACTAAGGCGCTCATGGACGGAGGTAGCAGCATCAACATCCTCTATTATGAGACCTTTCGGCGCATGGGTTTAACTGACAAAAATTTAAGGACATCCAACACCGTTTTCCATGGAGTGGTGCCTGGTAAGTCGGCATATCCCATCAGTAAGATTGAGCTGGAGGTGGCCTTTGGAGACGAGCATGATTCTAGGGCTGAGAAGTTAACCTTTGAGGTGGTCAAAATCAATAGTCCATATCACGCTTTGTTCGGGCGGCCGACTTATGCCAGGTTCATGGCGCGGCCATGTTATGTTTATTTACAGCTCAAGATGCCGGGTTACAAGGGCACCATCACTGTGCATGGAAGTCGAAAGGTGGCCCTGGAGTGCGAAGAAGGTGACGCGGCTTATGCCGAGTCTGTCTACGCAGCGGAGGAACTCAAATTTTATCAAGATAACGTTGACCCGGCGGACATGACTTCCCTCAAGAAGGCAACCACAGAACATGACCCGACAACGAAGTTTAAGTCGGCTGCTGAGACCAAGCTTGTTGATTTCACTCCAGGTGATTCATCTAAGCAGTTCAACATCAGTGCCAATTTGGATCCTAAATAGGAAAGCGCGCTCATCGAGTTCATCCGTGAGAACCGGGACATCTTTGCATGGAAACCTTCTGACATACCGGGTGTACCGAGAGGACTCGCGGAGCACACTCTTAATATTGATCCAAAGTATAAGCCGGTCAGACAGTTTCTTCGGCGATTCAACGAAGAAAGACGAAAAGCTATTGGAGAGGAGGTCGCACTACTGTTGGCGGCCGGATTCATCGTTGAAGTTTTTCACCCGGAGTGGTTGGCTAACCCGGTGCTCGTACTCAAGAAGAATGGCACCTGGCAGATGTGTGTGGATTACACGGACTTAAAAAAGGCTTGTCCGGTTGATCCTTTCGCTCTCCCCCGTATTGATCAAATCATTGATGCTACGACGGGTTGTGCATGTTTGAGTTTTTTGGATGCTTACTCTGGTTATCATCAGATCAAGATGGCGGTTAAAGACCAGGAGAAGACAACCCTCATCACTTCGTTTGGAGCTTTCTGCTATGTGTCTATGCCTTTTGGGATCAAGAGTGCCCAGGCGACTTATCAGCGGTGTGTACAGAACTGTCTCCACAATCAGTTGGGCGCAATGTTCATGCTTTTGTGGATGATATAGTGGTGAAGTCCAGAGAGAAGGAAACCTTGATATCTGATTTAAAGGAAACCTTTGATAATCTCCGGGTTTATAAAATGATGCTTAACCCGGAGAATTGTGTATTCAGTGTACCTGCAGGTAAGCTTTTGGGATTCCTGGTCTCGAACAGGGGCATTGAAGCTAATCCAGAGAAGATCAAGGCAATTACCTCTTTGGCTAAGACGGCGTGTATCAATGATGTTCAGCGACTAGCGGGTCATGTAGCTGCTTTGAGCCGATTCATAAGCCAGCTAGGTGAGAAGGCCCTACCGCTGTATCAAATGATGAAAAAGGCGGACACCTTTATCTGGGGTGATGCTGCTAATGCTGCTTTTGAGGATTTGAAGAGACAGTTGTCTGAGCCGTCGGTCCTTACAGCTCCCATTGACAAAGAGCCTTTACTGTTATATGTGGCTGCTAATTCACGAGCCGTCAGCGTTGTAATCGTGGTGGAGCGCAAGAAGGTTGTTAAGGAGCATCCGGTTCAACGGCCGATTTATTATGTCAGTGAGGTGCTCATCGAGTCGAAGCAAAGGTACCCTCATTGGCAGAAGCTTGTTTACGGGGTGTTCATGGCAAGCCGGAAGCTGAAGCAATACTTTCAAGGTCACCCTATCACTATGGTAAGTTCTACCCCATTGGGAGACATCATCCAGAACAGAGAGGCCACAGGACGAGTTGCCAAGTGGGCCATCGAGCTCGGGCCTCATGGTCTGAGGTACGTGCCACGCACGGCCATTAAATCTCAAGCCTTGGTGGATTTTATCAATGATTGGACAGAGCTACAGGCACCTGAGGAGAAGCCTGATAACACATATTGGACTATTCATTTTGATGGGTCCAGGCAGTTGGAAGGTTCGGGGGCTGGAGTCGTGTTAACTTCCCCTCGAGGTGACAAATTCTGTTATGTGCTTCGACTTATGTTTCCTTGCACTAACAATGCAGCTGAGTACGAGGCCTTACTCCATGGTCTCCAGATGGCCAAGGAGATGAACTTGAGCCGGGTAACGTGCTTAGGAGACTCAGATCTTGTGGCTCAACAGGTGTCAGGCAAGTGGGACTCCAAAGATCCCCTCATGGCGGCTTACCATCGTGAAGTTGATGCTGTAGCTGGGCATCTCAAGGAGTATGTGGTGGAACACATTGATCGAAGGAAGAATGAGGCGGCTGATGCCTTAAGCCGGCTGGGATCTCAGCGTAAACCGGCACCACCTAACACCTTTCTTGACGTTTTGCATAATCCTTCTGTCAAGTTACCTACAGAAGAATATATAGCAGTGCCAGACCCAGAGGCATGGCTAGTAGCGGCTCTTCACGTTATCCCGGATTGGACAGTGCCCTATTTGGCTTATATGACCCGGGGGGAGCTACCTGAAGATGAGACCTTGGCAAGACAAATCGTCCGGCGGTCCAAATCCATGACAATCGTTAATGGCGAGTTACATCACTGCAGCGTCACTGGGGAGTTTCAACGTTGCGTGTCACCTACGGAGGGTCAGGAGATACTCCACGAGATTCATGAGGGCGATTGTGGTCATCATGCCGGCTCAAAATCTCTTATGGCCAAGGCTTTCCGTCATGGGTTTTATTGGCTGACGGCTCACGCTGATGCAGAAGATCTGGTCAGCAAATGTGACGGGTGTCAGAAGTTCTCACGACGGGCCCATGTGCCGGCTCAAGTATTGAGGATGATTCCAATTACTTGGCCGTTCGCAGTCTGGGGGCTTGATATGGTCGGGCCTTTCAAAAGGTCTAAAGATAAAAAGACGCACCTTTTGGTGGCGGTTGACAAGTTTACAAAGTGGGTTGAGGCAGAGCCAGTCAGTAAGTGTGATGCAGCCACGGCGGTCCAGTTCATGAAAAAGGTGATTTTTCGCTTTGGTTTTCCACACAGCATCATAACTGATAATGTCACTAACCTCTCCAAAGGAGCTATGGAAGAGTTCTGTCAACGAGAGCATATCCGGCTTGACGTTTCGGCTGTGGCTCATCCTCAATCCAGTGGTCAAGCAGAAAGAGCTAATCAAGAAATCTTGAAGGGTATCAAGCCCCGGCTCTTGGTCCCCTTGCAGCGGACGCCGGGTTGTTGGGTGGAGGAGTTACCTTCGGTACTTTGGAGCATCAATACTACACCTAACAGATCTACGGGTTACACACCTTTCTTTATGGTGTATGGAGCAGAGGCGGTCCTGCCAAGTGACGTCCGTCATGACTCCCCCCGTGTGGCGGCTTATGTTGAGGCGGACAACGAAAAAGCTCGTCAGGATGCACTTGACCTGTTGGACGAAGAGCAAGACTTGGCAATAGCTCGCTCGGCGATTTATCAGCAAGACCTGCGCCGCTACCACAGCCGTCGGGTTAGGTCCAGGACCTTTCAAGAAGGCGACTTAGTGATCCGACTCATCCAGGATCAATCTGACATGCACAAGTTATCCCCTCCTTGGGAAGGACCCTTTGTGGTCAGTAAGAATCTGAACAACGAGTCATACTACCTTATTGATGTTCAAGAGCACAAAGACTCACGTAAGTCGGAGGAGGAGACCCGCCGGCCGTGGAATATCGCTCATCTTCGGCCTTACTATACTTGAGCCACCGACTTTAATATGTATATATTTATGCTATGTATATACTACATAAAGTAATAAAGCAGGACCTTTGTCCCTTTTTCCACCCCAAAAAGGTTTATGTGTCTTCTTTGTCATGTGGTGGAGATAACCAAGAGGGAGCGGGTCATATCTGAATCCGGCTTTTCCTTTGGTCCGGCTTATGATCATATCTGAATCTAGCCATGATCACCTGGGGGCTTCCTGTTCAAACATAGGTCGTATTCGAACCAAAGAGAACATAGCTGTCGATATCCACTTGATCGGCATACTGCCAAACCCACTTGGGGGCTTCTTGATCATATTTGAATCATAGCTTAACCCCTTTGGGTCTGACATGGATCGTATTCGAATCAGCGTCATTAAACAACTCTTATGGTCACTTGGGGGCTTCCTGTTCAAATATAGGTCGTATTCGAACCAAAGAGAACATAGCTGTCGATACCCATTTGATCGGCATCGCCACAACCACTGGGTGCTATACGATCGTATCTGAATCTTAGCTTAACCCCTTTGGAACGGTTCACTGATCGTATTCGAATCAGAAGCCTTTTAAACTTTGTTTATTATTCATCATGTTTTATAAGTGTCAATATTTGGGTATATTGAGATCTTCTTCAAAGTACAATAGGTTGGATCATAATTCTCCGGGTTAATATTGGTTACCTCGGGTCACTAAGTACCAGGTGAACCTTTATATATCAGTTTTCCGGAGTTAAATTTACCCTCAGGGGTTGGGTTATATAAACCGGAGAGATAACCGCAAGCATCATAGGTATGTCATTATGATTATGTCTACTAAGTCTAATCATAAGTTGTCTTTCCTAAAATTGTTTGGTGTATACTCTGGGGTATCAAAGCATTATATGACCCCTAATGCGATAAGTCGCCAAGGAATTTATGTTTGTCTTACGTGCAGGGCGATACAGGTAAATCTCCATAAAGGCATAACAGATTAATATAAACTGTGAGTGCATAGTAATGGCGGCTTATGCAAGTATCAAGTGCCATAAGCATGCGCGAAGGCATGACAAAAATCGAGTTTCTATACTCTATTACAAGACTCCCCGAGTCTATATAGTGATGCATTGTTTTGGCAAGAACATAAACATATGACACCCGACGTCTTCACTCTGCTGGTGGGCTTGACGATTCCGGTTTATCCTTCTCCGCCTCTCCATCCGTTGCCCTGTCCTGAAAGGTTGATGAGGCCCAATCAATGCCACTCAAGGCTTCAAACTCAGCTTCATCATCGATTAAACTAGTTGGGTCGACGTCAGGGGCGAAAGTGTTCTTACGAGTGGGAGGAATCAGGCTGACTTCATGGTAATGAGGAGTTGGAATCCTCCGGTTCTCACTATCGTAACCCGGCTGATACTTGGTCAGATCAGTGTCATTCCTAATAAGAGTAGCCACAGGGCGTATGTCTTTCACATAGGCGGTGAAGTCTGCCTCATTAAATAAGGTGCCATCTTCTTCAGGCTCGGGTATCCAAGAGCAATGTCAGCCGACTCTAGTTCTGGAATCCATGCTTTAGCCCGGCTCAATGCGGCTATGGCCCCGGCTATTGCGGATGCCCGCCTTAGCTCTTGAACCGCTGAGGGAGCACAGCAAGCCGTTTCAGCACATCTTGAAGGAGATAAGGAACGTCATTAGATAAAGCCACAATGGCCAGAGCACGTTGTGACCCGGCGTAAAGTTGTTCCACCAGAGTATACACTGCCTTCACCTTGATCGTCGTATTCTGCTTGAGGTTGGTGCTCCTGGGGCCTATATTGTTAAAAACATAAAGTGAGCCGGAGGTAAGAATTAAGGTGTTCATCAAAAAAAGGTTTGCAATATTTAAGTTTTTACATGTATCGTTACTTACCAAAGATGGCTGAGACCATCCGAGATATCTGGCGCTTTAAGCCGGACAGCTTGGTGTTTACTTCCGCAAGTGATGCTTCTGCTGTCTCGGCCCGGGTCACTAGTAAGGCTTTTTCGTCAGCCCAGGCTTTCTTCTCCGCTTCAAAATTCTTCTTCAACTTCTCTTGTTCAGAGACGCTGACTTCAAACTTGGAGTTGGCTTTTTGAATTTCAGGCTCCTGGGCTGACAGCCGGCTCTTCAGGTCAGCAATCTCCGACTCAAATTGACTTATGGTGGCCTGCATTGATACCGAATAATAGTCAAGATCATGATAAATAATATTAAAATCCCAAGCACTTTGCAAGCAAAGGTACTTGGCACTTGGGGGCTAATGTATACCGAAGCTTTCTAAAAGCATAAGCCGGGCCTGGATATTAAGTCCCAAGCACTTTGCAAGCAAAGATACTTGGCACTTGGGGGCTAATGTGTATCACAAGTTAAAAGTACTGTGTTACAGCCGGTTTAAATATTTTCTCTTTCAGCCGGGGCAAGCAGCTCTAACAATTTTTTTCTAAAGTCTACAACATATTTACTCATAAGCAATAGACTTGGGGGCTGTTACAGTAAGGGTGCTTGAAAGTAGGAAAGCATAAGTTATACCTCAGATTTTTGCTGTATTTGCTTCACCATGTCAATTTCTAGGTCACGACTGCTCTGCACCTGATTGATATAGCCCGAGACGATCTCTCCAATACTCAAATGAGTATAGTTGGTAATATCCATCTTGGCCTTACGGTGTTCTAGCAACTCTTCTTTAGCAGAACATTTGGCAAGGACTGTGGGCCAGGCTGGTTCAACGAACTGGGTCTTGAGTATTTCCACTTCTAAGTCGGCCGTCTTGGCCGGGCTAGGCGCTTCCGGGTTAGTGAAACTATCAAAAACATCTTCAGCAGGTGGATCCGAAGTTGGTGCTGGAATATCTTGAGCCGGTTCAGGCGGCGACTGATGTGTGGAAGAGCCGGGGGCAGCTGCGTCTGTATGCTCTAGTTCAGTCGTAATAGGGTCTTGGGCCGGCGTGTCTTTCTTTTTTTCTTCCTGGGTTTAACTTGCACGCTATGGACAAAACAGAAGAATGAGCATAGAAATATGAAGAAGGGAAAACATAAGGTAAATAAATTGATATTACCCAGGGGCAGTTTTAAAAGCCGGCATGTTTGACTGCATGGATTCGCCGGATGAAGGAGAAGTATCCTGGTAATTGGAGTCAGATAAGTTGAGAGGCTAATGGATTAGACCCACCAAAGGTGAAAGGGGGTATAAGTTGGAGATAACCTCAGACCGACGTTTCCAGGTTATGTCAGGCAAGCCGGAGGAAAGCTCAACATCCTTACTAGTCCGGGTCTGCCTCCGGTTTTCAAATTGTTGTTGCTTCAAAAGAAAGTCAGGATCTTGGTAAGCCAAAGGGTGTGAAAATCTTACTTTCCGGGTTACTCTTCGAATTTTCTGACGCGACCGAAGCTCTGAGTCGGAGGAGATTATAGTTACCTCTTCCTCGACGGGTTGGCTGTTGCCCGTGTCTTCCTGAAAGGGGGATAATGTTAGTAAGATAATGATCAGGGAGCAAGGGAAGTTGAAAGGTTACCTCTTCCTCATTGTCATCAGAATCATCAAGTTGGAACATCTCAGAAGCACTTGGCTTTCTTTTCCTTGAAGTGGTAGGCTTGGTGGTTTTTCTTTCGGCTCTCTTGGCCGCCTTGGCTTGCTTGGCCGCTTCATGGTCATACTGGACTTTCCAGAAGTTGTCATTGGCCTGTGAAGGGTTATAGAAGGTTATGAATAAGAATGAAGTATAACATAGTAAAAAGTAATTACTGGGACTTACTGCAGGGGCCGGGTTCTTCTTGCAGAAGGGCAGTAAGCCGAAGGCATTACTGGTTACTGTACCCTCCTTCAACAAAGACTGAGTGGTAGCCTCCACTACGTCATCGGGTAAGTCGTCGGGACTATGACACTGAGGATCATCGATCTTTCTCGCCTAAGTAGTTACACATTAAGCCGGGGCGGCGGCTTAACAGAATCATTCTCCAAGCAACCCAGACTCGGACCAGGTCGATGCCATCTAAGCCGTTCCCCAGAAGAGCTTTGATTTTCTTGATAATGGGGGTGAGTGGCAGACGTTCAATGGCAGTCAACTTGTCCGGCAGCGGGTGGGCATACTCAAGGCGCAATGCGCGAAAGCCGGGCAATGGGTTTTCACCAGCCGGAGAAGTGTCCTGGCAGTAGAACCATGTCTGGTTCCAGTCCTTCGGATGACTCGGCAGTTCAGCGTAAGGGAACAGGCAGTCTCTCCGCCTTTGAATGGATATGCCGCCAAGTTCTAGACTAGGCCTGTTGGCACGTTCATTCTGCCGGTTTAAATAGAACAATTCTCTGAACAAAAGTAGGCTGGGCTCCTCTCCAAGATAGACCTCACAGAAGACTTGGAAGTTGCAGATATTGGACACGGAATTGGGCCCGATGTCTTGAGGTCTTAAGTCAAAAAAGTGCAAAACATCTCTAAAGAATTTTGAACCGGGTGGAGCAAATCCCCGGCTCATATGATCCGTAAAAACTACTACCTCCCCTTCTTTGGGATGAGGTTTCTCCTCGGACGGATCAGGAGCACGATAAGACATGACCTCCTTCTTTGGCAAATGGCCAGACTTCACAAACTCAGACAGCTTGCTCTCTGTGACAGTAGACAGGACCCAGTTGCAGGTCACAAGGGCCTTGGGAGCCTTAGGTGCCATGGTGTAAGTGGGAGCCTATGACAAAGTAAAAATTCCGGGTTAACCCATAACCCAGAGGAGAGCATTTTTAATTTATTCAAGGTGGCGGCTTAAGAAGGGGCCTAATGACATATAGGTGACTATGCAATGATGTTTAAACCGCTGCAGGTATCAAAGGTAATTAAAATTTTCTTAAGTCGCCAGAAGCAAGCGGTGCTGACAGCCGGTGTTGTCTTAAACCGGTCACATGGACTACTATGGCTAGAACAGATTCAACAGATGTAATTTCCGGCTAAGTGTGGGACAAACAGGTTTCACAAGTTGCAATTGTTATTTTGGATCAAACGGTCGCTCTGGAAAGAAAAACTTCTATACCTAAAACAGGGCAGAGAAGTTCATGCACTCGTTAATGGCTTCCAAACAAGGGAAATGCGATATATTTTATGCAAGATAGGCCGAGACAATCACCGCAGCAGTTCTATGTTGTTTTTGCGATCTAAACAGTGCATTGGAGGTGAAAACTAGCAAGGGTTGACATCGGGCGGCGATGAACGCCGACGAACTCAAGACAGTTCCGATGCAGGTCTGAGGAAGGGAAGAAGAAGAACTCACGGATGTGGACGAGCTGCGGAGGTTCGCCGTGGATCTCTGGTCGGATTCAGGTCGATGCAGCGGCCTGAGTTGGTGAAGATGAGGAGTTCGACGGCGGCGACGGTGGAGCTCGAGAGGCAGCAAGAGGAGGAAGACGACTGAAAGGGGGGGAAATGGAAGACCTAGGTCATACCTATTTATAAGGGAAGGCCGACTGAGATGGCGCGAGAAACGAGGAGGCCAAACATCATTATCCAGCGGCCCCGACGCCTCGGTTTTTGGGATGGTCAGTAAAGGCAAAGATCCGTTGAATATATGATGGAATAAAATAAGGATTTAATTAAAAGATGATGTCATGGTGGGTTAACCCGGATCTAGAAGATGATGTCACAACGGGTTATGACCTTTTCACGGACAGAAGACAGAAGGACTGATTCTTAAGATATTTTAAGATTGACATGAACCGGTCCAAATCAATCTGGGGCCTAATGTTGGGGATATAACTATTTGTGTAAGCCGTCCAGGAGGGGCCGGGTTACGCAAAGAAGACTCATTGTGAAAGAAGCCCAAGACCCAGCATGAGGATGGCGGTTCATAGGGTTTAAAGCCCACGAGCGGCTTAAGGCCCATAGTGGTAAAACCGCCATGATGGCATGACTTGTAACATAAGGAAGAAGTAACTAGTCACCGAGCCGGACACTGTTTATGAGCCGGCCGGGACTCTGTAGGCCGCAGGGCGTCAACCCGTGTATATAAGGGGACGACCCGCCGGCGGCTTAGGGGCAAGAGACAACCAATCGAGAACCGGGCATAGCGTATCTTGCTCCCTGGTCATCGAAACCTCAAACATTACCAACCCAACTAGATGTAGGCCTTCCTTCACCGCAAGGGGCTGAACTAGTATAAACCTCTCGTGTCCTTTGTCCCGATTAACCCTTTTAAGCTTCCTAGTCGCGATGGCTTCACGATTAAGTCCTTGCAAGAGGACATCTGCCGTGACAATTCCACGACAACAAGGCTATGTTGAAGGTTTAGTGTATATGTTTCTAGTGTCCAGTAAGTTGAAGGTCAGTTGTTTTTTTTTCTTAAAGGAGTTGAAGGTCAGTTGGAAAGCTAGGCTTAGATATCTACTTCTTGGAAGTACTTCAAGGTACCAAATATTGTTGGTATCGCGATGTGCTGGCCGATATACCTGCAATTTATGGCTAAGCATCTTTTCGCCAAGGCATGCTATTACTTCAAATGATTAGGCCATTGTGTAAAAACTACACTTTGATTCATTCCTTCTGTGTGCTATTACTGCAATTTATACCTTTAATTTCTCTTCACCTTGCTGTGGTCATAGAACTGTAACATGATGCTAGAAAGGCACAGTTAGTTCAAATTCTCAGCTATTAAAGTTTGATATATATTAAATTCTCAGCTACAACCCAATACTGCCAGTGGAGATTTCTTTCATGTGAAAAAAAATCTCTTGTTTGTAGCAATTTGCTATCAGCTATTTAGAACCATGAATGTTAGTTAGCTCACGGATGGAAATCTTTATGGTGTCCTATCTGTGGTGTGTCAGCAGGGGCACATACTGTTCACGTACTATACTGTGTCCTGAGGATTAACACTTTGTTATGCTGGTGCATATGGCAGCCAGCACCAACTTAGGGAGTATAATATTTAGTTTTCATGTCTGTTATTTCCTTTTGATCTGTCATTCGTGTTCCTTTACAACACTACTATTATACCAGAAATTATGCCGTGTCATCTTTTTATATAATCATTCAGTGTTAGCAATAAATTCTCTATATTGGATTCTGTCATATTTCATTTTCTACCTTTGCAAACGAACCACCCACAGCCCCTGTCATCTGGATGAGTTACAAGACCACCATCTTATCTCCAAGCTTCTAATTAAGTGGAAACATTGGCAAGATCGATCTCTCTTGACAAATTAAGAATGCCAGTGAATTTTTTTTGTATTTACCATGAAAACACAGAGTAATCTTGCCTTACTGGGATAGTTTGTCTCGGTGGTGCTATCTTTCATATTGGCAGAAGCAGTAATAGTAGAAGGCCAACAGACCTTGCTGTTTGCCAATGAGTAATTGGGGGCGGAGTACACTAATTGATGTTTTCATAACTGTTAGTCAGGAGCATAGCAAAACTGTAGAATTTCTTGTTATTCTGTATGTAAACTAACGTCTATTTATATTCGTGCTGCTTTGCAGGTATGGCTCATGCAATGTTCACTCGGTCCGCCATCGGTCGTCAAGGGCTGCTCATATCTGACAGCCCAGTAAATATTGTTAGCGCCCAAGCGGCGTCCTCTTTGTCTGGGATCTCTTGGTGTGGAACTGATTTAAACACTACTGTGTAATATGATGAGTTATTCCGAAACGGAGTGTGGCATTGATATTATGTGAGTCGATAATAATATATGTGCTTGTGAACGTCTGGCTGTTGCTGTGCTTGAAGGTCTGCTGCTTGGGTATGAACATCTGCTTGCCTTAGCGTGGGGGATACGACGCTGTTGGTGTCGTGCTCTTCAGTTCCTCGTTGTATGCCATGTTTGCCGAACTATCTGCTGGTGTCATGTCAAGGGTTGATGATATCTCATTGTTCTGGTAATAGTGCTAAGCTCAGGGGCCTCGCTTTGTTGCATATCTGTGATCTATATGTCGCTGCAATGTGCCACTGTCATTGGCTACTTGCATCTGCCTTGCCTTTCCGGCTTAAGGTGATGACCCAAATGACCCCTCACCTTCAAATTCCTGACAAATGGAACTGTTATGGGGACGACGAATATCTGCACTGAATGATGGGCAATCCAGCCATCCAGATATCTGCTGTCGTGCAGGAATCGTGCGCACTCAATGACAAACCTGCTTGTGAGGAAAAAAAATTTGATGCTTCATTTTTTGACATAGTCTCGACTGAAAAGTAGTACTAGCAAATTGTTCGTTTTTCGAGAATGCAAGAATTCTCCTTGCACAGGCTATTCTCCTCTATTTGTTTTTACGAGAATTCTGCTCTATTTTTTAATCTTTTTTGAGGAACCTTAAGTAGATTAGATTGATTAAGGGAGTGTTCAGAACATATACTAAAATAAAGCAGAATTCTATTCTCCTCTATTTGTTTTTGCGAGAATTCTGCTTTATTTTTTTTAGGAACCTTAAGTAGATTAGATTTAATTAAGTGTTTCAGAACATATACTAAAATAGAGCAGAATTCCCCTAAAAATAATAGAGCAGAATTCTCGCAAAGACAAATAGACGAGAATAGCATGTACAGTGAGAATTCTTGCAAAAAACATAGAGCCTGTGCAGCAGGAAAAAAAGAAGAGGTGTAAGAAGAAAAAAAATGGTGGTTCGCTGGAGTGGGCTGTGAGGCCCAAGCGGCCTAATGTGCAAAGGCCCGTTATCCTTCCACCGTTGGAAGCGGGCAGTTGTCGCTGCTCTGTGAGGCCAGCCTTACGCAGTGCCTGCCACATCATGGCCCGTGAAGCCCAGCTTTCGCACAGGCCCAGCCGGTCCACTACTCAACTTGGAACGGGCGGGCCAGCAATAGCACACTACAGACCAGGCCCACAGCTCCACAACAACGTTCACACCACCTTGAAGCCCCCGCTCGGGTGACAAGCTCTCGCTAGTGAGCTCGGCGATTGAGAGGGTGGAGCTAGCTATTTAAGCTGGTCGGATGCTTCCTCGCTAGCCGAGGTGGGACTAAAATAGGTGGTCGTTGCTCTGCGCTTCATGCTGCGGAATTGGTTGAAGTGGCGCGCTGTGCGCTGTGCGCTGTGCTGCTTCCTGCCGGGACCAGAAGAAAGCTTTATTGTGGGCCTTTGAGGCTTTGGGCCTTTTGTCGTTTGGGGCAGCCATTTGTGGATTTTTCGTTGTTCACAGGAAAATAAATAGAGCTTTGTGGATTATCGAACGAGTGCTAATTAACGTAGTCAACTTGCCTGGCGAAAATGGACAGATAAAGATGGAAAAATATAATCTCCAGCGTGCTTAAAGCTGGGACTACAACGTGCATGGCCTGTTTAAAAATAAGCATGGCGTTTTTTATTTGTAGAATTCTAAACACATGGCAGTTCAATCTCTCTGTGTCATGCATGGTTAAATGATAAGATCATTGAGAAAAGCATAATAAACCGGAGCAAAATTGAGGCATCCCGTAAGATTTTCCTTTCTTTGAAAATGAAGCAAATTCCTCTCACATACATAATTTTATGTCAAAGATGATGTTGGACATGAAGACCGAACACATCCTCTTAGCAGAAATTAGAGGTCATCATCTTTGCATTGGCCTCACACAATAGCTATATTCCTCACGAACTAGTGTCGAACGTATCCACCAGTAGAAAATTATAGGTAATCAAACACAAAGCACAACCCTACAAGACAACACTTTCAAGAGAGATTTCAGCTCGTATGCCGATTTTTTTCAGGTCCAACCAGGCTCATGGATTCCAATTTTAGTTTCAGAAAATTCTTGGTACCAACTAAAATCACTGGAAGTTACTGAATTTCAGTGATTTTTGCATGCATTTCAGCCAAAGGGACAAAATATTCACTTGAATTCAATTAAATATTTGAAATTTATGGAAAATATTTGATTTCCTATATATTAATGAAATGAGAGGGGTAGCAAAGTTGTTAAGTTAAAAATAATAATTTATACTCCCTCCGTCTCACAATATAAGATGTTTTTACAAGTTAAAACAGCTTAAAAATATTTTACATGGTCGGACAGAGGTCGTGTATTTTTAAGCGCCTGCCCAAGCGCTTTCGTTGGACACGGCGCGCCTGATTAACCTCATTTGAATAGCACTCTTAAATTTGCCTAAAAGATAGAGATCAAATGTGGAGAGTTGGTATGGTGCCTTGCAACGAGGTGTTTCCTTTTAACTCTGGTAGACTGGTAAGTTCAAACCCTTTCCAAAATGAATTTATATGAAAAAAAATATTGAGCCAACCCTGTAATCTCGGGCCCTCCTCTGCTTGGGAAAGATCACAAGGCAAAACAGAAGTGGATGGCAGTGGGTCACCCCCACTATTTGACTAGCTTTGGAGCATTTCTTTGGCACCCAGCGCCAGTTGAGCAAGTGGCACAAGGTGATATGATAGCATGCCTGCCGACGCGCTGAGACGAAAGCTTATTGCCAGCAATTTTAAACAGACAAAAAGAAAGCTTATTGCCTCCTTCGACTGTACCGCAGAATCACCGGGAGATCGGGGCATATGCGTGTCGTGGCAAGAACACCTCACACATGGTTTTTGATGAGGCCGAGTCGAAAAGACACACCTTTGTTCTTTGCGATGTCAGAAGATGTATGATGTTTCTCGTGGAGTATACATGCCAAGATCGCACATGGGCTGCACCGCCAAAAATGTGTGTATATATTGCATGGGCGCACAAGACAAATGTAATGTAAGAGAGGTTCTTAACGCATGCAGCATGGGCTTAATTTGAACACAATACATCGACCTCCAAGCTAAGTAAAGCTTTAAACAATCGAAAAATGTATTTGGCAACCCTGTGCCACATTGCAAATTCGCCACACCACCCAGATGACGTCGATTTCGCATCCGACGCACGAGAAACGTTCCAGCGAGCAGTTTTTTTTTTCTGTCGCTGGTGTGTGGGCCTTCGCTTTGTCGCCCGCTTCGCTCGTCGCCCGCTTCGCTCGAACCGTCTCCCCCGTCGTGCGCCCACTTAACTATCCCCTCCCCTTACTCTGCCTCATTACTCTGGTAACGGCTTCCGCGCCCGCTCTCTCTTCATCGACGGCGAGCGGCGGCGGCTCCTCCGGCCGGTTCTCGGTGCTGTTCTTCTGCTCCACCGGTGAGTATCGAGTCAATCGCCCTCTCATCCCAGTAGTTCGTGCGCCTCAACTCGTCTGATAACCGCGCGCCCGCTTCTCTGTCGCTCCGCCCCCGCTCTCTCTCCGTCGATGGCGAGCGGCGGCGCCTTCTCCGGCTGATTCTCGGCGCTAGTATTCTATTCCACCCCCAGTAGTATCGACCCAATCGCCCTGACGTCCGCCAGTAGTTCGCGCTCTGTTTCTCGACGCCATTAATGGCGGGATGTTCGTCGGGATGGTCACATGTTAGAACAGACAAGAAACGCACCCAATGCGTTCAATTCGTGGTGCAGATGCTATTTGTTAGGCCTTGTTTCGCATGCACATCGTTTCGGTGATTAATTTGTCGTTTTCGATTTCGTGCCTAGTTGCCGTAATTTTTGAACTGATCCCCTCTGCTACACGGCTCGTTTCTGATTTCTAGGGTTTCGTTTCTATAGACGCAAAACCTTTATGTATACATTCATGATTCACTATCAGTGATGTATCCATTCATGATTCTGATTTCTAGGGTTTTCTCTAAATGCTACACGGCTTGATTTCCCTGATTTTTGTTAGCACTATCAGCGGTGTCTTGTTTCATTATGCATTTTGTGGTTCTAACTGATGGATGTGCCATCATTTAACTCACATGAACTCCAATTGTGAATATTACCATCAATGGTGTGAATAATTTATCAAGAGTCGACTGTAAAGTTTATCATGTCACTGAATACTTAGTTCTGTGATGTCCAATATATGTGTTTGTTTAACTGACATGAACTCCAATTGTGAATATTACCATCAGTGGTGTGAATAATTTATCAGGAGTCCACTGTAAAATATATCATGTCACTGAATACTTAGTTATGTGAATGTCCAATATATGTGTTTGTTTGTAAGTTCTTGCCATCCCTAATCTGCATAAGTTATCTTGCCCGATACATTCATTTTATCGGTGTATTATAAGCAAACAAATATTCAGGTATTCAATATCTAGTAGAAGAACACATGTCCTTGTCATTCTCTGTTGTGGATGAGTTATCCTATTGTATGTTCAGTAGTTACCAATGTATCATAACAATATGTGTGTGACTATTAATCCAACAGCTGTGCATCCTTTATGCTCACTTTTTTCTCTTTCTTATTCTTGTGTGTCAGGTCACAATGCCAAGGAAGCGCAAATTAGATGATGACTTTGAGGAGGTGAACCCCTTAAAGAAGCATAAGCCTCCCGCAGATCGCAACAGGGCTTCTCCTAATGCTCTAGTGACTGCCTGTAAGGACATGTCAGATGAGAGAATGGCCGCGATCGATGACATGGATTTCACTAGTCTGCGGAATATCAAGTGTGACAATCTGTTCAATCGGCTTTCTCAATGGCTTGCTGGTCTATACGACCCTGATTCCCGTGAGGTTGTTGTACCCGGTCGCGGAAGGTTGCCTGTCAATGAAGAGTTTGTGCATCGTATAATGGGTGTGCCCCGAGGTGATATTGCGGTGGATTTCAAGGTTCCTACAGATGCACAGCTTGAGCTTGTGGGAGATCTTTTTGGTGATCTTGGACATGCTCCTAAAACTGTGGATGTATTAAACCTTATCTTGAGCACTAACCGTCATGACGACAATTTCAAGCGCTTGTGGCTTGTGCTTGCTGCCAGTATCGTGATTGCGCCGATGACTTCGAACAAGATCAGCACCAGATGGTATCCTGTGTTGGTAAGAACATCTGGCTATCTTTCGAGTTCATGCTTTTTATCTCTTTTCTTTTCTGTTTTTCTACCTGGTAATTTTTTGCTTCTTAGTGTGATGATTGTGCACATATGCACTTTGATAACTTTCCCTTATTTTTGGATTGTGTTAACTTCCGCCCCTTTTGATTTTTCTGTGATCTGAAATGTGGTTTTTATGTAGTAATGCACCTGATAACTTTATATGAAGGTGTAATAATTATATAGTAATGCACCGGATAACTTTTTATGAAAGTGTAGTAATTACAGAGTGATGCCCGCGATAACTTTTTTCTGATGGTGTGGTAAGTATGTAGTAATGCGCCTGATAACTTTTTCCGAAAGTATGGTAATTATTTAGTAATGCACCTGATAATTTATTTATGCCTTGCAATATGGTAATTTTGACTTACTTCTCAATAATGTGGTAATTTGTGTGCTTGTGTACTTGGTGATTCAATGTTTTAACAGTGTTATAAGTATCTACTTATGTCCCCTGCTAACCTGTGTGCATACATTCCTCTAGGTTTCATGTGCTTTCTTTTTTATTTCGCAGCAAAATATTGGCAATGTAAAAAACCTCAACTGGTGCAAATTTATTGCGGATCAGCTTCACAAAGCCCTTTCAAAAGGAAAGCCTACGACGGGTTGCCTCCTATTCTACAATGTTAGTCCCCCCTATTCTTTCTTTGTTCCCATGATATTTGGATTGTACGTCTTATTCCGCCAAACAGCTAGATTGTAACGACCTTTTCTGTTTTTCCAGCTTCTGTATATAAATGCTATTGACTTAACTGGCCTTGATATCATATTGCCTAATGGTCCTTTTGCAATTAATGTGTGGACGAATGAGTTGGCATCGAAAGTTCTCCGGACGGATGTCCAGAGGGACAAGCTTTCTTATGGGAAATTACCGGTGATTTCCCATTCGTCATTTTTCTTACCTTCTATGTATTGCCAATTTTTTTATCAAGATCTTAATTCATTTTTTATCATATTTTTTCAGCTTAAGCCCCAATATGGTCAAGACTATTGCTTGTTTGGTGGTTTACAAGGTCTAGATAAATTCATGCGTGTTCATGCACCGCAAAACTGTTCTGAACAGGTACTTTTAATCTTTTTAGTGCGTTTGGGTATTTTTGTTTTCCTTTTTCCTGGTAAATATTGTTATAAAGACCTGGTAACTTGTTCTGATTTTAGGATGGTAACTTTTTTATATTTTTTTAGATTCTCACTTTGGAATAACTTCATTTTAACTTATCTTTGTGTGGTATTTTTAGTTGTTTTTGCATGATACCTAATGTCTCTCACATCTTGATTATTTGTTTTTTCATTCGTGTTTTTCTATCAGAAACTTGCCAAAGCTTCTGCTATTGTGGGTCGCTTTTCGTCTGGCATGGTTGGCCTCCTGGGCGGTCTTATTAATGAGTTCATGTCCTTGGATGATGAAGATAGCTAATGGATGTCCCGTGTGTTAGAGAACCAACTAAAGGGTTTATCTTCTGCTGCTGGGAAGACTGCCGGGAAGACTTCTGGGAAAACTGCAAGCACCCGTCCTGCATCCTGCTCGCGTGAAGTAAAAGATACCGGCAAGCAAGCTGTCGAAGTTTCAGATCCTGATCATGAGGATAGCGACGGTGGCGGAGATCACGAGGATAGTGATGGTGGCGGTGATGGTCACTCTGACGAAGATCTAGATTTTCACGTTCATTACCATGGTTCTTCAGGTGGGCCGAACGCCCACGAGGCTTCAGGTAGTGGGGGTAGCGCTGGACCGAATGCCCATGATGCTTCAGGTAGTGGCGCAGCGAATGCAGATGTGGGTGCAACCATGTTTGCAACTGCCAATGTGTCGGTAAGGTCAGCCGGAATTGATGCAACTGCTACTGCAGGGACCGATCAGCCTCTCGAGTCTCAGATTATGCTTACTGCACATTCCGGGAATGTATCTAGTGATGGATTGCATAACCATCTAGATATGACGGATACTCAAAACGAGGTTGTTGTTGATGCTTCTGTGAAGAGGTGCGGTTCTTCTCTCGTCTGTAACTTGGAAAAGCAATATTCCAGGCGTCGCAAGAAATTACGCCTACCTTCTCCGCCCATGGCCACTGGTACAACTGTTTCTGACCAGCCGTCGTTGGATGATACACATCGTTCTATCAAGGCAATAGTCATCAATGAGCTTGGCATTGTAGGCCCTGATAAGGGCACTAACTCAATAATTGCCAATCCCACGCGGAAGAAGCAACATCCTCGCAAGTGAGTTTCTTATCATCTGCTTGTTGATTTCTTTTTATTTTCATCTGTTATATTCCATTTCTTAGCTGGTAACTTCTGTCAATATAAGCTGGTAACTAATGTTATATTTTTAGGTGTTGTGTGCAACTATAATCTGATAACTAATGTTAATATAAGCTGGTAACTAATGTTTTTATAAGCTGGTGATGTCCATGTTTATTTTTCTTTGTGTACATACTTACTTGTTGTTACTCTTTTGTGTTAATACTTTTCCTAGCACCTAGCTTCTGATAATTAGAAGTAAATATGTCTGGATAGTCTATATTGCTTATCAAGCCTGTGATTTTTTCTAGAAAGTACAGTAATTATATCATGGTAAGGCTGACAACTTTCAGTAGCTATTTTCATGATAATAACTTCAATTTTTTATTTGAACAATACATAGTTTAACTTTGTTTGCATGATAATTTTAGTAGTTATATGCTGGTAAGCATGTGTTATTTTTCTACGGTAACATTTTTCTCACGTGCACTATATGCTTTTTCAAATAATAAATTGTCAGGTGTTCGAATGCTCCATCTATTAGTGTTGCCGACCTTCAGCAAATGCGGTCTAGCAGTGTGGGTGTCACGTCTGAGGAGATACCTAGTAATCCTGCGCGATCTTCGGCAAATGTTGACTCGTCTGACACGTCACGCAGGTGATTATGAATGTTTTTTTTCATTGCTATATGATATGTAAATGATTTTCTATATCTGATTTATTTTTCATTTGTAAATTAGGTGAATATATACCTGTAAAATAACTCTTTTATGCGTGGCATCACAATCTGTACGGGAATGACGGATAGTTTTTATAGCCAAAGCTCTTACAATATTTATTGTTTCTTTTAGCATGATAAGTTAGTTGGTAACTTTGTTATCTTCATAGTTACTATCTTCATTAATGATTCGTGACGATGTTGATTTTTTGCATTACGTGGATAACCAAGTTGGCCATAAGCTCTCAAATAATTTGAATACAAGCTGGAAACTAAAGTTATTTTTTAGCTGTTAACTTATGTCAATATAAGCTGGTAACTAATGTTATTTTTAGCTGTTGTATGCAAATATAATCTGATAACTAATGTTAATATAAGCTGGTAACTACTATTTTTATAAGCTGGTGATGTCCATGTTTATTTTTCTTTGTGTGCAGCAAGAAGACCAAGATTACTGTGAGGAAGGTTTCGAAGTCTTCTAAAGTTGCAGCTGCAACTAGGTCTTCTCCTCGTTTTGCTCACAAGGACGCGAAAGATGATTTCGAAGACTCCCCCATGGTCAGTTCTCCAATAACTGTTGTGCAAGATAATGCCCCTGCTAGGAATTCACCAGACGCTGGTTTTGGAGCTGTGGATGAGCTTGCGGCAGCAGCCACTATTACTCAAGTGGTAGAAGAAATTGCCAATGTTGTTATTGGCACTGAAGCTGAAAATTCTGCTGATCAACCTAAAGGAATTGCTCCTACAATGAGCGCTGTTGTAGCTGAAACTTCTGCTGATCAACCTCAAGTAATTGCTCCTTCAATGAGCGTTGCTGTAGCTGAAACTTCTGCTGGTCAAGTTCAAGGAATTGCTCCTCCAATGACCGCTGCTGTAGCTGAAGATGACCAAGCTTCTGTCAAAATACCATGTGTTGTTCAAGCTCAAGTTGAATCTTCCCAACCCAATGTGGCAGAACCAGTCGAAACTGAAGATCCAGTGTTTGTTGAAGCTCAACCTGGGGATGACCAAGTCGCTGCCCAAGAATCTAGCATTATTGCAGATGTAGGAGATGTTGCTGCTGATAGGGCCCACTGGGATTTCACCCCACCATTTTGCTCTCTTGGCCTAGATTTTGGCCCCACACAGCCCGGACCAGATATTATTACGACGACCGCAGTTCCAGCTGCAGTACCAACACCGTCCCCAACGGTTGTTTCGACAACTCAAGCACCAGCAGTGGCCCCAACGGTTAACAATGCTCCCCAAGACCGAGCAGCAGCACACCCAATTGATCATATGGCGGCAGCACCACAAGATTTAAAGAATGCAGAAGATAATCCTATTGCCTCCAATCCGTTTTCAGGATCTGACCCTGCCGACCTTGGTATGTGAAGGCATATACGTGTCTTCGCTTTATCACAAAAGAGTGATGGGATGGATGTCTGCTTTTCGAAGACCTTTTTTATGTTTTTGGATTGATCCTTGTGTGTATATTCATGCTCTTTTTATCCTATGTATGGACAACCTCCCCCCCTATCATATGTAATGACTTATGCTTTTGCGTGTGTGCTATGTAATGAACTACGTGTTTTCGTTTCACATTTGCGCCCTTTTACTTTTTATGTTGTCTGGTGTGTGGATTTATTATACTTGATTATTATTGTTAATTTTTTCTGGTAACTTTTACTAACATCCGACTGATAATTATTTGCTAACTAGTTAATTAAATGGTAACATTTGTGATCATACCATGATAACTTCTGCTATCACCATGTTGATAACTTCAACCTTTTATATGTTAACTTATGCTATCACCATGCTAACATTTGCTAACTCATGGTGTGTGGGAACTTTCACCATGATAACTTTTTGCGAATTTTGTGCTAGTATTTTTTTTTGTTCTAAGTAGACACCTACATGTTCTCATTTTTTTTGCTAACTAGTTACTAAGATGGTAACTCTTGTGATCATACCCTGATAACTTCTGCTATCACCATGCTGATAACTCCAACCATTATTTTGTTTTCCTTTATTGATGTTGTAAATACACCCCTCCCCTTCCTTTCCCTGTATGCACAGACAAACCATTCTAATACATTTTATGCTGCCCCTTTAACTATCCTGACCCCCCTCATTATCTTCCCTTCTTCTCTCTACAGTAATTATATCATCATTTTGTACTATCTATCACTTTATTCTTTATCTGTTTTTCCACATATTTGACATTCATTTTGTCAGTTCACAAACTGACCTGATCACATCTTTTTGAAGAGCGTCGATTTCGAGTTTATGATACGGATGTCGAAGACGAAGATGTAATTATGTGGGTTGAAGAAGTCGAACGTGCCACTGTTAGAGCAAAAGCAAATTACGGTTCTGTAAAAGGTACTGATATAGGAAGATTTTATTTAACAAACTCTTTCCTACTGCCAACCTTGATAACATCATTATCTGCATGTTGATAACTTAATGTTCTAAAATCTGATAACTTCTTTTCTCTGTGTTCACCCATAATATTTATTTCCACCATTCACAACTCTGATAACTCCCCTCACTTTTCTTCTAGACCACCCCACCAGCTCTGAATTTGTTACACCAGTTATTCAACCTCCCTATGGTAATCATTCAGCCAGCGTGACTCCTAAATCTTACATTCGGAAAGTTAGGGTTAGCCGCCCATCGCAGTTCCTTCTGCCTCCATATTGTGGCTCACAGCATCTGCACTCGAAGAGGTTATTTACGCAGAAGTTATCAAGCACACCACTGATTCATTTGACTCCAAGATAAAACAGTAATGACATTTACTGTTTTCCTTTTCTCCAGTACTTTAACCCCTCACCGGCAAAACATTTGCTTATATACTATTTTTTTTCTTTGTTGCTTTTCAGTATTAGGGTTATTGACATCGATGGGCGGTGGGTCACATTGGAGGAGCTCGCTAATAGTGTGATAGAAGGTGGTCGAGTTTCGAATAATATTGCAGAGCTCCACATCCGAACTCTTTCTGATTCTGTACCCCCAGGGAAGATCATTTTTCCATGGTTGCTGTCAGTATATCTTCTCATACATGATATGACGAGCAGGTTCCTAATCAAACATTTCCGTCGTGATGCAAACTACATACTTAGTCACCAAAATCTGGTACATTTTTTTACGTAAACTACATACTTTTCTTCTTTTAAATCACGCAAGCTGTTTTTTAGTTGGTCTAACAGGCAATTTTATCAGGCTCTTATTTTGGTTTTGTCAGACATCGTACCATTAAAGAATTTTAGCTTGTACCTATACATGTTATTTTTCTGTGGTAACTTTTATCTATACCTACTGGTAACATATGTTGTCAGTGTCCTGATAACTTTACCTTTTTAACTGTAAATGCATTGATAACTTCTTGTGCTCATGTGTTCACATTTTTCCTTTCCGTGGTAACTTTCATATATGCCTACTGGTAACATATGCTGTCAGTGTCCTGATAACTTTTGCCTTTTTAACTGTAAATGCATTGATAACTTCTTGTGTTCATGTGTTCACATTTTTTTAACAGTTACTTTTTCCAACACTGCAAAAGTTGGGACCTCTACCAAAGGACGGGCATTGGTATGTCTTGTGCCTTAATCTCAAGGCAAAACGATTTGAAGTTCTTGATTCTCTTCGTCCACAAGATAGCCCTTCGCTCATCACACATGCGACGAAGCTTATGAATGGCATTAAAAAATCCTGGTTGATTGCGTACAAGGACTCGAGTAAGCAGATCCAAGACTATGATCTTGTGTACATAGATGTGTTCAAACAGGACAATGGGTTAGTTTTTTTGGCTAGTACTCCATTATTATTTTTTCAACTAAATACCCGGTAACTTAGTAGTGTAGCATTTTAAAAGTTCATTCAGCTTTTTGCTTATCTTATTTTGCTTTTTAACACATTTTTTATTTATTTTTCCTTACAGCACTGATTGCGGTTTCTTCGCGTTCAAGATCTTGGAGTTCTGGGATGGTAAAAATATCCCGACAATGACTAAGGAGCAGATCCCGGCGCTGAGGAAGATATTGACAAGCATGTGGCTGGACCATCCTCTTAACAAATGCACGCAATGGCGCTATCACTTGTTCAATAAGGAGTAACTGATGTGAGAAATTTGCACCAACATAAGTTTTATGTTTAAGAAACGATGATAGTTTTATACATTTTTTTCTGGGCTGATTACTATCCTGTTTATACATTTTTTTGCTGATAATTATGATAGTAAATGCTAATAACATACTATAACAGGTGCTGATAACTTTCTTTTTCATTGTGTCATAACATTTTGCTCATAAACAAAGAACGATAACTAATCTCATTCTCATTTCTGAAAATCCCCATTACATTCTGGACGATAACTTACATGTTTCAGTGCTGATAACTTTTCATTACATGGTGTCTCGACACCGTTTTACACAATAAAATTGGTAAAATTGACAATTAAAATCTCTAACTCGCATTTAAATGCCAATCTAACTTGCATTTCTCAGTGCGGGATGGGTGAGGTACATTTGCGTTTATCATGTTCTGTCGACCCGCAAACTCTACACTTCCTCTCTTTTTTTGGCTTTGCAATGTCAAATGGGTGTTGGAATCTTTTCTCTCTTGGACGCCCTTTCGTAGTAGACTTTGGTGGGTCTAGTATCACTCTTGTGTTTGATGATTGGGATCCCTCGGCATGTGAGCCCTGGAACTGGAAAATATTGCCAGACACATGCGTGACAGGAATGCTTCCTTGATGCGCTAGTGGGACACCTTCAGTGGCACTAGTCCCTGGTGGTGAAGAAAATATTTGTGCTTCTTTTCCCTCATCTTTTTCCTTTCTTGCTTTCTTTAGCTGCCTCTTTTTTAGTGCATCCATGTCGTCTCTGAAAGCATTAACATGTTTCCTTGCCAATGCCATCCCCTCATAAGTAGTGCAAGCGTCTTTTGCTTGTTCCTTGAAATCATTCAGAAGAGATGTATATCTCATGATATTTTTCCTTCCTCTGTCATACCCTTCTTAACTGTTGGCTGTTGGTAATCAGGCTGAACAAGATCCTCTTCTGGATCCCATGTCCACCTATCCAGGATATACCTCCTTGGTATCTCGTAGACTCCAATCTGTTCCATTACTCGTAGTATGTGTGCGCATACTAGCCCATCGCGATCAAACTTGCAGCAAGTGCATGAGTATACCCCTTCATCCTTGTTCGCCTGCACATGGTAGTCCCTATCCCCATACTTTGGTAGTATGCCTCGGAGGGACCACATCCTGAAGGTTCCATCTTGCAAAGTGTCGCATCCGTAAGCAGTCTTTAGCTTCATCTCTACCTGGAACTTGGAGAACAGATTGTGTGTGTATATCCCTCGCATCTGTAACTCGATTGGGTTCAACGAATACATGTCTGCCTCTTTGTAAATTGTGTCCACTTGCTCTTTCGCCACAGCCACCATTACTTTCTCCTGGATTGCAGTGTATTGAGTTGCGAATTCAATCAATGAGTTGTTGGGGTTCACGTACTTCTTGAGCACAGCATTGAATCCCTCGCTCCTTGCAGTTGTCTGCAAGAATGGAAAGAAATGCTTCATGTAGTACACGGGGGCCCAACATTTCCTATTTTCCCACAGCCATTGAAAATGTTCATTGTCGATCTGGCCATGTTCAGCCATCATTACCCACCATTTGTTTTCAAACTCTTCCTCTGTGATACACAAAACATTAGACAATTACAACATCATACACAATCATTGGTAATTAAAGTACAAGTATGTTGGTAACTTTTCTTAGTTGCTAGATGGTAACTTTATTGAACAATTTTTCCAGATCTGGTAACTTTCCTAGACCCCAAGTTGGTATCAACATATGTGACTGCCCCCTGGTAATATAGCCAACTACATCATGGTAACTTGTGTAGACCCACACATGGTAAGTTGTGCAACACATATATTTATATGGCTTCTCAAGTTTGCTGCATGGTAATTAAAATGGGTCAAGAGATTAGTTACGTACCAGTCAAGCTGTTGTCGACACAGTCTCTGAACGCTCTGTTTAGTGGTTTATCATCAGCCATAAGTTTTCCAAGTTTCTCTTGCGCCTTCTTCATTATATGCCAGCGGCAATTTCTGTGTATTATGTTCAAGAAGACCTCGTCGATCGCACTCCTCATTGCAAAGTCCTGGTCTGTGATGATGTTTTAGGGGCGACACCACCCATTGCATCGAGGAATGTGTTAAACAGCCACACAAAGTTTTCCTTTAGTTCGTTTCGAACGAAGCCACACCCAAACTGGATGGATTGACCATGGTTATTAATTCCAATGAATGGTGCACACGGCATCTTGTACATGTTTGTCATGTATGTCGTGTCAAACGACAAACAGTCATTATACTTTGCATATGCCCTGCGTGATGCACCATCTATCCAGAACAAGTTCTCAACCCTGTCCTCATCATCAAGTTTGATTCTCCAGTAGAAATATGAATCTTTGGCCCTCATCTCTTGGAAGTATGCAATTGTGCTCCTAACGTCCTTGTGGCGGTGCTCTAAGCGGAACTTAGCTCGTTGATTAGCAATGTCTTGTGTCGTGTAGGGTACGTCTTTAGCGCTCCCGTAGAACCATGACATCAGTTGCATCTGCCTCGCAGTCTCAACGTTGCATCCGTGCAGAACCCTCAAGAAGTCCTGCTCCTCCTTCGGAATGTACCGATGTGATGATAGGAATTTTGTTAGGGAAGGCTTTTTGATCAGGGGGTGATTGTGTGTGTCCTCGAAATGGTCAACAGTCCACCATGCATCATCGTGGGATAGGTACATGTGCGCTTCACATTCAGTCCTAACAACTTTCTTTTTTTTCCTCTTCTTGACAATGCTGGCTGGGTTTTCAACATCTTGCAGCTCATCCCTGTCCTTGCGTCGTTTGCCATATTTTGTACAAACTAGTAGCACCCTGCTTATAGTTCCATCAACCCTCTCTTTCTTGAATTGTTGCCTAATTGCAAAGACAGTTCTGCGCGCGTAGGTGCTGTAGTGGTCACGCGCGCTCTCTAGGGTGTCAAATTTTGTCCCTTGCAAAGGCGGTTTAGGTGTGGAATATGCCTCCATGTTGCTGCCTTCCATATCAGCATCGATCCCAGCAGATTCTGGAGTTGCTAGTTCGCTTATTGTCTGCTCTCCAAGGCTCCCAGCTCCTGTGCTTGCATTTGTTCCTGCACTATGTGCACTTGTTCGACCACTGGGCAAGCTGTTGTTTGCGCTGATTGCCCGATCACCTGCATTTTGGCCTGGTAGATTAGTGGAGTATTACATGATAAATAATACTTTTCCATCATGGTAGTTTTTTCTGAACATTCAGTGAATGTATCTTTCTTTTCTGCCTAAATAACCCTGGTAAGTTGCATACTCTGAACCTGGTATTATGAGTGCACCAATGCTGGTAATTTACAAACCAACCTCAACAGTAAAGCATTCTTTTTTGCCTAAAAAACCCAGGTAATTTGCATCATATGGAATTGGTAATATATGTGCCCCAACGCTGGTAAGTTTCAAACCCACTTCAACAGTTATCCATGATGATATGTAAACAGTAATGTTGGTAATTTTACCTGTCCCCATGATGTTTGGGTATGCTGAATTGCTGCTTGGCGTGCGCGCTGCATCGCCTTCTTCATGCATTCTACCCCCTCCACCATCCTCCATTTATCTACTCCTGCTTGATTTGTTTTCACGCTTGCACGTTAGTACACATTTACACGTGTTCACTCTTATTTTGAAACTCATTGTTTTTGTTTTACTGTTGACATAGGTGTTTGAAGGCAAGAATCGCAGGGGTGATTGGGAAGAACACTAAACAGGACAATTTACAGTACAACCTGAGCATCTCCATTAAAAGGCAGCTCTTTTCTTTATCGAATGGTAGTACTTATCTAAAGTGGATGATAACTTCTACTATGTACAGATAGATAACTTTGATTAATTCATGCAATATAACATTCTTGTAGACTAAAAAATGCACCTTTTTTGCAATGCATCTTCCATTGTATGAGAGAATGATTTTTGTGGTTAATAAAGGTTCCTCTCTCCTTTATTTTGTCTTTTATTTTTACATGGTAGAACAGAAAATCTGTGTTTAGTGTAGCAAGGGAATGGGGTATTTTTTTGGGTACTCTGTTTTCTTGCATGAAGTTGGTAACAAAAACTATGGGGGGCTGGTAATTTTGCAGTCAGTTGACTGGTAACTCACTGCAATAGGCAAAATTATGTTTTCTAGTGGTGAAAGGATGGTAATTTTTTGCACAGATTGAGAGGGGGGGTCTGGTGGGTGTGGGGTAAGTCTTTGTATTAAGCAGAATTTTCTGGAGATCTTTGGATGAGTCTTTGATTCTTACCAGGGTGAGGTGATGTTGCCTGGTGATTTCTTCGTCGTATCCCTGGTAATTTCCAGCGTTCCCCCGATGGATCTGCTCTTGTTTGATCCAGATCTGAAGGAGGGGTAGGTCTTTGCTGTTGATTTTGAGCAGCTGTGTATGGGGGAGGGGCGGGTGGCTGGCGGGGAGGGGCGTGTTGATGGTGGGGAGGGCCGTGTTGATGGTGGGGAGGGTGGAAGGTAAGGGGGGTGGGGAAAGTTGCGATCTGGAAAGTGCGTCGTGGGGGATGGCATTTTCTGTTGGGCCACAGCGATCGGCCTTGTTATCTGGCGGGGTCGGCCTGTTTAGCTGGCGGGGTGGCGGGTGATCGACAGGTAAGGTAATTTTTCTATCGGGCACTGTTGCCAAATATCGCTGTCCTTAAACAATATATTACTCGTTTCTAATGCAAAAAAGAATACTAGAATTCAAGCAATCTGAACAGTACGGACATGAGACGGCGGCAGGTCGACTGCATTGCATGCATTGTGAACCGTCCGTGCTGTCGCCTAAACTAAGCCACGTACCACCCGTCCAATCGGAGCCGTAAGCAGTAACTCACGTGAAACCGCGCGCTGGCTCCCTCCCATAGACCTGCCAGGGAGAACAATTTTGGACAAGACGACGAGCAGCGTCGGACGGAGGGCTAGCGAGGAGGAGTATCTTGGAACAGGATATAGGATGCAGGTCACGGAGCCGCATGGATCCAACTTCACAGTTGCCCCACCAGGATCACGGACGGCTAGCTACCTCCCTACGTCCGGCTTGATCCAGCACACACACACCACACCTGGTGCAAACCCAGCATGCATTCATGCACGTGTAGCGCTCGTCCTCCTATTTTAATCGATATCTCTTCGGCAAATTACGTATTGCCACTGATCCGTATTAATTGATGTTGTTTAGTGCCAGATCCTGCACCCGCTGGCTCGACACGTTGAGAAAATTCATATCCCGACGAGGCCTCAGGAGGCGCCACGCCGCCGCGTCAAGCGCGTGGGCCGCCTCTTTTGCGGTGTCGAAGGTGCCGAGGATGAGACGTTTCTCGCGAAACCAGATCTCGGATGAGAAGGCGCCGGAGCGGCGCTCGCGGACTCCGCGAAAATCCGAAGCCCCCAAGCGGCGGATCGACATAGTGGCGCAGAGGCGGCGAGAGTGGGGCGGCGGACAGAGTGTGGATGAAACACCTTCTTTATAACGAGCGCCGGCCGTGGCGCGCGTGCGAATCTTTCCCACGTGCTGGAGCACCAAAACCAGCGCGTGCTAGGCCGCTCCCCCCCCTTCCCGCGCTCGAACCTTTCCCACGCGCTGGAGCGCCAAAATCAGGGCGACGGCATGATCTTAAATGCGCACGGTCATGAAATGGGTCGGCCCGTTAGACGCACTGCTGACCCAAAACTAAAAAAAGGCGGACGGCGGACGGGCGCCGACCCAAACAGACAAAAAGTGGACAAAAACACCGTCTCATGGTGGACGGCTGTAGCCACTGACCGAATGGGATACTACAGTCTACATGGCTGCAATTTTGTGGGTCGTAGGGAAGTCGGCC
Organism: Aegilops umbellulata; assembly: GCA_032464435.1. Taxonomy (NCBI): domain Eukaryota; kingdom Viridiplantae; phylum Streptophyta; class Magnoliopsida; order Poales; family Poaceae; genus Aegilops; species Aegilops umbellulata. The sequence goes on along the minus strand of CP136059.1, from coordinate 433,122,741 downwards.
GCAAAATATCGTCCATGTAGGACCGCGAGTGTGGCTGGAGATGTGGTGGCTAGTCGGTCTCGTGCGTGGCCCCAGCGGCACGCGTGGCACAGTGCAGGCTGCGGAGTGTGGGCCGGCGGGACATGCATGCAGGCATGTACGTAGACGTAGGAGTACGGAGTACGGTAGCCAGCTCCACGGCTCCACCAACCCCATGGTCCGGACGTACGTACGTGCGCGCTGATGCAGCATTGCATGCTGCCCTGACTCGAACGAGACGACACTTTGGACTGCAATTGCCAGCGAGATGTCACTCGCGGCTGGAAGTTTTAGTGTTTTGGAATTTGGATGACATTGTTGCCAAAAAAAGCATGGCATGTCGTTTATTGTAGTGTATTTTTCAATCAAAAACTACCACCGTCAGATCTTGATTATGTGGCTATGAGGGCGTTCGCTGGGATTCCCTCCTGGGGAACGGAAGCCAGATAGCCTTTCCGTTTTCTTAAGCTCAGTCGGTCAGAGATACTCAGCACAGTATATATGAAACTATGAAAGCCCTAGCCACCGTAGAGATCACGGGCCTCCAGTGCACGCTCCTCGATCGCTCTATAAAGCCACAGCACTCACAAACTCTAGAAGCACACATCAGTCCTCCACCTCGTTCGTGCTCCACACCAGACCAGAAGCTAGCTGCTACGTAGCAGCCATGGAGGCGAGCACGACGAAGCTCCGGTCACTCCTGCTGACCTTCCTCCTCCTCATCACCACCGCCATAGCGGCGCCCACCCTCGCCTGCGACGAGTGCCACAAGCCCCCCAAGGCCCCCAAGCCTTCCCACCCGCCCAAGGCCAAGGCCCCCGCCCACCCGCCGAAGAGCCGCGTACCTTGCCCGCCGGTCTACGGCCCGCCCCATGGCCACGTCCCTCGCCCGCCGGTCGTCGGCCCGCCCAAGGGCCACCTCCCTCGCACGCCGGTCGTCAGCCCGCCCAAGGGCAACGCCCCTCACACGCCGACGCCTGTCGTCGGCCCGCCCAAGGGCCACGTCCCTCGCCCGCCGGTCTACAGCCCTCCCAAGGGGCCCATCCCGCGCCCGCCTGTCACCGGTCCTCCCGTCGTCGTCGGCCCGCCGGTCACCTACCCGCCCATCACCAACCCTCCGCCCAAGGGGCCCACCCCGCGCCCGCCGGTCACCACTCCACCCGTCGTCGTCGGGCCGCCGGTCACCTTCCCGCCGATCACCAACCCTCCCGTCGTCAGCCCGCCGGTTACCTACCCCGCGCCACCGGTGATCGCCCCTCCGGTCACCACTCCCCCGTCGCCGCCGGTCACCACTCCCACTCCACCGTCTCCGCCGGCCACCACTCCCCCGTCGACGCCGGGGACAACTCCCCCGTCGACGCCGGGGAACACTCCCCCGTCGTCGCCGGGGTGCGGCTGCGGTTCGCAGCCGCCAGCGCCAGCGCCGCCGGCGACGCAGACGTGCCCGGTGGACACGCTGAAGCTCGGGGCGTGCGTGGACCTGCTGGGCGGGCTGGTGCATATCGGCCTGGGCGACCCGGTGGTGAACCAGTGCTGCCCGCTGCTGGAGGGGCTGGTGGAGCTGGAGGCGGCGGTGTGCCTCTGCACCACCATCCGGCTGAAGCTCCTCAACATCAACCTCGCCCTACCCCTCGCCCTCCAGCTCCTCCTCACCTGCGGCAAGACCCCGCCACCCGGCTTCACCTGCTCCATCTAGTCGACCTAACCTCGGCGAGTCAGTGTGTGCCAGTGCCCAGTGCACGTGAAGATGGATGGATCGACATGAGAGGATGTCGAACGTGGTCGCCTACTAGCTAGTAGCGAGCAAGAAGAGATCGATCGATCAGCTAAGAATGCATCGATGAGTACTGTTTGTTTTTCTTGTGATTTTTATTTTGTGTTTGGCTAGGCCTGCATGTTGTGGTTTGATGCCAGAGGTGATAATCGATGTGTGCTGATCAATTAATTGGTCACAACTGATGACCAACTGGTTAAGCTAGCAAATAAGAAGGAAACAAGTAAACAGTAGTAGTAAGATTCCATGTCATGAATAATTCACATAGCTGTTCCAGAGTGACCAGTTGTGATTGGATTAGACATGATCCTGACAAGGAGTATGTTGGTGCATGCATGCATGACTGCGACAGTGCATGAACGGATTATATCTCTTTTCAATGTCGGTGGTAATTTGCGGTGGTGCAAGAGGATCTTGTGTGGTGGTAATTTGCAGTGGTACCAGGAGGATCTTTTGTGAGATCATCTACAGCTGGGCACCTCAATCGCCCGGGCGTCAACAAAGAAAAATGCGACCTGTAGTACGCTTCAAACAAGCTTTAAACGTTGGGCTAATCTGCACCCCTTATATCTAGCGTAAATGTAGGGCATATATGGGGATACCTGACCTCCACGTCGAACCCAACACCACGACAACATCACAAATTGCGCCAAATCCACTTCCTGTCCTACCAATTTCATTGCTCTCTCCTCTCTTCTTCCTCCTCTACCTTGGACGTCTCGTAGCTCAGCTGCAAGCACCGACGCTGCAGTACCCCCATCCGTGCTCACTGCCGCGGACATCGTCACCGGCTCGGACGCCCTAGTGGTACATCCAGCAACTTTCGGGCTGCACCTTGCCCTTGATGTGTTTGAGATGGTGAGCTTCGATGTCCTAGGTGAAGGCGAAGAAACATGTTGGCTGGTCCGGGTCGCAGGGGTGGGGTTAAGGGTCGCCGACGAAATCTGGTAGTCGATAAGGGCAAGGGAGGGCGGGGCGGCGAGGCTGTCGCGAAAGCGCCGCCGAGTGGAGGTGGTGGAAGCAGGCAGTGCCCTGTCCTGTGGGGAATCGGGTGGCAGGAGGAAGACAGCTAGACGTTGAAGACTAATAGTGCACACAGCATCGTGACTGTTGGATGATGATCTATCTGTCCAAAAATTAGACTAGCATAATTTGATTTTCTCAGTCTCAGTTCACGCGTGTTTCGTTTGGAACATCACAGTCCACAGTAAGTCACTCAGTCACACACGCACAATTTGAAAACCCTAGCCACCAACGAGATCACGGGCCTCCAATCCCAAGCACCCAGCTCGCCCTATAAAACTACAGTACTCACAAACCCTAGAAGCACGCATCACTCCTACTGTCCTCCACCTCGCAAGTGCACCACCACCACCAGGAGCTGGCAGCCATGGCGGCGAGCATGAAGAAGCTCCGTCCGCTCCTGCTCACCCTCCTCCTGCTCCTCACCGCCGCCGTCGCGGCGCCCACCATCGACTGCGACTGCGACAAGCCCAAGGCCCCCAAGCCCTCCCACCCTCCCAAGACCAAGCCCCCCACCAAGGGCCCCAAGCCGGGACCCAAAGGCCCCACCTACCCGTCGCCGGCGCCCAAGGGCCACCTCCCGCGCCCGCCGGTCGTCGGCCCGCCGAAGGGCCACGTCCCTCGCCCGCCGGTCGTCGGCCCGCCGAAGGGCCACGTCCCCCGCCAGCCGGTCTACGGTCCGCCCAAGGGCCCCATCACGCGCCCGCCGGTTACCAAGCCACCTGTCGTCGTCGGCCCGCCGGTGACCTACCCCACGCCGCCGGTGACCGCTCCTCCGGTGACATACCCCGCGCCACCGGTGACCACCCCTCCAGTCACCTACCCGGCGCCACCAGTGACCGCCCCTCCGGTCACCTACCCCGCGCCGCCGGTGACCAACCCCCCGGTCACGTACCCGTCGCCTCCGGTGAACACGCCGTGTCCTCCTCCGCCGCCGGCGACGCCCGCGGGGCAGACGTGCCCCGTGGACTCGCTGAAGATCGGCGCGTGCGTGGACCTGCTGGGCGGGCTGGTGCACGTGGGCCTCGGCGACCCCGTGGTGAACAAGTGCTGCCCGCTGCTGGAGGGGCTGGTGGAGCTGGAGGCGGCGGTGTGCCTCTGCACCACCATCCGGCTCAAGCTCCTCAACATCAACCTCGTCCTGCCCCTGGCCCTCCAGCTCCTCCTCACCTGCGGCAAGACCCCTCCCACCGGCTACACCTGCTCTATCTAGTCGAGCTAATATAACCTCGGCGAGTCAGTGCACGTGGAGATGGATGGATCGACACGAGAGGATGTCGAACGTCGTCGCCTATAGCTAGTACGTAGCGAGCAAGAAGAGATCGATCGATCAGCCAACAGTGGATTGATGAGTGCGTGTTTGTTTTTCCTCATTTTTTGTGGTTTCCTTTTCGTGTTTGGTTATTAGGTCTGTGTGTTGTGGTTTCTAGCAAGGGGTGATAATCTGGGTGTGTACTGATCGATTAATTAATTGTGGTCACAGCTGATGGCCAATTGGTTAAGCTTAGCAAACACTAGTAGTAAGATTCCATGTCATGAATAATCCACACAGCTGTTCCATCCAGAGTGACGAGTCGTGATTGGATTGGACATCGATGGCGACTAGGAGTTTGTTGGTGCATGCACGCATGACTGTGACAGTGCATGCATGGATTATACTATTTCTTCTCAACGTCGGTGGTACTAATTTGCACTTGTAGCAAGAGGATCTTGTGTGAGATGTGGTCACGTACGGACGGACGGCTGCGACATGCTCTGCGGCGGAGCGCAACGATAGGCGCAAAAGTGCCGGGATAGCGCAAACTCTCTTTTACCGGAGGCGGGATATACCGGAGCCGCATCCACCCTTCACATGCTTTATGATCTGTGCATGAGTAGGGCCCATCTATATGTATAATCATGTATTGAGACATATGACCTTTTGTATATAGTCAAATCAATGTCAGACTAGTAGGGACCATGTCAGGGAGAGGCATTACTTTTTGCAGTGGATTGTACGCATGCATGCAGCATCTCTCCTCTCTCTCAAACAAATCCATGCATTTTATTTTTGGTTATATTTTTAGATGACCAATATTTTTTACAGCTTTGTACTATTATTTAAAATTTTCATATATTCAAATTCTTGAACATAAGATCTTTATAATGATACCAATCTTGAATATATGTAAATTAGTTTAATTTTTACTATTTCAATCATATCAAAATATTAATTTCACTCATTTCAAATTACAATTATCGAAATAATTGAAATCAGTTGTTGAAATGATTGAAACACTTTACCGAATATAGTTTTCTTTGTGAGTTCATATTCTATCTTGTGAAATTGTTTCTTCAATGGAGTAACCGTGATGTGTTTTACTGAAACTAGTGAAATTTATCTTTTGTAATAAGTGTAATCAGTTTTTTAAAACAAGTGAAATACATTATTTCAATTGAGCGACTCTAGTGTGTTTTCTGAATGAGTGAAATGAGTTATTTGAAAAAAGTGAAATATATCTTTTTGGTCTGAGACGACTTTTTCATTGTGTGATACTGATATTTCTGCCGAGTGAAATATGTTTCAATATATTTTTCATAAATAGGAAGTGAAATTAGTTTTTTCATATATTTTTTGTAATGAGTGAAATCAGTTTTCTGAAACTAGTGAAATGGGTGAAATCTATATTTTGTAAATGAGTGCAGTGTGTTTTCTGAAATGAGTGAAATAAGTTATTTGAATAAAAGTGAAATAAAACCAATTTTTGTTGTGAAAATAATTTTTCAGTGTTTGAAACTGATATTTTTTATGAGCGGAATATATTTCAATATATTTCTTAATTTTGCAGTGAAATTAGTATTGCAAATGAGAGTAATGTGTTTTCTGAAATGTGTGAAATCTATTTTGAAACGAGTGAAATGATTTTTTAACTTCTATTAGCGAAACAGTCAAAAACACTTTTATGAAATAGAGGATCAATCTTATGTTTTATGAAAGCGATATTAAAAGGTAATTAAAATATAAAAATAAGAAATTAGTGAAATAGGTTTACTTAAAATATGTGAAATTGAGTATTTAAAACACGTCTAAGTTGCAGTCAAACACGTCTAAATTGAATATATTAAACTTCTATTTTACTACTATATCAAATATATCTATGTCTTTGAGAGTTTCATATTCCAGTTTGTGAAAATGAGCGAAACACTAGAAAAAACTTTTATGAAATAGTGAAACAATTTAGTGTTTTGTGAAAGTGATTTTAGAGATAATTGAAACATATAAAATAAAATATATTTAAAAAATATCCAAAATTGATCTTGTTCTGTAGATCTTGTCACCACAAATTTAAATATACAAAAAGTTTCAATAATGGACATTTGGTTCAAAAGATATAAGTCATTGAAAATATGAGGATGAAAATAAAATGCATGTCATATGTATCCCGTGAGTGAATGCATGCATGCATGCACCATTGTCTCTACTCTAACTCTCTCTCTTATGTAAAAGCTGACAATATCTGACACTAGTACATGTATTGCTATGTGTAGTCTGATATCTGAAAATAGAGTATAAAAGCTGCACTGATCTTGATGAAAACGACGGAGAGTGGATCAAGCACCGGTACATCCCGACTCCGGTAAAAAAACTTAGTCGGCGGGGATAGCGGGTGTCCCTTTGGCGCCATGCCGCCATGCCACCCGTGAAGCCAGTACGTACGAGCATGCATGTGGTGATGTGCATGCACCAGCAGGCCAGCTAGCGACCGCTGCGTTATCTTACTGTGGGTGCGTTTTGTCCGGTGTGGCATGTGACTGGCTAGCCAGCTAGTGCATGTAGAGTGGACTTGATGCATGTCTTCTTCTGCATGGATGCGGCAGCTAGCTAGCTAGCTTGAGAGTAAGACGTTTAATTCAAGTTTCACGTGCAAGTAAGCAAGGCTTTGTGGGTGGTTCTTTCAGCAAGAAGGTGCATCTCAATGGTTACTGACAAGACTCTATAGGGAAACTCAGTGGCATGTCCATGTAATAAGTGAAACGAGCTAGCACGCAAAGGGCCGTCCCCGCAAGAAAAAAAAAGGCGAAGTGCCGAGGTCAGTGTTGCAAGAGCCGGTGCTGAGTGTGGGCAAACAACCAATGGGGTAGTATCACGATTCCTCTGATATTTAGGGCGTGTTTGGTTTGAGGGATATGTTTGGGTCATTGTGGGTATCCCTAATCAACTGGCTAGGGATAGCCATTTTGTACGTTTTGTTGGGAGGATGAGAACTAGTTAGGGATAACCAATTTTTTGTTCGGTTGAAAGGATGAGAGAGATGGATAGGTTGATGAGATGACTCCCTTTGATGGAGTGGTGAGATTACCCACTATATATGCCATTTGAACAACATATACATTTGACAAATGGACTGTGCTAACGACCAGTTGACTGGTCGTTAGCGACAGATCCGCACGATTAGTTCCTACGTGATCGCTATCTTCCCACGCTCACTTTCCATTGATTTTTTCCTTCTCTCAAAAACCGTGGTAAATCGCTAGTGGTTTTTTCTGGTTTTTCACCGTATAATATGAAAATAAAATAAAAGTGCTTGAAAGAGGATTCGAACCTAGGTCTATGCAATACCTATTGAGCCTAATAACCAACCAAGCCATGTTTTGTTGTTGTCTATTGTAGGTAAACAATGTTATTTGAACCTTTCTTATTTCTGCCATATCAGAAAATAAATAAAGTTTGGCTTGGTAACTTTGGCATGACCAGCGTGATAATTAGGGTATGAGCAACATGATAACTATACCATGATAAGGCTGATAACTACAGTACGAGAAGGTTAAGGCATGAGGAAGTATGGTAATTTAACACATAAATTACCGATGAAAATGTTTAAAAAACTTTTCCCCCTTGGATGAAAGATACCATGGTGTTTAAAACGTAAGATATTAGTTATCAAATCTGTGATGTATACATTATCATGCTTTTTACATAGAAATTACCGGGTGTATATTTTTCAACAATAAAAATTCAGGTCAAAAATTACAATGGCGTTTGTATGTGAGTTATCAGCTTAGTATATGTCTATTAACAAGCTATTTACATATAAATTACCGGGGTTGCCCCCCCCCTCACCCCTCGCCATAGTCGCCGCATTTACCAGGGTCGGGTACATAAATTATCAAGTCTGCGATGTGTGAGTTATCATGTTATTTGCAGAAGAGTTTATCGTGGTATGATTCAACAACTCCTCCCACCCTACCCCCGCCGATAAAGTTATCAGGATTGGGTACATAATTTAACATTTCTACGATGTGTGACTTATCATGTTATTTGCATAGAAGTTATCATGGTATGTTTCAGTGACTCCCCCCCCCAACCCCAACCCCACCAATAAAGTTACCAAGACTGGGTACATAATTTAATGTCTATGATGTGTGGGTTATCATATTATTTGCATAGAAGTTATCGTGATATGTTTCAACGACTCCCCCACTCCGGCCCCTCCGACAAAGTTACCACGACTGGTACATAATTTATCATGTTTACGACGTGTGAGTTATCATGTTATTTGCATAGAAGTTACCGTCGTACGTTTCAACGACACCCCCACCCCGACCCCTCCGACAAAGTTATCAGGTCTACCATGTATGAGTTATCATATTATTTGCACAGAAGTTACCGTGGCATGTTTCTGCGACTTGCCCCACCCCCATCCTCGCCGACCAAGTTATCAGGACCGGGGTACATAAGTTATCAGGTCCGCCATGTTTGAGTTATCATATTATTTGCACAAAAGTGACCATGGCATGTTTCAGCGACTTGCCCCACCCCCACCCTCGCCGACCAAGTTATCAGGATCGGGGTACATAAGTTATCAGGTCCGGCATGTTTGAGTTATCATGCTATTTGCACAGAAGTTACAGTGGTATGTTTCAACAACTCCCCTACCCTCACCATCGTCGACAAAGTTCTTAGGACCGGGGTACATAAGTTATCAGTGTTGGAAATATGCCCTAGAGGCAATAATAAAAGCATTATTATTATATTTCCTTATTCATGATAATTGTCTTTATTCGTGCTATAATTGTGTTATCCTGAAATCGTAATACATGTGTGAATAACAGACAACAACATGTCCCTAGTAAACCTCTAGTTGACTAGCTCGCTGATCAATAGATAGTCATGGTTTCCTGACTATGGGCATTGGATGTCAATGATAACGAGATCACATCATTAGGAGAATGATGTGATGGACGAGACCCAATCCTAAACATAGCATAAGATCGCATAGTTCGTTTGCTAGAGTTTTCCAATGTCAAGTATCCTTTCCTTAGACCATGAGATCATGTAACTCCCGGATACCGTAGGAGTGCTTTGGGTGTGCCGAACGTCACAACGTAACTGGGTGACTATAAAGGTATACTACGGGTATCTCCGAAAGTATCTGTTGGATTGACACGGATCGAGACTGGGATTTGTCACTCCGCTTGACGGAGAGGTATCACCGGGCCCTCTCGGTAATGCATCATCATAATGAGCTCAATGTGATCAAAGTGTTTGATCATGGGATCATGCATTACGCTACGAGTAAAGTGACTTGCCGGTAACGAGATTGAACGAGGTATTGGGATACCGACGATCGAATCTCGGGCAAGTAAAATACCGATTGACAAAGGGAATCGTATACGGGATTAATTGAATCCTCGACATCGTGGTTCATCCGATGAGATCATCATGAAGCATGTGGGAGCCAACATGGGTATCCAGATCCCGCTGTTGGTTATTGCCCCAGAGCCGTCTCGGTCATGTCTGCATGTCTCCCGAACCCGTAGGGTCTACACACTTAAGGTTCGGTGACGCTAGGGTTGTGAAGATATGTATATGCAGTAACCCGAATGTTGTTCGGAGTCCCGGATGAGATCCCGGACGTCACGAGGAGTTTCGGAATGGTCCGGAGGTAAAGAATTATATATAAGAAGTGCTGTTTTGGCCATCGGGACAAGTTTCGGGGTTATCGGTATTGTACCGGGACCACCGGAGGGTCCCGGGGGGTCCACCGGGTGGGGCCACCTGCCTCGGGGGGCCACATGGGCTCTAGGGGGTGCGCCTTGGCCTACATGGGCCAACGGGAACCAGCCCCAAGAGGCCCATGCGCCTAGGGTTTCAAAGGGAAGGAGTCCCACAAGGGGAAGGCACCTCCTAGGTGCCTTGGGGGGGAGGGAAACCTCCCCTTGGCCGCCGCCCCAAGGAGATTGGATCTCCTAGGGCCGGCGCCCCCCCCTTGGCACTCCTATATAAAAGGGGGGGGGGGAGGGGGCAGCCGAACCCCTGGTCCTTGGCGCCTCCCTCTCCCTCTCCAACACCTCCTCCTCCTTCGTAGAGCTCGGCGAAGCCCTGCCGGAGTACTGCAGCTCCACCATCACCACGCCGTCGTGCTGCTGCTGGAGCCATCTTCCTCAACCTCTACTTTGCCTTGCAGGATCAAGAAGAAGGAGACGTTACGCTGACCGTACGTGTGTTGAACGCGGAGGTGTCGTCTGTTGGGTGCTAGGATCTCCGGTGATTTGGATCACGTCGTGTACGACTACCTCATCCCCGTTCGTTGAACGCCTCCGCTCGCGATCTACAAAGTGGTATGTAGATGCAATCTCTCTCCCATGACTCGTTGCTTAGATGAACTCATAGATGGATCTTGGTGAAACCGTAGGAAAAATTTTAATTTTCTGCAACGTTCCCCAACTGTGGCATCATGAGCTAGGTCTATGCGTAGTTCTCTATTGCACGAGTAGAACACAATTTGTTGTGGGCGTAGATGTTGTCAACTTTCTTGCCGCTACTAGTCTTATCTTGCTTCAGCGGTATTGTGGGATGAAGCGGCCCGGACCAACCTTACACGTACGCTTACGTGAGACCGGTTCCACCGACTAACATGCACTAGTTGCATAAGGTGGCTGGCGGGTGTCTGTCTCTCCCACTTCAGTTGGAGCGGATTCGATGAAAAGGGTCCTTATGAAGGGTAAATAGAAGTTGACAAATCACGTTGTGGCTTTCACGTAGGTAAGAAAACATTCTTGCTAGAACCCTAATTCAGCCACGTAATACTTGCAACAACAATTAGAGGACGTCTAACTTGTTTTTGCAGCAAGTGCTTTGTGATATGATATGGCCAAAGTTGTGATGAATGATGAATGATCTATATGTGATGTATGAGATGTTCATGCTATTGTAATAGGAATCACGACTTGCATGTCGATGAGTATGACAACCGGCAGGAGCCATAGGAGTTGTCTTTATTTTTTGTATGACCTGCGTGTCATTGAGAAACGCCATGTAAATTACTTTACTTTATTGCTAAACGCGTTAGCCATAGTAGTAGAAGTAATAGTTGGCGAGCAACTTCATGGAGACACGATGATGGAGATCATGATGATGGAGATCATGGTGTCAAGCCGGTGACAAGATGATCATGGAGCCCCAAGATGGAGATCAAAGGAGCTATGTGATATTGGCCATATCATGTCACGTTTATTATTTGATTGCATGTGATGTTTATCATGTTTTGCATCTTGTTTACTTAGAACGATGGTAGTAAATAAGATGATCCCTCATAATAATTTCAAGAAGTGTTCCCCCTAACTGTGCACCGTTGCGACAGTTCGTTGTTTCGAAGCACCACGTGATGATCGGGTGTGATAGATTCTAACGTTCACATACAACAGGTGTAAGACAGATTTACACATGCAAACACTTAGGTTGACTTGACGAGCCTAGCATGTACAGACATGGCCTCGGAACACAGAAGACCGAAAGGTCGAGCATGAGTCGTATAGAAGATACGATCAACATGAAGATGTTCACCAATGTTGACTAGTCCGTCTCACGTGATGATCGGACACGACCTAGTTGACTTGGATCATGTAATACTTAGATGACTAGAAGAGGGATGTCTATCTAAGTGGGAGTTCATTAAATAATTTGATTAAGATGAACTTTATTATCATGAACTTAGTCTAAAATAATTACAATATGTCTTGTAGATCAAATGGCCAACGTAGTCCTCAACTTCAACGCGTTCCTAGAGAAAACCAAGCTAAAGACGATGGCAGCAACTATACGAACTGGGTCCGGAACCTGAGGATCATCCTCATAGCTGCCAAGAAAGATTATGTCCTACGAGCACCGCTGGGTGACGCACCTGTCCTCCCTGCAGAACAAGACGTTATGAACGCTTGGCAGTCACGTTCCGATGATTACTCCCTCGTTCAGTGCGGCATGCTTTACAGCTTAGAGCCGGGGCTCCAAAAGCATTTTGAGAGACATGGAGCATATGAGATGTTCGAAGAGCTGAAAATGGTTTTCCAAGCTCATGCCCGGGTCGAGAGATATGAAGTCTCCGACAAATTCTTTAGCTGTAAGATGGAGGAAAATAGCTCTGTCAGTGAACACATACTCAAGATGTCTGGGTTGCACAACCGCTTGACTCAACTGGAAGTTAATCTCCCGGATGAAGCGGTCATTGACAGAATCCTCCAGTCGCTTCCACCTAGCTACAAGAGCTTTGTGATGAACTACAACATGTAGGGGATGGTAAAGACCATTCCTGAGGTATATGCTATGCTGAAATCAGTAGAGGTAGAAATCAAGAAGGAACATCAAGTGTTGATGGTGAATAAAATCACTAAGTTCAAGAAGGGCAAGGGTAAAAAGAACTTCAAGAAGGACGACAAGGAAGTTGCCGCGCCCGGTAAGCAAGTTGCCGGGAAGAAGCCAAAGAATGGACCCAAGCCCGAGACTGAGTGTTTTTATTGCAAGGGAAGTGGTCACTGGAAGCGGAACTGCCCCAAATACTTAGCGGACAAGAAGGCCGGCAAAACAAAAGGTATATGTGATATACATGTAATTGATGTGTACCTTACCAGTACTCGTAGTAGCTCTTGGGTATTTGATACCGGTGCAGTTGCTCACATTTGTAACTCAAAGCAGGAGCTGCGGAATAAACGAAGACTGGCGAAGGACGAGGTGACGATGCGCGTCGGGAATGGTTCCAAGGTCGATGTGATCGCCGTCGGCACGCTACCTCTACATTTACCTACGGGATTAGTTTTAAACCTCAATAATTGTTATTTAGTGCCAAGTTTGAGCATGAACATTGTGTCTGGATCTCGTTTAATTCGAGATGGCTACTCATTTAAATCCGAGAATAATGGTTGTTCTATTTATATGAGAGATATGTTTTATGGTCATGCTCCAATGGTTAATGGTTTATTATAATGAATCTCGTACGTGATGATACACATATTCATAGTGTGAATACCGAAAGAGTTAAAGTTGATAACAATAGTCCCACATATTTGTGGCACTGCCGCCTTGGTCACATAGGTGTCAAACGCATGAAGAAGCTCCATGCAGATGGACTTTTAGAGTCTCTTAATTATGAATCATTTGACACGTGCGAACCATGCCTCATGGGTAAAATGACCAAGACTCCGTTCTCAGGAACAATGGAGCGAGCAACCAACTTATTGGAAATCATACATATCGATGTGTGCGGTCCAATGAGTGTTGAGGCTCGCGGTGGCTATCGTTATGTTCTCACCCTCACTGATGACTTGAGTAGATATGGGTATATCTACTTAATGAAACACAAGTCTGAGACCTTTGAAAAGTTCAAGGAATTTCAGAGTGAGGTTGAAAATCAACGTGATAGAAAGATCAAGTTTCTACGATCAGATCGTGGAGGAGAATACTTGAGTCACAAATTTGGCACACACTTAAGAAAATGTGGAATAGTTTCACAACTCACGCCGCCTGGAACACCTCAGCGTAATGGTGTGTCCGAACGTCGTAATCGCACTCTATTAGATATGGTACGATCTATGATGTCTCTTACCGATTTACCGCTATCTTTTTGGGGCTATGCTTTAGAGACTGCCGCATTCACTTTAAATAGGGCTCCGTCGAAATCCGTTGAGACGACACCGTATGAATTATGGTTTGGGAAGAAACCTAAGCTGTCGTTTCTAAAAGTTTGGGGATGCGATGCTTATGTCAAGAAACTTCAACCTGAAAAGCTCGAACCCAAGTCGGAAAAATGCGTCTTCATAGGATACCCTAAAGAAACTATTGGGTATACCTTCTACCTCAGATCCGAAGGCAAGATCTTTGTTGCCAAGAATGGATCCTTTCTAGAGAAAGAGTTTCTCTCGAAAGAAGTAAGTGGGAGGAAAGTAGAACTTGATGAAGTGTTACCTCTTGAACCGGAAAATGGCGAAACTCAAGAAAACGTTCCTGAGGTGCCTGCACCGACTAGAGAGGAAATTAATGATGATGATCAAGATACTTCTAATCAAGCTCCTACTGAAATTCGAAGGTCCACAAGGACACGTTCCGCACCAGAGTGGTACGGCAACCCTGTCTTGGAAATCATGTTGTTAGACAACGGTGAACCTTCGAACTATGAGGAAGCAATGGCGGGCCCGGATTCCGACAAATGGCTAGAAGCCATGAAATCCGAGATAGGATCCATGTATGAAAACGAAGTATGGACTTTGACTGACTTGCCAGTTGAGCGGCGAGCCATAGAAAATAAATGGATCTTTAAGAAGAAGACATACGCGGATGGTAATGTGACCATCTATAAAGCTCGGCTTGTCGCTAAGGGTTATCGACAAGTTCAAGGAATTGACTACGATGAGACTTTCTCACCGGTAGCGAAGCTGAAGTCCGTCCGAATCATGTTAGCAATTGCCGCATTCTACGATTATGAAATATGGCAAATGGACGTCAAAACGGCATTCCTTAATGGTTTCCTTAAGGAAGAATTGTATATGATGCAGCCGGAAGGTTTTGTCGATCCTAAGAATGCTGACAAGGTGTGCAAGCTCCAACGCTCGATTTATGGGCTGGTGCAAGCATCTCGGAGTTGGAACATTCGCTTTGATGAGATGATCAAAGCATTTGGGTTTACGCAGACTTATGGAGAAGCCTGCGTTTACAAGAAAGTGAGTGGGAGCTCTGTAGCATTTCTCATACTATATGTAGATGACATACTTTTGATGGGAAATGATATAGAACTCTTGGACAACATTAAGGCCTACTTGAATAAGAGTTTTTCAATGAAGGACCTTGGAGAAGCTGCTTATATATTAGGCATCAAGATATAGAGAGATAGATCAAGACGCCTCATAGGTCTTTCACAGAGCACATACCTTGATAAGATATTGAAGAAGTTCAATATGGATCAATCTAAGAAGGGGTTCTTACCTGTGTTACAAGGTGTGAAATTGAGCTCAGCTCAATGTCCGACCACGGCAGAAGATATAGAAGAGATGAGTGTCATCCCCTATGCCTCAGCCATAGGTTCTATTATGCATGCCATGATGTGTACCAGACCTAATGTAAACCTGGCCGTAAGTTTGGTAGGAAGGTACCAAAGTAATCCCGGCAAGGAACACTGGACAGCGGTCAAGAATATCCTGAAGTACCTGAAAAGGACTAAGGAAATGTTTCTCGTTTATGAAGGTGACGAAGAGCTCGTCGTAAAGGGTTACGTCGACGCTAGCTTCGACACAGATCTGGATGACTCTAAGTCACAAACCGGATACGTGTATATTTTGAATGGTGGGGCAGTAAGCTGGTGCAGTTGCAAGCAGAGCATCGTGGCGGGATCTACATGTGAAGCGGAGTACATGGCAGCCTCGGAGGCAGCACATGAAGCAATTTGGGTGAAGGAGTTCATCACCGACCTCGGAGTCATACCCAATGCATCGGGGCCAATCAAACTCTTCTGTGACAACACTGGAGCTATTGCACTTGCCAAGGAGCCCAGGTTTCACAAGAAGACCAGGCACATCAAGCGTCGCTTCAACTCCATTCGTGAAAATGTTCAAGATGGAGACATAGAAATTTGTAAAGTGCACACGGATCTGAATGTCGCAGATCCGTTGACTAAACCTCTCCCTAAGGCAAAACATGATCAGCACCAGAACTCTATGGGTGTTCGATTCATCACAATGTAACTAGATTATTGACTCTAGTGCAAGTGGGAGACTGTTGGAAATATTCCCTAGAGGCAATAATAAAAGCATTATTATTATATTTCCTTATTCATGATAATTGTCTTTATTCGTGCTATAATTGTGTTATCCGGAAATCGTAATACATGTGTGAATAACAGACAACAACATGTCCCTAGTAAGCCTCTAGTTGACTAGCTCGTTGATCAATAGATAGTCATGGTTTCCTGACTATGGGCATTGGATGTCAATGATAACGAGATCACATCATTAGGAGAATGATGTGATGGACGAGACCCAATCCTAAACATAGCATAAGATCGCATAGTTCGTTTGCTAGAGTTTTCCAATGTCAAGTATCCTTTCCTTAGACCATGAGATCGTGTAACTCCCGGATACCGTAGGAGTGCTTTGGGTGTGCCAAACGTCACAACGTAACTGGGTGACTATAAAGGTATACTACGGGTATCTCCGAAAGTATCTGTTGGGTTGACACGGATCGAGACTGGGATTTGTCACTCCGCTTGACGGAGAGGTATCACCGGGCCCTATCGGTAATGCATCATCATAATGAGCTCAATGTGATCAAAGTGTTTGATCATGGGATCATGCATTACGGTACGAGTAAAGTGACTTGCCGGTAACGAGATTGAGCGAGGTATTGGGATACCGACGATCGAATCTCGGGCAAGTAAAATACCGATTGACAAAGGGAATCGTATACGGGATTAATTGAATCCTCGACATCGTGGTTCATCCGGTGAGATCATCATGAAGCATGTGGGAGCCAACATGGGTATCCAGATCCCGCTGTTGGTTATTGCCCGAGAGCCGTCTCGGTCATGTCTGCATGTCTCCCGAACCCGTAGGGTCTACACACTTAAGGTTCGGTGACGCTAGGGTTGTGAAGATATGTATATGCAGTAACCCGAATGTTGTTCGGAGTCCCGGATGAGATCCCGGACGTCACGAGGAGTTTCGGAATGGTCCGGAGGTAAAGAATTATATATAAGAAGTGCTGTTTTGGCCATCGGGACAAGTTTCGGGGTTATCGGTATTGTACCGGGACCACCGGAGGGTCCCGGGGGGTCCACCGGGTGGGGCCACCTGCCTTGGGGGGCCACATGGGCTCTAGGGGGTGCGCCTTGACCTACATGGGCCAACGGGAACCAGCCCCAAGAGGCCCATGCGCCTAGGGTTTCAAAGGGAAGGAGTCCCACAAGGGGAAGGCACCTCCTAGGTGCCTTGGGGGGGAGGGAAACCTCCCCTTGGCCGCCGCCCCAAGGAGATTGGATCTCCTAGGGCCGGCGCCCCCCCTTGGCACTCCTATATAAAGGGGGGGAGGGGGCAGCCGAACCCCTGGTCCTTGGCGCCTCCCTCTCCCGCTCCAACACCTCCTCCTCCTCCGTAGAGCTCGGCGAAGCCCTGCCGGAGTACTGCAGCTCCACCATCACCACGCCGTCGTGCTGCTGCTGGAGCCATCTTCCTCAACCTCTCCTTTGCCTTGCTGAATCAAGAAGAAGGAGACGTTACGCTGACCGTACGTGTGTTGAACGCGGAGGTGCCGTCCGTTCGGTGCTAGGATCTCCGGTGATTTGGATCACGTCGTGTACGACTACCTCATCCCCGTTCGTTGAACGCTTCCGCTCGCAATCTACAAAGTGGTATGTAGATGCAATCTCTCTCCCATGACTCGTTGCTTAGATGAACTCATAGATGGATCTTGGTGAAACCGTAGGAAAATTTTTAATTTTCTGCAACATTCCCCAACAATCAGGTCTATGAAATTTGACTTACCATGTTATTCACACGAAAGTTAACGGAGGATATTTCATCACCCCCCCCCCCCGGTAAAGTTAGCAGGAACGGGGTACCTGAGCGCGGAAAAATCGAACACTAAATTAACTCGTTTTTATGCATACGTAGTAGAGGAGACATGTTAAATAGCTCATTTACTTTCTTTTGTTCAAGAAAGGGATCGTAGGTCAGGTGGTAGGCTAGTTGAGTTGGCTCACTAGTGGTGCAAGGATCGAATCCTCTCTTGTTCACACCAATTTTTGCGTGAAAAAATCTCGAACGAAAAAAGATCTGGAGAGGGAAAAATGGATTGGGAGGAGAGCAAGAAAATCGGATTTGGCGAACAAAAGGATCTGGAGAGGGAAAAAATGGATCGGGAGGAGAGCAAGAAAATCGGATCTGAAGCGGATCATGCGTGCATGCAACAAAGAAAAGAAAAGTAAACTGTGGCGCTCGGGAGGCTTTCGCGGGATCGTTCGATGCGCATCCGGCGGCAATCGAAGCGTGCGTGCCTATCGCTAACGAACAGTCGGCATGAATTATTTTGTCAAAAAAAAGCTACGACGATATTTGTACATAAGCTATCGGGTTTGTGGTACATATAATTATCAATCTCATTACAAAAGAATTTACCGAGATATGACAAACGAGAAGACCCTTGATCGAATTCTATAGGAGTGAAACATTTATTTCTCTAGAAAACATTCATCACTACAAAAAAGAGACAAATGGAGTACAAAACACGTTGTATCGGCCCTTTAAAAAACTTGGAGCAACAATGGTTTTGTCTCCTCATCAAAGGTGTTGTGGTCATTTTTCTCGCTCTCATTTACTGAGGTAGAAATACAGATTAACCCGCAAATGAAACACAGCAAGTAGTCAGCTCAGCTGGTAATGAGTCGTTGCCACAACCAACGGGTTGTGTGTTCGAATCCTAGCGGTGGCACTATTTTTTTAGTCTCTTTTTACACGACAGAGCAGAATTCGTAAAACTACGGAAATGTTAACGCTCACACGTGTGGGCGTTTGCATCTCGCCCACACGCGTGGATCCGCGTCCATTCGTGAGCGCACGAATCTTGGCATGTTTCTAGTGCCACGTAGGACTGACCTGGTGTGTGGGCGTTCATCTGGTCGCCCACACGGCCGTTTCACCACAAAGGAGGGCCTGGTGTGTGGGCGTTCAGCACTTCGCCCACACACCACTTTGCACGCACACACAAGGGTTAGTGTGTGGGCATTTGCCATCTCGCCCACACGCCTGTCTCCTCTCCCACACCCAAGCTGCTAGTTGCCATGTATTTTGCAGTGCACATGGCAACTGCCCCTAGTGTGCTTTATAAGCAGGTGGCAACTCTCTTTTTTACCCGAGTTGCCATGTGTTTTGCAGGGTACACGGCAACTGCCTAGTGTGCACGTACGCAGATGGCAACTCTCTTTTACGGAGTTGCCATATGTTTTTGCATGGTACATGGCAACTGACCTAACGTGCACGTACATGGCAACTGCCCTAACGTGCACGTAAGCAGATGTCAACTCTTCCTTTTTACATGGCAACTGCCCTAACATGCTTGTGAGCACATGACAACTCTCCCAACTGCCTAGTGTCTCTTTTTACACGACAGAGCAGAATTCGTAAAACTACGGAAATGTTAACGCTCACACGTGTGGGCGTTTGCATCTCGCCCACACGCGTGGATCCGCGTCCATTCGTGAGCGCACGAATCTTGGCATGTTTCTAGTGCCACGTAGGACTGACCTGGTGTGTGGGCGTTCATCTGGTCGCCCACACGGCCGTTTCACCACAAAGGAGGGCCTGGTGTGTGGGCGTTCAGCAGTTCGCCCACACACCACTTTGCACGCACACACAAGGGTTAGTGTGCGGGCATTTGCCATCTCGCCCACACGCCCGTCTCCTCTCCCACACCCAAGCTGCTAGTTGCCATATATTTTGCAGTGCACATGGCAACTGCCCCTAGTGTGCTTTATAAGCAGGTGGCAACTCTCTTTTTTACCCGAGTTGCCATGTGTTTTGCAGGGTACACGGCAACTGCCTAGTGTGCACGTACGCAGATGGCAACTCTCTTTTACGGAGTTGCCATATGTTTTTGCATGGTACATGGCAACTGCCCTAACGTGCACGTACATGGCAACTGCCCTAACGTGCACGTAAGCAGATGTCAACTCTTCCTTTTTACATGGCAACTGCCCTAACATGCTTGTGAGCACATGAAAACTCTCCCAACTGCCTAGTGTTAGTATGTGGCAACTCCTAAAGTTATAAAATCATGGCAACTACATTAGACCAGACCATAGATGGCAACTGCAGTTGAGCAACCATGGCAACTGCAGTTGTCCGACATGGCAACCGTAGTTCAGCAACATGGCAACCGTAGTTCAGCGACATGGCAACTGCAGTTAAACGAACATGGACGAGGGTCTGGACCATGGCAACTCCGGGCGCACGGTGACCGTCACGCGTGGCGTGCGGGACCAGGAGGTACGAGGCCTGACATACGGGCGTGTGGGCGTTATCAACTTCGCCCGCACGCACGTGTGTGAGAGGGATCGGGAGGAAAAAAAGAGATGTGCGGGCATTACTTGTTTTGCCCACACGTAGGTGTGTGGGCTGTTCCTCTTATACACCACATAAAATGTGTGGGCGGACTCCTTAACGCCCACACGTGTGGCATTTATCGGCGTCCTAAAACTAAAAAGGGCCATGATAGGCGCGGGAGCGCCGGCCGAAAGTTTCGGTCGGTCGCGTCCCAGCCGCCAGATGCAGTCAGTCAGGTCCGTCCGATCTGGCATCTCAATCCCTGACCTGTGTTTCTTTATCCAGTCAACACTTCCAGGAAAAACACCCCATCCCCGTAGCTAATCCTCCTCCTCCAGCAGATGTCCATTTTCTCCCCGGCGAGCTCCCCGCTCCCCCTCGCCGGGTTGTTCGCTGCTCCCCCTCGCCGGTTTGCTGGCCCTCGAAGCTCGCCGCCGATGCTCGCTGTCGTCAAATCGCAACAAAAACAGTTGACCCCTAGCACTTTTCCCCATCTTCCCTGCATTCATTGTTGCCCCCAAGTAGGTTCATGGTCGCCGATTCATGGTCGCCGGCCACAAAAACCATTCCCCCTCGCGGGTCCTGCCGACCCTATCGCAGCATTAATTGCGACACGGCGCCGCTCCCAGCAGAAGGCAGTGGTAGCAAAAATTTGGTCCGGTTCCAGAAAAACGAAAAGGCGATGGTAGCAAAAATGTGTTTGTTCCAGCACAAACCCCACACGGTTGTAGCAAAAATGGATGCTAGTTCCAGCAAAACACAAAGCCGGTGGTGGCAAAAAAATGCATGGTTCCAGCAAAATCCAAAGATGGTGGTAGCAAAAAATTCTCTTGTTCCAGCAAAAAAACATGATAATGGTAGCAAAAGAGGATGCTAGTTCCAGCAAAAAACAAAGGCGATAGTAGCAAAAGAAATTGGGTTAGTTCCCTTGGAAGAATTATTGTCATCCCGCGGTCCGCCGCCGTCGTTGCAGCTTCTGTGATGCCGGTTGTAGCTTCTGGACAACCGGTTGCAGCTTTTCTACGACAGCAAAAATCTCGCCGCGCACCACAATGTCGTCCGTGGCCGCAGGCGATGCTGTGGCCCGCAGCAATTTTGTGACCCGGTTGTAGCACAAGCGGATGCGGGTTCCAGCAAAAACTTGCAGGGTAGCCGTCGCCGGGGAAAGAAGTGGAGGTGGGCGGTAGTCATGGCCACTACCTGGCAGAAGGTGTGTGTGTGCGACGGCCATGGCGGGCCGCGGCACCGTAGGGCGCAAAGCGGGTAGGAGAAGGGAAGGGGGAGTGCAGAACCCCAAGTAGGGAGAGGTGGGCACCAACCATGGCCACCACATGGCAGAAGGGAAAGGGAGCTAGCGCTTCCATGGCGGAGAAGGAGATGAATTCGGTGGGGAAAAGAAACAGAGGAAGGGGACGACAGATAGTGTGAGTGGATGGAAAAGAAAAGAGAAAAAAGGGGGGCGGTGCACAGGTCCCACAGAATACGTGCGACATGGGAGGAGCAGGGAGCGGTATACGTGTCTCGCGTGACCGGCTGAAGTTTCGGCCGGCGCGCCGAACACGAGTGTTTACCAAATAAAAAGCCTGTCTTTTTAAATACTTTTCGGAACTTTTTTTCAGTTATTAAAAAACCTTTTTTTGAAAATGATGGATATTTTGAAAAATTGTTGTGATTTTTTAAATACAAGCATTTTCTTAAAAGCACAAATAATTTTTAAAACTCTTGTGAAATATTGTTATGCTTTTTTAAACGTGATCCTTATCTTAAAACTGTCAAACTCTTTTGGAAAACACGAATATTTCGAAAAATGTTTCTAAACATTTTTATAGAAAAGCGTGAATGTTTTTTAGAGTTTCTGACCATTTTTTGAAACAAGAATTATTTTTAAAATTATGATCGTTCTTAAAAATTGAAAATATGTTGTAAAACATGAACATTTTTTGAAAACTATGGACTTTTTTTAAAAATGCTAATATTTTTCAATATAAGTATTTTTAAAACATAATTTATTAAAAAAATCAGAACAAACTTTTTGGAAAAAGGAGAAAAACAAAATATGGAACCTTCGAGAAGATTTTCAAAATTGGTAAAACCGGACTAGACCATTAGAAAGTTTCCAAAACCGAAACTCAGTAGGCTAGGTAAATATACCAGCTAACCCCTAGCGTTTCGGTTTGCTTCATGTTTTTTTGGTTCGCTCCATGTGTGTGAAAGGAATGTGTCTAATAGAATTTTACGGCCATGCAAACCAACATGTAGTTGGATGATTAGGAGGACAATGATATTCGCAGGCCACCAGAGTTCAAATTCTAGATTTGACATTGGTGCTTGTATTATTCCGAAATTTATTTCAAACTTTCGGCGATGTTTGTTCAGTGGGAGGAGATGTTTCCCTTGACTACGAGGTGTCATTGGCGACTTGGTAAAATCCCAAGATGTTGTGCCGGGTCAGTCTCTCGGAGATGCTCATAGGTGTAGGTGTGTGGGTGTGCATTCATAGAGGTGACTTGGTAAAATCCCAAGATGTTGTGCCGGGTCAGCCTCTCGTGTATGTGAGCGACTTCGATTGTACTGTGTTAAAAAAAGTTTTTTCCGGCCAGGTTCCTTGTAAGGCCAGTGCTGCTATATCTCTATAAGGCGTGCCCTACTAGGCCCATCCCATTAGCGGTTTTCTGCTGCCATTTTGTTTTTCATTTTTTTCCCGTTTCTTTAGGGCTTTGGCTGGTTCTTTTCGGTTTTTGTTCAAATTTTTCCTGCTAGTTTCATTTCATTTTCTAATTTTTAAATAGAGTTTGTATATTTGTAAATATTCAAAAATATTCACTTGAACCGAAGCCATCGGGCGACATCCACGCCTTCCTCCATCTCGTGCAAATATTTGTGACATAAAAAAACATGTTGAATTTTAAGAATTATTCATGGAATTTAATAATTGATTACAAAAATTGTCCATGGTTAACAATGTTAACTGATTCTCATGAATTTGAAAAAAAAATGTGTTGTTTGCAATTGTTTTGGCACGTTATCTTTGTTGCGTGTGATGTGTCCCTTTGGTACACTCATAACGGTAGAGTCCGCCAAGAACTTGTCTGATCCAAAGGTTCTTGCAACCATTTCTGACTACATAAAACTCTCGGGTCACCATGCACGATAAGCAGTGACAAACATTTTTTTTTGGAGTGGGAACATAGGATCGACTACCCGCCTCTAGTTGTTTGTGTACCCTTGTACACCTTGTCTCCTGCTCGCCCTCGGCTTGCTTGTGGCCAGCTGCACCGTCAGTCGAGCATTCGCGTAGGCTATCATGTAATTGACTTCGATCACCTGGGTTTTTGCCTGTTTTGAAATGCTTAAAGCAGAAAATGCTCTACAATTTCTTTGAAAAAAAGTATAAAATAACCTTGAAAAAGCTGGCATGTTGGGGAGTTCCTATATGCCTCTCGATGCGGCAATGAGTCGCTCAAACACACATGCGCATGCGCATGCGCAATTGGGTTAGCCCATGTTGGTGACTATGCAAATCTTATTTTTAACGAGCATGCCACCCTATTTACGCAATGTAGCAGTTTCTGGCCTGTGTTCTCCAAAAAGTTGTCTGCAGTAGGAAAGTTTGGAAGCAAAATCTTAAAAATAAATAACCTGGGTTTTAAAAACACATTTGCGAATATTTTTTCAACTGTTTTTGAAAATGAACATTTTTAAAAATATTTGTAAATATTTTTCTGAAAATACAAATACTTTATTAAATCATGAATAATATCTGAAACTTTCTTGAAATATTTCTATTGTTTCTTAAACACGATCATTATCTACACAATGTGAAACTCTTTTGGGAAACACGGATATTTCTTAAAATGTTTCAAACATTTTTTTGGAAAAGCTTGAACATTTTTGAGATTTTCTGACCTTTTTTTAAAACATGAATACTTTTTTGAGAACATCAACATTGTTTAAAGTTGAAAATAATTTGTAAAACATGAACATTTCTTGAAAACTGTGATTTTTTTCAGAAATCCAAATATTTTTTAAATATCAGTATTTTAAAACACAAAAAATTTAGAAGCAGAAAAATTTCTTTCGAAAAGGAGAAAAAAGAAAAAGAAAACAAAAGTTGAAAATGGAATGGAACCTTCTGGAAGATTTTCAAAATGGGTAAAACCGGACTAGACCATCTAGAAAGTTTCCAAAACCGAAACTCAGTAGGTTAGCTAAATGGACGAGCTAACCCCTAGCGTTTCGGTTCACTTCATGTTTTTTTGGTTCGCTCCATGTGTGTGAAAGGAATGTTTCAAATAGAATTTTACGGCCATGCAAACCAACATGTAGTTGGATGATTAGGAGGACAGTGATATTCGCAGCCCACCAGAGTTCAAATTCTAGATTTGACATTGGTGCTTGTATTACTCCGGAATTTATTTCAGACTTCTGGTGATGTTTGTTTAGTGGGAGGAGATGTTCCCTTTGACTACAAGGTGTCATTGGCGACTTGGTAAAATCCCAAGATATTGTGCTGATACGTCTCCAACGTATCTATAATTTATGAAGTAGTCATGCTATTATATTATCTGTTTTGGATGTTTATGAGCTTTATTAAACACTTTTATATTATTTTCGGGACTAACTTATTAACCCAGAGCCCAGTGCCAGTTCCTGTTTTTTCCCTTGTTGCAGTGTTTCGCAGAAAAGGAATATCAAACGGAGTCCAAAAGGAATGAAACCTTCGGAAGCGTGATTTTTGGAACGAACGTGATCCAGGAGACTTGGAGTTGAAGTCAAGGAAGCTTCGAGGTGGCCACGAGGCAGGGTGGCGCGCCAGCCCCCCTGGGCGCCCCCTGATGTCTAGTACACAACCTTCTTCTTGTAGACATTGTTGGGCCTGCAAGTGCACAGGTTTGTAGGACAGTAGCAAATTTCCCTCAAGTGGATGACCTAAGGTTTATCAATCCGCGAGAGGCGTAGGAGGAAGATGGTCTCTCTCAAACAACCCTTCAACCAAATAACAAAAAGTCTCTTGTGTCTCCAACACACCCAATACAACAGTAAATTGTATAGGTGCACTAGTTCGACGAAGAGATGGTGATACAAGTGCAATATGGATGGTAGATATGGGTTTTTGTAATCTGAAAATATAAAAACAGCAAGGTAGCGAGCGGTAAAAGTGAGCGTAAACGGTATTGCAATGATAGGAAACAAGGCCAAGGGTTCATACTTTTACTAGTGTAAGTTCTCTCAACAATAATAACATAGATAGATCATATGACAAGCCCTCAACATGCGACAAAGAGTCACTCCAAAGCCACTAATAGCGGAGAACAAACGTAGAGATTATGGTCGGGTACGAAACCACCACAAAGCTATTCTTTCGGATCAATCTATAAAAGAGTTCGTACTAGAATAACACCTTAAGATACAAATCAACCAAAACCCTAATGTCACCTAGATACTCCATTGTCACCTCAAGTATCCGTGGGCATGATTATACGATATGCATCACACAATCTCAGATTTATCCAAGCAACATAAAAGTACTTCAAAGAGTGCCCCAAAGTTTCTGCCGGAGAATCAAGAACGTGTGCCAACCCCTATGCATAGGTTCCCAATGTCACGAAACCAGCAAGTTGATCACCAAGACATACATCAAGTGTTCTCATAAAGACTCAATCCGATAAGATAACTTCAAAGGGGAAACTCAATTCATCACAAGAGAGTAGAGGGGGAGAAACATCATAAGATCCAACTACAATAGCAAAGCTCGGGATACATCAAGATCGTGCCATAGAGGGAACACGAGAGAGAGAGAGAGATCAAACACATAGCTACTGGTACATACCCTCAGCCCCGAGGGTGAACTACTCCCTCCTCGTCATGGATAGCGCCGGGATGATGAAGATGGCCACCGGAGATGGATCCCCCCTCCGGCAGGGTACCGGAAAGGGGTCCCGATTGGTTTTTCGTGGCTCTGGAGGCTTGCGGCGGCGGAACTGCTGATCTAGGTTCTTTTCTAGAAGTTTTAGGGTACGACGGTATATATGGGTGAAAGGAGAACGTCGGTGGAGCTACGGGGGCCCCACGAGGCAGGGGCGCGCCCAGGGGGAGGGCGCGCCCTCCACCCTCGTGACCGCCTCGTGGCTCTTCTGACGTGGGGTCCAAGTCCATCATGTGGGTTTCCTTCCAAAAATAACTTCTCGAGTTGATTTCGTTCCGTTTTGACTCCGTCTGATATTCCTTTTCCTCGAAATACTGAAATAGGCATGAAACAGCAAATCTGAGCTGGGCCTCCGGTTAATAGGTTAGTCCAAAAAATAATATAAAAGTGGATAATAAAGCCCAATATTGCCTAAAACAGTAGATAAAGTAGCATGGAGCAATAAAAAATTATAGATACGTTGGAGACGTATCAAGCATCCCCAAGCTTAATTCCTGCTCGTCCTCGAGTAGGTAAATGATAAAAAAGATAATTTTTGATGAGGAGTGATACTTTGGCATAATTTCAATGTAATTCTTCTTACTTGTGATATGAATATTCAGATCCGAAAGATTTAAGACAAAAGTTCATATTGACACAAAAATAATAATACTTCAAGCATGCTAACTAAGCAATTATGTCATCTCAAAATAGCCTGGCCAAAGAAAGTTCATCCCTACAAAATCATATGGTTAGGCTATGCTTCATTTTTGTCACACAAAGATGTTCCCAACTTCTATACCCCCGATGACAAGCCAAGCAATTGTTTCATACTTTTTAACGCGCTTCAGCTTTTTCAACCATCACGCAATACATGAGCGCAAACCATGGATATAGCACTATAGGTGGAATAGAATATAATGATGGAGGTTATGTGGAGAAGACAAAAAAGGAGAAAGTCTCACATCGACGCGGCTAATCAACGGGCTATGGAGATGCCCATCAATTGATGTCAATGCGAGGAGTAGGGATTGCCATGCAACGGATGCACTAGAGCTATAAGTATATGAAAGCTCTACAAAAGAAAACTAGTGGGTGTGCATCCAACTTGCTTGCTCATGAAGACCTAGGGCATTTGAGGAAGCCCATCGTAGGAATATACAAGCCAATTTCTATAATGAAAAATTCCCACTAGTATATGAAAGTGACAAAATGAGAGACTCTCTATCATGAAGATCTTAGTGCTACTTTGAAGCACAATATATGAGACTCACTACATGAAGAACAAGGTGCTACTTTGAAGCACAAGTGTGGTAAAAGGATAGTAGCATTGTCCCTTCTCTCTTTTTCTCTCATTTTTTTGGGCCTTTTTTTGGCCTTTCTTTTTTATATTTTTTTTTATTTTTTTCGTCCGGAGTCTCATCCCGACTTATGGGGGAATCATAGTCTCCATCATCCTTTCTTCACTTGGGACAATGCTCTAATAATGATGATCATCACACTTTTATTTTTCTTACAACTCAACAATTACAACTCGAAACTTAGAACAAAATATGACTCTATATGAATGCCTCCGGCGGTGTACCGGGATGGTGCAATGAATCAAGAGTGACATGTATGGAAAATAATGCATGGTGGCTTTGCCACAAATACGATGTCAACTACATGATCATGCAATGGCAATATGACAAAAGTAATGTATGTCATAATAATGATGATGGAAGTTGCATGGCAATATATCTCGGAATGGCTATGGAAATGCCATGATAGGTAGGTATGGTGGCTGTTTTGAGAAAGATATAAGGAGGTTTATGTGTGATAGAGCGTATCGTATCACGGGGTTTGGATGCACCGCCGAAGTTTGCACCAACTCTCAAGGTGAGAAAGGGCAATGCACGGTACCGAAGAGGCTAGCAAATGCGGAAAGGTAAAAGTGCGTATAATCCATGGACTCACATTAGTCATAAAGAACTCATATACTTATTGCAAAAGTTTATTAGCCCTCGAAGCAAAGTACTACTACGCATGCTCCTAGGGGGATAGATTGGTAGGAAAAGACCATCGCTCGTCCCCGACCGCCACTCATAAGGATGCACAAGCCAGGTACACTTCATGTTTCAAATTTGTTACACAACTTTACCCATACGTGCATGCTACGGGACTTGCAAACTTCAACACAAGTATTTCTCAAATTCACAATTATCAACTAGCACGACTTTGATATTATTACCTCCGTATCTCAAAACAATTATCAAGCATTAAATTTATCTTAGTATTCAATTCACTCAAAAGAAAGTTTCACATATCTTGAACACTAAGTATATTAACATTAAGCAAATTACCATGCTATTAACGACTCTCAAAATAATGTAAGTGAATCATGAGAGTTCATCTATTTCTTCAAAATAAAACCACCATTGTGCTCTAAAAGATATAAGTGAAGCACTAGAGCAAATAACAAACTACTCCAACAAGATATAAGTGAAGATCAATGAGTAGCTAAATAATTATTATGCAACTATGTGAAGACTCTCTCTCATTTAAAAATTTCAGATCTTGGTATTTTATTCAAACAGCTAGCAAAGCTAAAGAAAATAAAATGACGCTCCAAGCAAAACACATATCATGTGGTGAATAAAAATATAGCTCCAAGTAAAGTTACCGATGAACGAAGACGAAGGAGGGGATGCCTTCCGGGGTATCCCCAAGCTTAGGTTCTTGGTTATCCTTGAATACTACCTTGGGGTGCCTTGGGCATCCCCAAGCTTAGGCTCTTGCCACTCCTTATTCCTTAGTCCATCGAATCTTTACCCAAAACTTGAAAACTTCACAACACAAAACTTAATAGAAAACTCATAAGCTCCGTTAGCGAAAGAAAACAAAACACCACTTCAAGGTACTGTAATGAACTCATTCTTTCTTTATATTGGTGTTAAACCTACTGTATTCCAACTTCTCTATGGTTTCTAAACTATTTTACTAGCCATAGATTCATCAAAATAAGCAAACAACACACGAAAAACAGAATCTATCAAAAACAGAACAGTCTGTAGTAATCTGTAACTAACGCAAACTTCTGGAACTCCAAAAATTCTAAAATAAATTGGTGGACCTGAGGAATTTGTCTAGAAATCATCTGCAAAAAGAATTAACTAAATAGCACTCTCCAGTAAAAAGTTATAGCTAATCTCGTGAGCGCTAAAGTTTCTGTTTTTTACAGCATGATCATAAAGACTTTACCCAAGTCTTCCCAAAGGTTCCACTTGGCACAAACACTAATTAAAACATAAAACCACATCTAAAGAGAACCTAGATGGATTATTTATTCCTGAACAGAACCAAAAAGAAAGAAACTAAAATAAAATTGGGTTGCCTCCCAACAAGCGCTATCGTTTAACGCCCCTAGCTAGGCATGATGATTTCAATGATGCTCACATAAAAGATAAGAATTGAAACATAAAGAGAGCATCATGAAGAATATTACTAGCACATTTAAGTCTAACCCACTTCCTATGCATAGGGAGTTTTGTTGGAAATATGCCCTAGAGGCAATAATAAATAGGTTATTATTATATTTCCTTGTTCATGATAATCGTTTATTATCCATGCTAGAGTTGTATTGATAGGAAACTCAGATACATGTGTGGATGCATAGACAACACCATGTCCCTAGTAAGCCTCTAGTTGACTAGCTCGTTGATCAATATATGGTTACGGTTTCCTGACCATGGACATTGGATGTCATTGATAACAGGATCACATCATTAGAAGAATGATGTGATGGACAAGACCCAATCCTAAGCCTAGCACAAGATCGTGTAGTTCGTATGCTAAAGCTTTTCTAATGTCAAGTATCATTTCCTTAGACCATGAGATTGTGCAACTCCCGGATACTGTAGGAATACTTTGGGTGTGCCAAACGTCACAACGTAACTGGGTGGCTATAAAGGTGCACTACGGGTATCTCCGAAAGTGTCTGTTGGGTTGGCACGAATCGAGACTGGGATTTGTCACTCCGTGTGATGGAGAGGTATCTCTGGGCCCACTCGGTAGGACATCATCATAATGTGCACAATGTGATCAAGGAGTTGATCACGGGATGATGTGTTACGGAACGAGTAAAGAGACTTGCCGGTAACGAGATTGAACAAGGTATCGAGATACCGACGATCGAATCTCGGGCAAGTACTATACCGCTAGACAAAGGGAATTGTATACGGGATTGATTCAGTCCTCGACATCGTGGTTCATCCGATGAGATCATCGTGGAACATGTGGGAACCAAGATGGGTATCCAGATCCCGCTGTTGGTTATTGACCGGAGAACGTCTCGGTCATGTCTGCATGGTTCCCGAACCCGTAGGGTCTACACACTTAAGGTTCGATGACACTAGGGTCATTAAGGAAGTTCGTATGTGGTTACCGAATGTTGTTCGGAGTCCCGGATGAGATCCCGGACGTCACGAGGAGTTCCGGAATGGTCCGGAGGTAAAGATTTATATATGGGAATTCCTTTTTTGGTCACCGAAAGAGTTTCGGGTTTTATCGGTAACGTACCGGGACCACCAGGAGGGTCCCAGGGGTCCACCAAGTGGGACCACCGGCCCCGGAGGGCTGCATGGGCCACATGTGGGAGGGGACCAGCCGCAGGTGGGCTAGTGCGCCCCCCACAAGGGCCCAAGGCGCCTAGGGTTTGGGGAAGGGGGCGCACCCACCTAACTTCGGGGGCAAGTCTCCCCTCTTCCCCCCCTTGGCCGCACCCTAGATGGGTTTTGGGGCTGGCCGCCGCCCCTAGGGTGGAACCCTAGGTGGGGGCGCAGCCTCCCCTCTCCCCTATATATACTTGAGGGTTTGGGGCAGCCAACAGATGAGTTTTCACCTCTCGATGGCGCAGCCCTGCATCTCTGCCTCCTCCTCTCCCGCGGTGCTTGGCGAAGCCCTACAGGATTGCCACGCTCCTCCACCACCACCACGCTGTTGTGCTGCTGCTGGACGGAGTCTTCCTCAACCTCTCCCTCTCTCCTTGCTGGATCAAGGCATGGGAGACGTCACCGGGCTGTACGTGTGTTGAACGCGGAGGTGCCGTCCGTTCGGCACTAGGATCATCGGTGATTTGGATCACGGCGAGTACGACTCCATCAACCCCGTTCACTTGAACGCTTCCGCTTAGCGATCTACAAGGGTATGTAGATGCACTCTTCTTCCCCTCATTGCTGGTTTCTCCATAGATAGATCTTGGTGACACGTAGGAAAATTTTGAATTTCTGCTACGTTCCCCAACAGTGGCATCATGAGCTAGGTCTATTGCGTAGATTCTTTGCACGAGTAGAACAGAAAGTAGTTGTGGGCGTTGATTTTGTTCAATATGCTTACTGTTACTAGTCCAATCTTGATTCGGCGGCATTGTGGGATGAAGCGGCCCGGACCGACCTTACACGTACACTTACGTGAGACAGGTTCCACCGACTGACATGCACTAGTTGCATAAGGTGGCTAGCGGGTGCCAATCTCTCCCACTTTAGTCGGATCGGATTCGATGAAAAGGGTCCTTATGAAGGGTAAATAGCAATTGACATATCACGTTGTGGTTTTGCGTAGGTAAGAAACGTTCTTGCTAGAAACCCATAGCAGCCACGTAAAACATGCAAACAACAATTAGAGGACGTCTAACTTGTTTTTGCAAGGTATGCCATGTGATGTGATATGGCCAAAAGGATGTGATGAATGATATATGTGATGTATGAGATTGATCATGTTCTTGTAATAGGAATCACGACTTGCATGTCGATGAGTATGACAACCGGCAGGAGCCATAGGAGTTGTCTTTAATTTATTTATGACCTGCGTGTCAACATAAACGTCATGTAATTACTTTACTTTATTGCTAAAGCGTTAGCCATAGTAGTAGAAGTAATAGTTGACGCGACAACTTCATGAAGACACGATGATGGAGATCATGGTGTCATGCCGGTGACGACGATGATCATGGAGCCCCGAAGATGGAGATCAAAAGGAGCAAAGTGATGATGGCCATATCATGTCACTATTTGATTGCATGTGATATTTATCATGTTTTTGCATCTTATTTGCTTAGAACGATGGTAGTAAATAAGATGATCCCTCATTAAAATTTCAAGAAAGTGTTCCCCCTAACTGTGCACCGTTGCGAAAGTTCGTCGTTTCGAAGCACCACGTGATGATCGGGTGTGATAGATTCTTACGTTCACATACAACGGGTGTAAGCCAGATTTACACACGCGAAACACTTATGTTGACTTGACGAGCCTAGCATGTACAGACATGGCCTCGGAACACAAGAGACCGAAAGGTCGAGCATGAGTCGTATGGTAGATACGATCAACATGAAGATGTTCACCGATGATGACTAGTCCGTCTCACGTGATGATCGGACACGGCCTAGTTGACTCGGATCATGTAATCACTTAGATGAGTAGAGGGATGTCTATCTGAGTGGGAGTTCATAAGATGAACTTAATTATCCTGAACATAGTCAAAAGATCTTTGCAAATTATGTCGTAAGCTCGCGCTTTAGTTCTACTGTTTTAGATATGTTCCTAGAGAAAATATTGTTGAAAGTTAACAGTAGCAATTATGCGGACAGTAGAAGGCTTATGTCCTTAATGCATCGCTCGGTGTGCTGGACCTCGAACGTGGTCTGTAGATGTTGCGAACATCTAACATACACGTTTTGATGACTACATGATAGTTCGGTAATGTTGAATGGTTTAGAATTGAGGCACCGAAGGCATTTTTGAAATATCGCGGAACATATGAGATGTTTCGAGGGCTGAAATTGGGATTTCAGGTGTGCCCACGTCAAGAGGTATAAGACCTCCGACGATTTTCTTAGCCTGCAAACTAAGGGAGAAAAGCTCGATCGTTGAGCTTGTGCTCAGATTGTCTGAGTACAACAATCACTTGAATCGAGTGGGAGTTGATCTTCCAGATAAGATAGTGATGTTTCCCCAAAGTCATTGCCACCAAGCTACTAGAGTTTCGTGATGAACTATAACATATCAGGGATAGATATGATCCTTGAGCTATTCGCGACACCGCGAAAGTAGAAATCAAGAAGGAGCATCAATTGTTGATGGTTAGTGAAACCACTAGTTTCAAGAAGGGCAAGGGCAAGAAGGGATACTTCATGAAACGGCAAATCAGCTGCTGCTCTAGTGGAGAAACCCAAGGTTGAACCCAAACCCGAGACTGAGTGCTTCTGTAATAAGGGGAACAGCCACTGGAGCAGAATTACCCTGGATACTTGGTAGATGAGAAGGCTGTCGATAGAAGTATATTGGATATACATTATGTGAATGTGTACTTTACTAGTACTCCTAGTAGCATCAGGGTATTAGATACCGGGTCGGTTGCTAAGTGTTAGTAACTCGAAATAAAAGCTACGGAATAAACGGAGACTAGCTAAAGGTGAGCTGACGATACATGTTGGAAGTGTTTCCAAGGTTGATATGATCAAGCATCGCATGCTCCCTCTACCATCGAGATTGGTGTTAAACCTAAATAATTGTTATTTGGTGTTTGCGTTGAGCATAGACATGATTGGATTATGTCTATCGCAATACGGTTATTCATTTAAGGAGAATAATGGTTGCTCTATTTATTTGAATAATACCTTCAATGGTCTTGCACCTAAAATGAATGGTTTATTGAATCTCGATCATAGTGATACACATGTTCATGCCAAAAGATATAAGATAGTAATGATAGTACCACCTACTTGTGGCACTGCCATGTAAGTCATATTGGTATAAAACGCATGAAGAAGCTCCATGTTGATGGATCTTTGGACTCACTCCTTTTAAAGGATTGAGACATGTGAACCATGTCTATTGGTATATACGCATGAAGAAACTCCATGCAGATGGACCGTTTGGACTCACTTGATTTCGAATCACTTGAGACATGCAAATCATACCACATGGGCAAGATGACTGAAAGCTTCGGTTTCAGTAAAATGGAACAAGAAAGCAACTTGTTGGAAGTAACACATTTTGATGTGTGCAGTCCAATGAGTGCTGAGGCACGCAATGGATATCGTTATGCTCTTACTTCACAGATGATTTGAGTAGATACTGAGCATATTTACTTGATGAAACACAAGTCTGAATTATTGAATGGTTCAAGTAATTTCAGAATGAAGTTGAATATCGTCGTGACAAGAGGATAAAATATCTATGATATGATCATAGAGATGAATATCTGAGTTGCGAGTTTGGTACACAATTTAGACATTGTGGAAATTGTTTCATGACTAGTACCGCCTGGAACACCATAGTGTAATGGTGTGTCCGAACATCATAACTGCACCCTATTGGATATGATGCATACCATGATGTCTCTTATCGAATTACCACCATCGTTCATGGGTTAGGCATTAGAGACAACCGCACTCACTTTAAATAGGGCACCACGCAAATCCGTCGAGACAACACCGTATGAACTATGGTTTAGAGAAACCTAAGCTGTTGTTTCTTAAAAGTTTGGGGTCACGACGCTTATGTGAAAAAGTTTCAGGCTGATAAGCTCGAACCCAAAGAGGATAAATGCATCTTCATAGGACACCCAAAATAGTTGGGTATACCTCCTGTCTCAGATCCGAAAGCAATAGGGATTGTTTCTCAAATCGGCTCCTTTCTCGAGGAAAAGTTTCTCTCGAAAGAATTGAGTGGGAGAATGGTGGAGACTTGATGAGGTTATTGAACCGTCACTCCAACTAGTGTATAGCAGGGCACAAAGAGTTGTTCCTGTGGCACCTACACCAATTGAAGTGGAAGCTTATGATAGTGATCATGAGACTTCGGATCAAGTCACTCCCGAACCTCGTAGGACGACAAGGATGCGTACTGCTTCAGAGTGGTACGTAATCCTGTCTTGGAAGTCATGTTGCTAGACAACAATGAACCTACGAGCTATGGAGAAGCGATGGTGGGCCCGGATTCCGATGAATGGCTCGAGGCCATAAAATCCGAGAGAGGATCCATGTATGAAAACAAAGTGTAGACTTTGGCAGAACGGCTCGATGGTCGTGAGGCTGTTGAGTACAGATGGATTTTAAAAGGAAGACGGACAATGATGGTAAATGTCACCATTAAGAAAGCTTGACTTGTCATTAAGATGTTTCCCGACAAGTTCAAGGAGTTGACTACAATGAGACTTTCTCACTCGTAGCGATGATAAGAGTCTGTTGGAATTAGCAGGTACTGCATTATTTATGAAATCTTGCAGATAGGATGTCAAAATATTGTTTCCTTGTTCTTGAGGAAAGGTTGTATGTGATACAACCAGAAGATTTTGTCGATCCTAAAAGATGCTAACAAGTATGCAAAGCCCCAGCAATCCTTCTAAGGACTGGAGTAAGCATCTCGGAGTTGGAATGTACACTTTGATGAGATAATCAAAGATTTTGGGTTTATACAAAGTTTATGAGAAACTTGTAGTTCCAAAGAAGTGAGTGGGAGCATTATAGAATTTCTGATGAGTATATGTTGTTGACATATTGTTGATCAGAAATGATGTAGAATTTCTGGAAAGCATATAGGGTTATTTGAAAAGTGTTTTTCAATGGAAAACCTAGATTAAGCTACTTGAACATTGAGCATCAAGATCTATAAGGATAGATCAAAATCGCTTAATAGTACTTTCAAACGAACACATACCATGACAAGATTTTGAAGGAGTTCAAAATAGATCAGCAAAGAAGGAGTTCTCGGCTGTGTTACAAGGTGTGAGTATTGAGCAAGACTCAAGACATGACCACGGCAGAATAAAGAGAAAGGACGAAGGTCGTCCCCTATGCTTTAGTCGTAGGCTCTAAAGTATGCTATGTTGAGTACCGCACCTGAAGTGTGCCAAACCATGAGTCAGTCAAGGGGTACAAGTGTGATCTAGAAATGGATCACAGGACAACGGTCAAGGTTATCCTTAGTAACTAGTGGACTAAGGAATTTTCTCGATTATGGAGGCAGAAAAAGAGTTCGTCGTAAAGGGTTACGCCGATGCAAACTTTGACACTAATCCAGATTATTCTGAGTAGTAAACTGGATTCGTATAGTAGAATAGTTATTTGGAATAGCTCCAAATAGAGCGTGGTAACTGCATCTAGGAGATGACATAGATATTTGTAAAGCACACACGGATCTGAAAGGTTCAGACCCGTTGACTATAACATCTCTCACAAGCATAACATGATCAAACCCAGAACTCTCTGAGTGTTAATCACATGGCGATGTGAACTAGATTATTGACTCTAGTGCAAGTGGGAGACTGTTGGAAATATGCCCTAGAGGCAATAATAAATAGGTTATTATTATATTTCCTTGTTCATGATAATCGTTTATTATCCATGCTAGAATTGTATTGATAGGAAACTCAGATACATGTGTGGATGCATAGACAACACCATGTCCCTAGTAAGCCTCTAGTTGACTAGCTCGTTGATCAATAGATGGTTACGGTTTCCTGACCATGGACATTGGATGTCATTGATAACGGGATCACATCATTAGAAGAATGATGTGATGGACAAGACCCAATCCTAAGCCTAGCACAAGATCGTGTAGTTCGTATGCTAAAGCTTTTCTAATGTCAAGTATCATTTCCTTAGACCATGAGATTGCGCAACTCCCGGATACCGTAGGAATACTTTGGGTGTGCCAAACGTCACAACGTAACTGGGTGGCTATAAAGGTGCACTACGGGTATCTCCGAAAGTGTCTGTTGGGTTGGCACGAATCGAGACTGGGATTTGTCACTCCGTGTGACGGAGAGGTATCTCTGGGCCCACTCGGTAGGACATCATCATAATGTGCACAATGTGATCAAGGAGTTGATCACGGGATGATGTGTTACGGAACGAGTAAAGAGACTTGCCGGTAACGAGATTGAACAAGGTATTGAGATACCGACGATCGAATCTCGGGCAAGTACTATACCGCTAGACAAAGGGAATTGTATACGGGATTGATTAAGTCCTCGACATCGTGGTTCATCCGATGAGATCATCATGGAACATGTGGGAACCAACATGGGTATCCAGATCCCGCTATTGGTTATTGACCGGAGAACGTCTCGGTCATGTCTGCATGGTTCCCGAACCCGTAGGGTCTACACACTTAAGATTCGATGACGCTAGGGTTATTAAGGAAGTTCGTATGTGGTTACCGAATGTTGTTCGGAGTCCCGGATGAGATCCCGGACGTCACGAGGAGTTCCGGAATGGTCCGGAGGTAAAGATTTATATATGGGAGTCCTGTTTTGGTCACCGAAAGAGTTTCGGGTTTTATTGGTAACGTAACAGGACCACTAGGAGGGTCCCGGGGGTCCACCAAGTGGGACCACCGGCCCCGGAGGGCTGCATGGGCCACATGTGGGAGGGGACCAGCCCCAGGTGGGCTGGTGCGCCCCCCCACAAGGGCCCAAGGCGCCTAGGGTTTGGGGAAGGGGGCGCACCCACCTAACTTGGGGGGCAAGTCTCCCCTCTTCCCCCCCTTGGCCGCACCCTAGATGGGTTTTGGGGCTGGCCGCCGCCCCTAGGGTGGAACCCTAGGTGGGGCGCAGCCTCCCCTCTCCCCTATATATACTTGAGGGTTTGGGGCAGCCAACAGATGAGTTTTCACCTCTCGATGGCGCAGCCCTGCATCTCTCCCTCCTCCTCTCCCGCGGTGCTTGGCGAAGCCTTGCAGGATTGCCACTCTCCTCCACCACCACCACGCCGTTGTGCTGCTGCTGGACGGAGTCTTCCTCAACCTCTCCCTCTCTCCTTGCTGGATCAAGGCATGGGAGACGTCACCGGGCTGTACGTGTGTTGAACGTGGAGGTGCCGTCCATTCGGCACTAGGATCATCGGTGATTTGGATCACGGCGAGTACGACTCCATCAACCCCGTTCACTTGAACGCTTCCGCTTAGCGATCTACAAGGGTATGTAGATGCACTCTTCTTCCCCTCATTGCTGGTTTCTCCATAGATAGATCTTGGTGACACGTAGGAAAATTTTGAATTTCTGCTACGTTCCCCAACAAAGAATTCGTTATTTGGTGTGTCCTTGCAAACCCAATGCACTCCACAAAAATTTTGAATTTGGAACTCTTTAGTTTTTAAGCACTTATGCCTCTTGCAATATCTATCTTCCCTATTTGGTGTGTCCTTGCAAACCCAATGCACTCCACAAAAATTGACATGCTTATAGGAGACATTTTCATCATAACTAGTGCAATCATCATTAGCATCATGGATATTCAAAGAATTCGTGCTGACAACATTGCAATCATGCTCATCATTCAAATAGTTAGTGCCAAACATTTTATAGATTTCTTCTTCTAGCACTTTGGCACAATCTTCCTTTCCACCATACTCACAAAAGATATTAAAAAGGTGAAGCGTATGAGACAAGCTCAATTCCATTTTTTTAGTTTTCTTTTGTAAACTAGACTAGTGCTAAAACAAGAAACAAAAAGATTCGATTGCAAGATCTAAAGATATACCTTCACTTACCTAGCCTCCCCGGCAATGGCGCCATAAAAGAGCTTGATGTCTACTACACAACCTTCTTCTTGTAGACGTTGTTGGGCCTGCAAGTGCACAGGTTTGTAGGACCGTAGCAAATTTCCCTCAAGTGGATGACCTAAGGTTTATCAATCCGCGAGAGGCGTAGGAGGAAGATGGTCTCTCTCAAACAACCCTGCAACCAAATTACAAAAAGTCTCTTGTGTCCCCAACACACCCAATACAACGGTAAATTGTATAGGTGCACTAGTTCGACGAAGAGATGGTGATACAGGTGCAATATGGATGGTAGATATGGGTTTTTGTAATCTGAAAATATAAAAACAGCAAGGTAGCGAGCGGTAAAAGTGAGCATAAACGGTATTGCAATGATAGGAAACAAGGCCTAGGGTTCATACTTTCACTAGTGTAAGTTCTCTCAACAATAATAACATGGGCTTATTCCATCTGTGCCCCCAATTCCTTAGTTGTGCTCACTTTTCCCCACGCTTCAAACTTTTGCTCACTTTTCCCCATTCCCTTAGCTAAAACTCTCACAAATGTTCATAACAGACGTTTGCCGTCTTGGCCGTTAACTGACTTGTGGGGCCACGTTGGACTCTGTTTTTTTTTAGGGGCTCGTTGGACTCTGTTTTTTTTTCTGTTGACTGTGGCTGTGGCTTCGCTGGTTGGGCTTCGCTGGTTGGGCTGTGTTTGTGTTCATAGGACGGGCCCGATGGATGCAGCCTGCTATGCATGCCCGGCTTTGGCATCGATGTAGCCTGCTATGCATGCGAACACCGCCACGCACGCATCTGGTGACCTAGACCTAATCGCATGCATGCACGCCGACACGCACGCATCGATCCTTGCCGCACGGTTGCCGATGAGCGTCGCAGGCATACGTGCCGGTGGCAGAAGGGGCAGGCTGCACGCATGGTCGCGTCCATATGTCGAGGCATTGGTTCATGCCGCAGGCTGCACGCACGCTCGTGAATTGGAGGCAGGCAGCCGCCAACGCAGAGCGTGCAGAAGGGGGAGGCAGGCAGCCGCCAACGCAGAGCACGCAGAAGGGGGAGGCAGGCAGCCGCCAACGCAGAGCACGCAAAGCACGCTCGCATCGTTTCTCGTTTACACATTGATGATCGCATCGGTTCACACACGCACCGAGTCACGATCTACGCCGGCCGTTTGCGCGTGTACCCACTTCGTCTCCCCCGGCTATTTAACTGCCCTCCATTGCCTCTTCTTCTACAGATCCATCTGCGCCTCCAACTTCTTCTCTTCTTCCCCCAAAAGCCAAAGCGGTTCCACTCAGCGAAGCGAGCAAGATGCAGTACAACGGGCCGACGTTCCAAGCGCCGCCCACCGTGCCGGAACGGCGGTACCCCGCCCACGTCATCGTCGAGGAATCCCTCCGCGTGTGGGCGTTCTCCCGCTGGAGGGGAAGCACCGAGCTTGCACGGGGGTTCCTCCGTGCGGGCTTCCACCACCTCCCGGCGGGCTCGCCGCCCATGTTCAACCTCGTGGAGCAGCGTCCCCACGCCAACGCTCCAGTGGTAGGGCTCGTCGTCCACTTCACCAACAGGTTCGATGCCTACTACCTGCTCGGCAAGGTGTATTGGTGTGGGTACGAGTTCATCGCATTCACGACCTATAACATCTTCACCGACTTCGAGAGCGTCTTCCCCGCTCGCAACCGCATGCACAGCCTCCCGTACTACCTCGGCGACAACGGCCGTGAGGAGGAGGAGTACTGAAGCCGGCGGCGAAGAAGACGGTGAAGCCGGCGGTTAAGGTGAAGACATGGCGGTGTTGCCCTAGCTACCCTATCTATCTAGGGATCTAGTTTGTTGTGTGTGTTGCCCGAGCTATCTATGTAACGTTAACTATTATCTATGGTGTGTATGTAAGAACTTATGTTGCCCTAGCAACCGTACCCTATCTAAGTTAAGTTATGTGTGTTATATTAATGCTTTGTTATGTTTGTATTTTGTTTGTCCCAAGTTTAGACACGGCTAATTGGCATGGGAAAAATTAACCAAACAAACTAAAAATGATGTGTTGATAGATGCCTTCTAAAAATAAGAACATATTGTACATTTGTACACGGCTTTGGTTTGAGAGCTCTGTATTTTTTAGGTATTCAAAGAATACTTTGGTTTTCAAAAATATTGAAGTATCAAATACTTTGAGATATTTGGCTTTAGTCAAAAGTGTAGTTTTAACTACACTATGTTTGAAGTAAAGGAAAGCCAAAAAAATTCTTCCCCATGGCCTATGTAAATATATTTTTTCTAAAACCCACCTCCCTACTTTGGGTCAAGCCAAGCAACAATTTCCAGCAAGTTTCAACTGTCCCTAAATTTTATTTCTATTTATTTTATCTCAAAATCTTTTCTGTTATTTATTTTGGACCTTAGAGTTTCCAAAGGAACTGCCAGATTTCCTTTGAGTTTTGACTCTAAGTAAATTCCTCTGACTAGTCCTTAGCACCCTCAACCAAGATCCATCAAGATCCACTGGTCCACAATTCAAATTTTTCAAAATGTGCTTGCTGCAAGTTTGGACCAGATTTGCCATTTTTGGTGAAATTCATTTCTTTTCTTTTCCTAAAAATCTGAGAAAAATCAGGCAGCCTTTGGATGCATCAAAAGACCACCTCACCAAAGATCAGCTCTAGAAAATTTTTCCACATGCCAAAATCATTTCATCGAACAGTTGGTGTGCACTGTTTCTGTTAGTTTCAGAGTTCAGTGTTCAGTTGCAGTCGGCAATGTCGTTTTCTTCAGAGCACGGCATCGATCTCGCCAGTAACTGCAGTGGCGCCTTGCTCCCTGTTCCCCCTCCTTGTCCAGTGCGCTGTATGATCCTATACTAGAGGTTATTAGCTAACAAAATAATCCTATCACTGAACTAGTAGTTGTTTTCAGCCGAAACTGAAAGTGTCGAAACTTAACAGTAAACTGCATACATTCAGTGATCGACAGTTGCACAAACATCTCTAACGAGAGATGGCCATCAAGTAAAAAATTCCTAGAGCAAGTATTCCTAAAGCTATCAGATTGGATTGCTTCTTCAACTCAATCAGATGCTTGAAGTTCTTGTTCATCTTCTTCAATTCCGTCTTTAGTTCAGCATCTACCACCGTCGGGTATTCTGGACGCGCAGCTGCTGCCGGAGCGGCACTGTCATGGGGCAGATTGGACTCGCTGATTGCATTCCCCCTCGAATCCAGCAAGCCCGACCCTTGAAGCCTCTGGATGTAATCATCCATCCACTCGAAATGGTGGCATTTCTTCACGATCTGAAAACGAAATCATGTAACCTAAATCCAAATCTGACAGATTTTTTGAGAAATTAGAGATAAAGGATGCGAGGAAAACTCAGATCTAACCTGCCCCTCCGGCTTGCTCTCGCATTTGACGAACTCGTGCCCAA
Source organism: Aegilops umbellulata (assembly GCA_032464435.1). Taxonomy (NCBI): domain Eukaryota; kingdom Viridiplantae; phylum Streptophyta; class Magnoliopsida; order Poales; family Poaceae; genus Aegilops; species Aegilops umbellulata. The sequence goes on along the minus strand of CP136059.1, from coordinate 433,080,722 downwards.
AGTTCCCATTCTTCTCCTCCTTCGAAGTCAACCGCTTCAGTGGCGCAGTCCATGGGCAGTCAGTGCATCGAGTCATCGGCACTGGACCATACAGCGGCCACGTGGAACGGGGGGCTGACGAGGAGGTCGACATATCGCCCGAGAGGAAGAAACAGAGGAATTGCTCGAGAGGAAGAAGAACGAGAAGATGGGGAAAGAAACAGAGGAATTGCTCGATCTGCTCGATGCCTTTGTTTGTCAGATGGAGCAGAGGAGAAGGGGAAGCTATATTGACGATTTGCCACATTGTATTTTGCAGTTTCAATATTTGAACCAACTCTTAACACTGACATGTGGTGGTCATGTGCGAAAAATACAATTTCATTTGTAAAGTGGGGCAGATCGTAAAAACCCCGAGAAGGACAGTGCAGTAGCCAATCAGGATGCATCACGCAGATCGCGCATGCCTGCCCCACATCTGACGGGTGGTGTTTGGCGCTTGGTAGGATCCGACGGCGCACGTTCGACGCTAGGGTTTGGAGCATTTCTGCGGGGTTATGAGCGAGTCAACGGGGTTATTAGGGTTTGACCAGATTTCAAATGGCCATAACTAAATTAGAAAAAATCGCAAAAATATAAAACAAACGTAGTTCGTCCGTTTATGAGACCTAGTTACCATAAAAAAAATATAAACTCGGTATAGGGGCGTTTTTTTGAAAAATCATTTTTTGAAGTGATTTGTCCAAATCAAGTTGAAATGTTTTTAAAAAAATCAAAAAAAATCAAAATGTTGTAATTCTTGCGCACATAGCCGTCATATGTGACAAGGTTATGAGAAAAATAATATAAACTTGGTGTAGGTCATTTTCATGAAAAAAGTCTTCACACAAATGAGCTATCACCTATGAACATTTTGAGAGTTCGTAGAGTAGGGAGAGAGGGTTTAGGGTTTGAAAAAAAATCAAAATAATTTTAAAAAATACGAAAAAATCTCCATAGCTTCATTTTGGAGTGAGTAAGAAGGATGTGAACTTACTTTTTCATTTTCATATCTAAAACGTGTTATTTGACAGTTTTGAATTAAAAGCATATTCTTTTCAAAAAAATGTAGTAATATGAATATTAATCAATAAATAGTGAGACTTCGTTTTTACCCTATATATATGGAACAAGTGTTAATAAAAAAATATGCCTCATTTAGGCAAGGTAAAAAAAACTTGATTTCAAATAGGGTTGTTTACCCTTGTTTTCGAGCTTGTTTCTAGCACATTTCTCATTCGGACTGTTTACCTACGAATATTGGACTTCAAATGCTCGATCAAATACACCGCATAGAGCAATGAACCTCCAATGTTCAACTTCAACTTTGACTCGAATCCAAATTTTGGCCCAAATTCAAATATTGATTTAAATTCAAATTTTGATGGAAATTTGAATTATGACTCAAATAAGAAACCAAAGTAGAAGCAACATTATTACAACTGATAAGTTTTCACAGTAGCTCAAATCTACCAAGTTTTAAGATGCCAACATCTTAATACAAATCTACCAAATTTTCGACTTGCTCCTTGTGTTTGCAGCTGGCTTCACCGTCTTGCTCCTGGTTTCCCTAGTTGAGATGCTCTTTTCTTTCAGACTCTTGTTCCTTTTGATCTTGGGCTTTACTTGGGGTTTTCCTCGTGGAGGTGCTGATGGAGTAGTTGCACTCGCCGAGCACTTGACGACCATTTGACGGTCATCTATGGGTTCAATAATCTTTAAAGGCACAATTGGAAAAATTACGCCCTCCTCTTCCTCTCTTATAGATTCAAAACCATCAAAGGCCATGGTTTCAAAATCTTCTGCTTCTTCATCTCTTGGCCTTTTCTCCCTAGACCTGGTAAATAAAATTATAAGCCATAGGCAAAAAAGAGAACAAATGCAAACAAAAGGGTAGCTGCATTCTACAAAGGGTGCAAACACATACCAAGACGCTTCATGTGCTGCTGCATTCTCCACTGCTTCATTTGCTGCTGCATTCTCCACTGCATCTTCAGTCTCCATTGCTGCTGCATTCTCCTCAGCATTGGCTGTTGTCCATCTTTCCTCCTCTCCAAATGATGCATCCACTGCATTGGTACAAAGCCTAGCAATATGCCCCAGAACTCCACATTTTTTGCAAGCACGCTTCTTTGGTAGACGACCCTCCTCACCTGCTCTAATCCTCTGGTTCCTTGGTCTTCCTGGTGGTCTACTAATGACAGGAGCGTGGAGTTTGAACCCTGGATCTACTATGTTCCATTGATCTTTCCCCAATAGTGCAGGCACATTGTTAGCATAAGCAGCCATAAATTTGGCAACAGAGAAATACTCAGAGCAATATTGATCAACTTCACCATCTGCACCCCCGATAACGGTCATCAGATGTAGGGCATGTATGCATGGCTTCCCACGGATCTGCCATTGCCTACAAGTACATTCTCTAGTACTTAGGTTCACAGGATACCTCCATACCCTATTTTTAGTGTCAGTATAGGTAACCTCTCCCTCATATGTACCAGATCGAATACATTTCATCTTCATTCCTCTTGCCTTCAAGTGCAATGCCTTAATCAGTGATGGGAGCATTTGATGACCAACATATTGTGTTTCTGCAATTCTTTTGCGAAGAGCCATCTTTATCATGATCATTTGCCTCATCTTGTCAAATGCTTGCCACAACAAGAGCCCTTTCACTGACTTGAACTTTGAATTGAAGCATTCTGCAAGGTTACTGGTCACATAATCTACTTTGCAGATTTCGTTGAATTTGCTTCTTGACCACACCTTGCCATGATGTGCATCCATGTACTCCTTCACAAGAGGATTTTGAGCATACAACACTCTCAAATGGTGTTCATGCTTCCTTTTGCTGCATGTGTATGATGCTGGCCATAAGTTCTCATCATAAACTTTACCTTTGAACTTCTTTTTGAAATTATGCGCTAGGTGTCGCATACATTCCCTATGCTCCACTCCAGGGAATACAATTTCCACTGCACTCTCTAAACCCTTGCAAGAATCTGTGTGTATAGCTAAACCTGGGGGTGTGCCTATAATGTTGCGCAACTGCTGCAGAAACCAGACCCAACTTTCCTCAGACTCTGCCTCCACCACACCAAATGCAACTGGGAATAGCCAGTTGTGTCCATCAACTGCAGAAGCTGCTACTAGCTGTCCTCTCCATCTTCCAGTCAAATGTGTAGCATCTACGGCCAAATAGGGCCTGCAACCATCTAGAAACCCCTGCCAGCAAGCCTTGAAACAAACAAAAGCCCTTCTGAAGCACTCCTTCTGAAATGACTTCCCTTTTATTTGAATGGAACTGTATGCTTGTCAATCTCTACAACACTCCCTGAACTTGCCATCTCCACTTCAGCTTTGAAAGTGTAAAGCAGCTGAAAACTGTCATTCCATTGACCATTAATTCTGTCAAGAGCCTTTTCCCTAGCATTGAAAATTCTCATGTAAGGAATTTCTATCTTGTACTTCTCAAAAAGCTTCCCATGGAGTGCTGTTGGACCAAGTCCAGGTTCTTCTCTCAGCCAATCCAATATAGCATCTGCCACCCACCTAGTTTTTGCTAGCTTGGTTTTGGCCTTCCCCCCTCCCCCTCCAGGTGGACAGGTGTGCTTGTGTGGGTTTTTCTTTATCTGAAACAAAACAAAAGGGTAAAGAACAGTTAAGAAACCTTACTCAACGATCTAAAACTAAATTACTAACTGAACTTGGATTACCTGAATATATTTGCTCTCTCTCATACGGGATGCATGCAACTTCCACCTACACCTAGGATATGGACAAAAAACTATGAACCTTGCTGGCTCACTCCTTTTAATCCTATAGGTGTTTTCAGATATAATGCACCATGTTGTCACTGCATTCCGACAGTCCACCATTGATTGGAAAATGGTACCTACACTAAGCTCAGGGTTTTCCCTGTTCCACTCAATTGTTGGCATGTCATCACCATCGTATTCATCCTCGATTAAGCTGTCCGTGTTCTCCACCTTCTCTTCATCGTCAGTGTCATCAAACCTAGCTTGGCTGATGGGCTCCTCCATATATTCGTCATCCACTGCTTGCTGACTGGCTACATCGACCAGTTCAGGAAACATCAGCTCATCTTCATCATCATTTGTAGGCACTGCCTCGTCAGGTTCTGCATCTTCTTCTACACCAACTGCAGAAGGTACACGAGAAGCAGCAGCTGAATCGGAAACAGAATTGGCAGCAGGCATGTTGTGGCTCCATGAACCACTTGCTTTACTTGGTGTCGACCTACAAGGAGTGCCGGGGTGCTGGCTATTAGCACAGACAGATGATGTCTGAACTCCCTTCCCCTTCGCCCGTTCTGCGCATGGCTGAAGCACATCGATTTGGAGTTTACCGAATCGGCAGCCAGCAATCCCAGAAAAAAGCAACGACATATGATCGTCCCAAGTTAGTGGGAGAAATCTTTGCTCGTCACTGCTGAAGTAATTCAGTTCAACAGCATCGGCATCACTCTAGGGATAGGTGTTTCGGAGCTCAGCTCGCAGATCTTTGAAAGATATGCTGGTTTCTACCACTTTGGGATAGAAAAATGATGAAATCAAATGCGGTTTAGTACCACGCAGCACACTAGTTTCCATTCTAATCGCCAGCCGGAAAGCCAGCGCGGGATCAATCCTACAATATGACTTCAGTTAGCTGGGTAAAATCGAGCACAAATTCAAACGATTCAACCAAACAGAAGTCAAATACGGCCTACAATACGACTTAGAACGTCAATTTGAGAGGAAACAATGCTTACCCAGGTTTAATCCATGAATTATCTCCCGCGGATTCGACCCAATCCTCTCCACGATCGACTGCATTCCGGGCGTCCTCACTCAACATCGCTATGTAATCTCAGATGGGGGGTGGGCTATATCTGGCGGAGACCCGGCGTCACCGACGAACGGACGAGGGCATAGGGTGGAGGAAACAACTGCGGTGGACGCGGCAAGACGCCGGCGGAGGGGGCGGGGCGGCGCTGTGCAGTGCGGCCTGTCTAGATCTGTTTCAGATTCAGACAAGCTACCCAATACGTGTCTCCTTGCGGTCCCACCCGTCAGCAAGCAACAGTCATACAAAGACTCGGCCCCACTCGTCAGCAATTAACGGTCAATGGACGGTCAAGACGGCAAACGCCCGCTATGAGCATTTGTGAGAGTTTCAGCTAAGGAAGAGGGGAAAAGTGAGCAAATGTTTGGAGCGTGGGGAAAAGTGAGCACAACTAAGGAACCAGGGGCACTAATTTAAATATCCCTGATAACATAGATAGATCATATGACTAGGGGTGGAAACGGATCGGATGTGGATCGGATAGTGCTCTTACCACTTCCATTTTTATATTTTCAAAACAAATACGAATCCGAATACGGATGTTATCGGATACAGATGCGGCTCGGATATTATTCGAATACGGATACGCATCGGATATTTTCTTAATTCGGAACGGATACGAATAATATGAACATATTGCTTAAGTAAATTAGTCGATAGCTATGTGACCTGAAATAATCAACTTGTGACATACAATAAGTCAATGATAAATATGTTTATGAATAAATACTATTGTAATGCATAATAATTTATAAGTTTAATCATATAAAGAGTAAAATTTGACCCCTTATTTGGCTTTTATGTTGGATAATTGGAATACTGGGTCTAGAATTTTGAAAATTACCTCCCATAATCTTATTCGGATACGGATATATCCACTTCAATATCCATATTTGCGTCAAAATCTCCTACCATATTTTATTTATTATTTGTTTAATAAATTCGGATACGGATAATTTTCATTTCCATTTTGATTCGGATGCGGATGTTTCGGATACGAATATGCATTTTCTCGAATACGAATATCGGATATTTCGGATTATCCGCTACCACTTTCCACCCCTATATGACAAGCCCTCAACATGCGACAAAGAGTCACTCCAAAGCCACTAATAGCGGAGAACAAACGTAGAGATTATGGTCGGGTACGAAACCACCACAAAGCTATTCTTTCGGATCAATCTATAAAAGAGTTCATACTAGAATAACACCTTAAGATACAAATCAACCAAAACCCTAATGTCACCTAGATACTCCATTGTCACCTCAAGTATCCGTGGGCATGATTATACGATATGCATCACACAATCTCAGATTTATCCAAGCAACATAAAAGTACTTCAAAGAGTGTCCCAAAGTTTCTACCGGAGAATCAAGAACGTGTGCCAACCCCTATGCATAGGTTCCCAATGTCACGAAACCCGCAAGTTGATCACCAAGACATACATCAAGTGTTCTCATAAAGACTCAATCCGATAAGATAACTTCAAAGGGGAAACTCAATTCATCACAAGAGAGTAGAGGGGGAGAAACATCATAAGATCCAACTACAATAGCAAAGCTCGGGATACATCAAGATCGTGCCATAGAGGGAACACGAGAGAGAGAGAGAGATCAAACACATAGCTACTGGTACATACCCTCAGCCCCGAGGGTGAACTACTCCCTCCTTGTCATGGATAGCGCCGGGATGATGAAGATGGCCACCGGAGATGGATCCCCCCTCCGGCAGGGTACCGGAAAGGGGTCCCGATTGGTTTTTCGTGGCTCTGGAGGCTTGCGGCGGCGGAACTGCCGATCTAGGTTCTTTTCTGGAAGTTTTAGGGTACGACGGTATATATGGGTGAAAGGAGAACGTCGGTGGAGCTACGGGGGCCCCACGAGGCAGGGGCGCGCCCAGGGGGGAGGGCGCGCCCTCCACCCTCGTGACCGCCTCGTGGCTCTTCTGACGTGGGGTCCAAGTCCATCAGGTGGGTTTCCTTCCAAAAATAACTTCTCGAGTTGATTTCGTTCCGTTTTGACTCCGTCTGATATTCCTTTTCCTCAAAATACTGAAATAGGTATAAAATAGCAAATCTGAGCTGGGCCTCCGGTTAATAGGTTAGTGCCAAAAATAATATAAAAGTGGATAATAAAGCCCAATATTGCCTAAAACAGTAGATAAAGTAGCATGGAGCAATCAAAAATTATAGATACGTTGGAGACGTATTACCCCCACCCTTGTGGGCCCCTCGTGGCTCCCCTGACCGACTTCTTTCACCTATATATATATATCCATATACCCTAAAAACATCGGGGAACATAATAGATCGGGAGTTCCGCCGCCGCAAGCCTCTGTAGCCACGAAAAACCAATCGGGACCCTGTTCCGGCACCCTGCCAGAGGGGGGGAACCCTCACCGGTGGCCATCTTCACCATCCCGGCGCTCTCCATGACGAGGAGGGAGTAGTTCACCCTCGGGGCTGAGGGTATGTACCAATAGCTATGTGTTTGATCTCTCTCTCTCTCTCTCATGTTCTTGAGGTGGTACGATCTTGATGTACCGCGAGCTTTGCTATTATAGTTGGATCTTATGATGTTTCTCCCCCTCTACTCTCTTGTAATGGATTGAGTTTCCTCTTTGAAGTTATCTTATCAGATTGAGTCTTTAAGGATTTGAGAACACTTGATGTATGTCTTGCCGTGCTTATCTGTGGTGACAATGGGATATTCACGTGATCTACTTGATGTATCTTTTTGGTGATCAACTTGCGGGTTCAATGAACTTATGCATAGGGGTTGGCACACATTTTCGTCTCGACTCTCCGGTGGAAACTTTGGGGCACTCTTTGAAGTTCTTTGTGTTTGTTGAATAGATGAATCTGAGATTGTGTGATGCATATCGTATAATCATACCCACGGATACTTGAGGTGCCATTAGAGTATCTAGGTGACATTAGGGTTTTGATTGATTTGTGTCTTAAGGTGTTATTCTAGTATGAACTCTATGATAGATCGAACTGAAATAATAGCTTCGTGTTATTTTACTATGGACTCTTGAGTAGATCGATCAGAAAGGATAACTTTGAGGTGGTTTCGTACCCTACCATAATCTCTTTGTTTGTTCTCCGCTATTAATGACTTTGAAGTGACTCTTTGTTGCATGTTGAGGGATAGTTATATGATCCAATTATGTTATTATTTTTGAGAGAACTTGCACTAGTGAAAGTATGAACCCTAGGCCTTGTTTTCTAGCATTGGAATACCGTTTCCACTCACTTTTATCATTAGTTACCTTGCTGTCTTTATATTTTCAGATTACAAATACTCATATATATCATCCATATTGCACTTGTATCACCATCTCTTCGCCGAACTAGTGCACCTATACAATTTAGCATTGTATTGGGTGTGTTGGGGACACAAGAGACTCTTTGTTATTTGGTTACAGGGTTGTTTGAGAGAGACCATCTTCATCCTACGCATCCCACGGATTTATAAACCTTAGATCATCCACGTCTACAAGAAGAAGGTTGTGTGGTAGACATCATGTGCCAGGTCAGTCTCTCGGAGATGCTCATAGATGTAGGGTGTGTGGCCGTGCGTTCATAGAGGTGACTTGGTAAAATCCCAAGATGTTGTGCCGGGTCAGCCTCTCGTGTATGTGAGCGACTTCAATTGTACTGTGTAAAAAAAAAGTATTTTCCGGCCAGGTTCCTTGTAAGGCCAGTGCTGCTATATCTCTATAAGGCGTGCCCTACTAGGCCCATCCCATTAGTGGTTTTCTGCTGCCATTTTGTTTTTCATTTTTCCCGTTTCTTTAGGGCTTTGGCTGGTTCTTTTCGGTTTTTGTTCAATATTTTCCTGTTAGTTTCATTTTATTTTTTATTTTTTAAAAAGAGTCCGTATATTTGTAAATATTCAAAAATATTCACTTGAACCGAAGCCACCGGGCAACATCTGCGCCTTCCTCCATCTCGTGCAAATATTTGTGACATAAAAAAATATGTTGAATTTTAAGAATAATTCATGGAATTTAATAATTGATTAAAAAATTGTCCATGGTTAACAATGTTAACTGATTTTCTTGAATTTGAAAAAATGTGTTGTTTGCAATTGTTTTGGCATGTTATCTTTGTTGCGTGAGATGTGTCCCTATGGTACACTTATAACGGTAGAGTCCGCCATGAACTGGTCTGATCCAAAGGTTCTTGCAACCATTTCTGACCACATAAAACTCTCGTGTCACCATGCATGATAAGCAGTGTAAAACATTATTTTTTGGATCGCCCTCGGCTTGCTTGTGGCCAGCTGCACCGTCAGTCGAGCATTCGCGTAGGCTATCATGTAATTGACTTCGATCACCCGGGATTTTGCCTGTTTTGAAATGCTTAAAGTTGAAAATGCTCTACAATTTATTTGAAAAAAAGTTATAAAATAACCTTGAAAAATCTGGCATGTTGGGGAGTTCCTATATGCCTCTCGATGCGGCAATGAGTCGCCCAAACACACATGCGAATGCGCAATTGGGTTAGCCCATGTTGGTGACTATGCAAATCTTGTTTTTTTTTATAAACAACTATGCAAATATTGTTTTTAACGAGCATGCCGCCCTATTTACGCAATGTAGCAGTTTCTGGCCTGTTTTGTCCAAAAAATTGTCTGCAGTAGGAAAGTTTGGAAGCAAAATCTTAAAAATAAATAACCTGGGTTTTCAAAACACATTTGCGAATATTTTTTCAACTTCTTTTAAAAATGCACATTTTGAAAAATATTTGTGAATATTTTTTTGAAAATACAAATACTTTATTAAATCATGAATAATATCTGAAACTTTCTTGAAATATTTCTATTGTTTCTTAAACACGATCATTATCTAAACACTGTGAAACTCTTTTGGAAAACACCGATATTTCTTAAATTGTTTCAAACATTTTTTTGGAAAAGCTTGAACATTTTTGAGATTTTCTGACCTTTTTTTAAAACATGAATACTTTTTTGAGAACATCAACATTGTTTAAAGTTGAAAATAATTTGTAAAACATGAACATTTCTTGGAAACTGTGATTTTTTAGAAATGCAAATATTTTTTAAATATCAGTATTTTTAAAACACGAAAAATTAAAAAGAAGAAAAATTTCTTTTCGAAAAGGAGAAAAATAAAAAATAAAAATGTTGAAAATGGAATGGAACCTTCTGGAAATTTTTCAAAATGGGTAAAACCGGACTAGACCATCTAGAAAGTTTCCAAAACCGAAACTCAGTAGGCTAGCTAAATGGACCAGCTAACCCCTAGCGTTTCGGTTCGCTTCATGTTTTTTTGGTTCGCCCCATGTGTGTGAAAGGAATGTGTCAAATAGAATTTTACGGCCATACAAACCAACATGTAGTTGGATGATTAGGACGACAGTGATATTCGCAGCCCACCAGAGTTCAAATTCTAGATTTGACATTGGTGCTTGTATTATTCCGGAATTTATTTCAAACTTCCGCCAAGAACTGGTCTGACCCAAAGGTTCTTGCAACCATTTCTGACCACATAAAACTCTCGTGTCACCATGCACGATAAGCAGCGAAAAACATTTTTTTGGAGTGGGAACATAGGATCGACTACCCGCCTCTAGTTGTTTGTGTACCCTTGTACACCTTGTCTCCTGCTCGCCCTCAGCTTGCTTGTGGCCAGCTGCACCGTCAGTCGAGCATTCGCGTAGGCTATCATGTAATTGACTTTGATCACCCGGTTTTTTGCCTGTTTTGAAATGCTTAAAGTAGAAAATGCTCTACAATTTCTTTGAATTTTTTTTATAAAATAACCTTGAAAAAGCTGGCATGTTGGGGAGTTCCTATATGCCTCTCGATGCGGCAATGAGTCGCCCAAACACACATGCGAATGCGCAATTGGGTTAGCCCATGTTGGTGTGACTATGCAAATCTTGTTTTTAACGAGCATACCGCCCTATTTACGCAATGTAGTAGTTTTGGCCTGTTTTGTCCAAAAAATTGTCTGCAGTAGAAAAGTTTGGAAGCAAAATCTTAAAAATAAATAACCTGGGTTTTCAAAACACATTTTCGAATATTTTTTTCAACTTTTTCTAAAAATGAACATTTTGAAAAATATTTGTGAATACTTTTTGAAAATACAAATACTTTATTAAATCATGAATAATATCTGAAACTTTCTTGAAATATTTCTATTGTTTCTTAAACACGGTCATTATCTAAACACTGTGAAACTCTTTTGGTAAACTCGGATATTTCTTAAATTGTTCCAAACATTTCTTTTGGAAAAGCTTGAACATTTTCGAGATTTTCTGACCTTTTTTTAAAACATGAATACTTTTTTGAGAACATCAACACTATTTAAAGTTGAAAATAATTTGTAAAACATGAACATTTCTTGAAAACTGTGATTTTTTTCAGAAATGCAAATATTTTTTAAATATCAGTATTTTTTAAACACAAAAATTTAAAAAGCAGAAAAATTTCTTTTCAAAAAGGAGAAAAAGAAAAAGAAAAAAAGTTGAAAATGGAATCGAACCTTCTGAAAGATTTTCAAAACCTGTAAAACCGGACTAGACCATCTAGAACATTCCGGAAACCGAAACTCAGTATAGTGTCGCTAAATGGACCGGACAACTCCGAGCGTTTCGGTTTGTTTCATGCGTGTGAAAGGAATGCGTCAAATAGAATTCTCCGGCAGAGTCCGTGTAAGGCCAGTGCTCCTATATCTGTCAGGCGCGCGTTTCTCGGCCCAGGCACATTAGTGGTTTTCTTCCGGTTTCTTTTATTTTTCATTTTTAGAAAATATAGTATATATATCTGAAAATATTCACTTGAACCGAAGCCATTGGGCAACCTCTGTGCCTTCCTCCATCTCGTACAAATATTCGTGAAATATAAAATATGTTAAATTTTAAGAAATATTCATGGAATTTAATAATTGATGATTTTTTAAAAGTCATCCATGATTAACAATATTAACATATTTTCTTGAATTTTGAAAAATGTGTTGTTTGCAGTTGTTTTATGAACTAAAAGAAAGGCTTCATGGATTTGATAAAATGTCCACAAGTTTATAAAATATCCATTTACTTTCAGAAATATATCTATAATTTTAAAATGTTCATGAATTAATTTAAGTTCCTAAATCTGAAATATGTTAGTGAATTTAAATTATACAATTTTAAAAATGTTCTTGAATTTGAAAAGGGTAAATGGAAATGGTAGAAAAAAGACAAGTAAAAAGGAAAATGTAAAAATAAAATACGAAAAACAATAAAAGAAAACCAAAGAAACCTAAGAATCGCAAGGAATCGAAACGACAAATCAAAAGAAGGGCGACCAAGATGGGCGGCCCAAGTGCGCTCACCTCCTGTGATATACAAACATGGCACCCCATAAAGCATTTGCTACCTACAAGTGTGGTGGCCGACAAAGGACAACGGTACACGTCCACGAGTTGATTGCAAGCCATTGGATCCATCAAAAGATAGGTGTCAATCGAGCTGACTGGTTTGCAATATGGGTCATGTTATGCCCAATCTGATCTAGCTGACGAGGTTTTCAACATGAGTGAGGTTTAGCTCGTAGTTTGCCAACATGAGTCATGTTGCGCTCGGAGATTTGCACATCGCTAGAATTGCATTCATTGTCGTTCAACACGGATGTGTGTTGCAGTCACAATACCGATGCTGTTACAACCTGGACAGCTTGCGACACCGCCAATCGGTCCTTTGATCAGGGCACCAATGACATTGCAAGCGAGTCGTTCCTCGCTCACTGCAAGGACCTACAACAGTGGTGATGTTGTGTTCGCTGCGCTTCACAGTACACAACACCTTGCATGTTACAATCAAACACCTATGACGGCAACGACCTACAGGGAAGGCGACGCTCCCCGTTGGAGCAAGCAGTTGTGGTGGCGGTCGAGTCCTGCAGCATGTTTAAAACAAAGCAATGCCCGCGTCACCATGGTAGAAGGCATGACGAGATTTGATGGGTGCAGTGGTGGAATAGGCAGGGAGAGAGGGCCTCTCTCAGGAGCAGCAACTCGATGGAGGACACATGAATGTGGGTGCTTTGTGAGGTGCCGGGGAGGAGGGGGATCAATTTGGTGAAAGACGATGAGACCAGGACGCTTTCACATAATAGGAGATAAGGGAAGTGGTCTGTAGGGTCTACTGGGACATATGAAAAATGGTGAAGGAGGCCGACTTGTGCGCGGTTTTCAACCGGTTGAATCTAAGTATTGCGGGTCAGTTTGAGTAGTTGTACTTCTGTTTATAAAAAAAGGAGAACAATGCAATTCCTCTCTTTTTGAAAATAAGAAAGGGAAACGTTACAAATCAGCCGACGGATTCTGGTCACTCGCGTGCAATCGCTTTTTTCCTTTGGTTGCGACGCGTCCCACGTGCGCCCATCCTGGTCTAGAAATATCTTGGACGACCCGTCCCCTTCCTCGCGTGTTTCACCCTCGCCGCTTTTTCCTCTAGTAGGAGGACTGGTGTTTGGAAGGCGCTGGTGATGCGGGTCAGGGCACCACTTGCCACCGGGTGCTGGGCAGATCCATGCCCGTTGCTGCACGGTGCCGGTGATGTGGACCAGAGCACTGTTCACTGCCGTCACAAATCTGTCGTCGCTGCAACACCGGGAAGTTGTCGTCGCCATTGACGCATGTCGCTCGTCGGACCTGGCCACGGCGAAGTGGTGGAGTGGATGGAGGAGACACGGCCGAGGCGGCGTAGGGCCGTATTGTCGCCGAAGCAGACGAGCCTGATAGAAAACATAGCACGAGCATGGATTCTTGTCTGTGTAACAAGCTTCTGTTGTGAAAAGAACTTTGTAAGTTGCCGAAAAATTCTGCAACACAATCTTTCCTGCGAAAAATTTCTATAAAATTTCCACATTAAGACCTCTGTTGCAGAAAAATTCCGGAACAAGATCTTTGTTGCAGAAAACTAAATAACGGCTCAGACATTTTGCAACAAGCATCCTATTGCAGGGCCGTTTTCCGCAACACTGCTCTTGTTGCAAAAGGAAGGTGAGCATGTGGGTGGGCAGATCGGTTTGCCATCCCCGCGTCCATCCAACGGCCAGCCAGGCGGTGGATGTTTTCTACTTATCCGTCGGTGGACGCGTAGCATGGCCTAATAATGCATAAACGGTAAGACAGCTCCCCGAAACGTTTTCTAGGGTTTCGAGTGGAACGGCGGCGCTCGGGCGATTCGATCTCCCGAGGCGCGATCTGAGGTATTCCGGCCGCGATCTTCCGCCCAGACTCCGTTCCTCTTGCCCGCTTCTTGGTCGTGTGCTCGGGGTGATTAAGGGGGGTCCTGGTGACCCTACGCACACTTGGTAACGTGCGGGACGGGCGAGGATCGAGTTCAGGGGGATCGGCGGTGATGTCTAGTTCTTCAGGGAACGCTGGTAAGGATAGAGAAGGGGTTGAGAGGATGATGGAGAAGATGAATCTGACGGACAGAGAAAGCGCAAAGCTTGTGGTGGATGATCAGGAGGAGGCGCAAGGAGATCCAATCTTGGCGGTGGTGGGCAAGGTTATGAACAGAAGGGTTTTACACGTAAACACCATCGAGGAGGCGCTGCGCCCTGCCTGGGGTAATGTAAGGGGCTTGTCTTTCAGCTCAGTGGGGGACAACATGTTCTTGGCTAGTTTCGAAGGAAAGAGGGAGAGAGACAGAATCTTTGAAGGTGGCTCGTGGATGGTAGGTAAGCATGCAGTGGTGCTAGAAATCTTTGATGTGAGAAACAGGCCATCAGACTTGAAGTTCGAAATGATGCAAATCTGGGCTAGGGTTATCAATTTACCTTTCAATCTGAGATGTCACCCTTGGCCAGAAAGAATTGCAAAACTGATCGGGAAGGTCATGAAGATAGATGTGGATGCAAGGGGTTTTGCCTATGGAGAAGCCCTTCGTGCAAGACCATGGATCAATGTCAGTGAACCGCTGATGAGGTGGGTTAGGTTGGAATCGGCAAGAACGAAGGAGGATGTTTTTTATGATACTCAATATGAAGCTCTTCCGTATTTCTGTTTCTCGTGTGGTAGACTGGGGCATGCAGATCAGTACTGCCCGTCGCCAGCACGGAGAGATGATTGGGGAAATCTCCCCTATAGAGAGAACCTGAGAGTACCACTACGCAATAAGAGATGGAACAATGTACCCGAGAGGGGGGGGTTGGAATCAGACTAGGTATCCTGCAGGAGAGGAGGAGGGCGAAGATGAATATGTTGAGAAAGTAGAGGAAGTTACATCCCCAAACAAAGCTGCCAAGGGCAAGGTGCAAGCAGTGGTTTACCATTTTAATGTGAGAGATGGCAGTGGAGTCGGACGGGGAGGTCCAACTCATAGGGGGAGAGGCCAGTTGCAAGGAAGAAATCAGGTGTACCGAAGGGTGAACATGGATGGGCAGAGTGGAGTAGGGGGGTCAGGTAATATGCCCCTTATGCTGGTCGATCAGGAGACATTAATCAAGAAGAGAACAAATGATGAGGACTTGTCGAGCGAGTCCCAGTCAGACAGCAGAGATTCGAAAAAGATGAAAGCAGTAGGGGAGAATAGCTCGTCAAAGGAGGCGGCGGCTGCTGGACAGCCCCGCCAGGATCAATGAATCTGTTTGTGTGGAACTGTCGCGGGCTTGGGAACCCGGAGATAGTTCGAGAACTCCACTATCTGGTGAGAGTGGAAGCGCCCGCCTTGGTCTTTATCTCTGAAACAAAGATCGAGGGTTCTAGAGTGGCAGATTTAACTAACCGTTTGGGTTTTGCTGGGTGTGTGCCCGTAAGCAGTTCTGGCTTAAGTGGCGGATTGGCCTTATTTTGGTCGCATGAAGTGGATGTAACTTTGAACAACTATTCAGATCAGCATATAGATGTAAAGGTAGAGAATATGGGGTCGGATCGCAAGACGTGGCGTTTCACTGGATTCTATGCTAAAGCCCGTCGAAGTGATAGAGCCCAAAGTTGGGATCGGTTGAGGCAATTGAATGCACAAAGCTCTTTACCGTGGCTATGTGGTGGAGACTTCAATGAGATCACTGATAACAGTGAGTATTTCGGGTCACATGATAGAGCAGAGTGGACGATGGCAGGCTTCCGCGAGGTGATAGCGGATTGTGAATTCCATGACTTGGGTTTCACGGGTATCCCTTACACGTGGGATAATAGACAGGATGATGATGCTAATGTGAAAGTGAGACTGGACCGGTTTCTTGCAAACCCGGCCTTTTTGAGCTTGTACGAAGCAACCAGAGTTCGGCATGTGCCCTCCCCAAGGTCGGACCATTACTTAGTGTCAGCCCGCATTAAGAAATTAGATGCGGATGATGGGGTGGGACAACGTCGGTTTATGTATGAGGACGCGTGGCATCGGGAAGAATCTTACGTATCCGTAGTGGAGAGTGCTTGGATGCATGGGACGGGGAACTTTTCCCTCGGGGACCTCCAAAGAAATCTGGAACACATGCAAGGACACCTCATTGACTGGAAAGCAAATAAATTTGGTGATGTCAGAAGGAAACTGAAGAAGCTGAGAAAGGAATGTGAGAAGGAGAAGAGTAATTCCCTGTACAGGGGATCATCTCAGCGGGAGAAGGATCTTGCCAGGCAGCTGAATGAGCTTTTACTAAGAGAGGAAATAATGGCGAAGCAAAGATCCCGAGTCACCTGGCTGCGTGCGAGAGATCGGAACACTGAGTTCTTTCATGCACAGTCTACTGCTAGACGCGCGCGCAACAGGATCTCGGCGCTGGTGGACTCCAATGGACAGGTCTGTGAGAGCAAGGAGGCCATCCATGAAGAGGTCCAGAATTTCTATACCAATCTCTATATGGCAGAGGAAGAATTGGTTATAGACGAGGTGTTGCATCATGTTCCGGCTAAGGTAACTGAGCAAATGAACGAGCGGCTGTCGAGACCGTTCAAAGCGGAAGAAGTGAAGGCAGTGCTACTTGGAATGGCGCCTTCGAAGGCTCCGGGCAAGGATGGCTTCAATGCAGGTTTCTACCAACGGCATTGGCACCTGATCGGGGAGGATGTGACTGCTGCCGTCCTCAACTTTCTGAATGGGGGACAAATGCCGGAGTCGGTAAACAGGATTGTGATTGTTCTAATACCAAAGGTTAAAAATCCTCAAAACATTACTCAATACAGACCCATCTCCTTGTGTAATGTTATTTATAAGATGTGTTCGAAAGTTTTGGCTAACCGTCTTCGTGAGATTTTAGATGAAATTATCTCTGAAGAGCAAAGTGCCTTTGTGCCAGGACGGCTCATAACTGATAATATCTTGACGGCATATGAGTGTGTCCACGCAATGAAGAGGAAGGAAGGGAAGCAGGGATGGTGTGCAGTTAAGATCGATATGGTGAAAGCATATGATCAAGTGGAGTGGTACTATCTACAAGGCATCATGGTCCGGTTTCTCTGAGGACTGGATATCTCTGGTGATGAAATGTGTCAATTCTGTATCCTTCTAGGTAAAAGTTAATGGGGAGCTCCTTCCTTCTTTCCACCCATCGAGAGGCCTGCGTCAAGGTTGTCTAGTGTCCCCTTACCTATTTCTGTTATGCGGGGAGGGCCTATCATGCATGTTGAAGAACTATGACGGGGGATGGATTGACAGATGCATTAGAGCAGGATTGAGGTCCCCATGGATTTCACACCTGCTATTTGCGGATGATTGCTAGATATTCACGAAGGCAGATAGCAGAAGTGCAGTATGTCTCAATGAGATTTTGACTGCCTATAGCCTTGGCTCAGGCCAAAGTGCTAATAAACACAAAAGTTCAGTGTTCTTCAGCCCAAAGTGTGGGGCATCGACGAAGAGAGGTGTTAAGAATGTACTGCAGATTCAGAGAGAGGCCCTCTCGGAGAAATATCTGGGCTTGCCAACCGCAGCGGGAAGGATAACAGACCAGAATTTTGAGCATATTGTTGAGGCGGCAAGGTCAAGGGTTCAAGGATGGGATTTCCGGAAAGCATCGAGTGCGGGGAAAGAGGTGCATATCAAGTCAGTGGTCCAAGCACTACCGGCCTTCTCTATGAGTTGTTTCAAACTCACTAAAGGCTTGTGCGGTAGAATTATGACAGTAATGTCCAAATATTGGTGGGCATGATCTCTTGACAAGAAAGGTATGCATTGGCAATCATGGCCGAAGATGGCTGCCCTGAAGTCTAAGGGGGGGCTAGGGTTCCGCGACTTGGAGCTCTTTAATGATGCAATGTTAGCCAAGCAAGCTTGTGAAGGAAATATGCCCTAGAGGCAATAATAAAGTTATTATTTATTTCCTTATATCATGATAAATGTTTATTATTCATGCTAGAATTGTATTAACCGGAAACATAATACATGTGTGAATACATAGACAAACAGAGTGTCACTAGTATGCCTCTACTTGACTAGCTCGTTGATCAAAGATGGTTAAGTTTCCTAGCCATAGACATGAGTTGTCATTTGATTAACGGGATCACATCATTAGGAGAATGATATGATTGACATGACCCATTCCGTTAGCTTAGCACTCGATCATTTAGTATATTGCTATTGCTTTCTTCATGACTTATACATGTTCCTATGACTATGAGATTATGCAACTCCTGTTTACCGGAGGAACACTTTGTGTGCTACCAAACGTCACAACGTAACTGGGTGATTATAAAGGTGCTCTACAAGTGTCTCCGAAGGTACTTGTTGGGTTGACGCATTTCGAGATTAGGATTTGTCACTCCGAATGTCGGAGAGGTATCTCTGGGCCCTCTCGGTAATGCACATCACTTAAGCCTTGCAAGCATTGCAACTAATGAGTTAGTTGCGGGATGATGTATTACAGAACAAGTAAAGAGACTTTCTGGTAACGAGATTGAACTAGGTATTGAGATACCGACGATCGAATCTCGGGCAAGTAACATACCGATGACAAAGGGAATAATGTATGTTGTTATGCGGTCTGACCGATAAAGATCTTCGAAGAATATGGACGTCAAAACGGCATTCCTTAATGGTTTCCTTAAGGAAGAATTGTATATGATGCAGCCGGAAGGTTCTGTCGATCCTAAGAATGCTGACAAGGTGTGCAAGCTCCAACGCTCGATTTATGGGCTGGTGCAAGCATCTCGGAGTTGGAACATTCGCTTTGATGAGATGATCAAAGCGTTTGGATTTACGCAGACTTATGGAGAAGCCTGCGTTTACAAGAAAGTGAGTGGGAGCTTTGTAGCATTTCTCATATTATATGTAGATGACATACTTTTGATGAGAAATGATATAGAACTCTTGGACAGCATTAAGGCCTACTTGAATAAGAGTTTTTCAATGAAGGACCTTGGAGAAGCTGCTTATATATTAGGCATCAAGATCTATAGAGATAGATCAAGACGCCTCATAGGTCTTTCACAAAGCACATACCTTGATAAGATATTGAAGAAGTTCAATATGGATCAATCTAAGAAGGGGTTCTTACCTGTGTTACAAGGTGTGAAATTGAGCTCAGCTCAACATCCGACCACGGCAGAAGATATAGAAGAGATGAGGGTCATCCCCTATGCCTCAGGCATAGGTTCTATTATGTATGCCATGCTGTGTACCAGACCTGATGTAAACCTTGCCGTGAGTTTGGTAGGAAGGTACCAAAGTAATCCCGGCAAGGAACACTGGACAGCGGTCAAGAATATCCTGAAGTACCTGAAAAGGACTAAGGAAATGTTTCTCGTTTATGGAGGTGACGAAGAGCTCGTCGTAAAGGGTTACGTCGACGCTAGCTTCGACACAGATCTGGATGACTCTAAGTCACAAACCGGATACGTGTATATTTTGAATGGTGGGGCAGTAAGCTGGTGCAGTCGCAAGCAGAGCGTCGTGGCGGGATCTACATGTGAAGCGGAGTACATGGCAGCCTCGGAGGCAGCACATGAAGCAATTTGGGTGAAGGAGTTCATCACCGACCTCGGAGTCATACCCAATGCGTCGGGGCCAATCAAACTCTTCTGTGACAACACTGGAACTATTGCACTTGCCAAGGAGCCCAGGTTTCACAAGAAGACGAGGCACATCAAGCGTCGCTTCAACTCCATTCGTGAAAATGTTCAAGATGGAGACATAGATATTTGTAAAGTACATACGGACCTGAATGTAGCAGATCCGTTGACTAAACCTCTCCCTGGAGCGAAACATGATCAACACCAGAATTCCATGGGTGTTCGATTCATCACAATGTAGCTGGATTATTGACTCTAGTGCAAGTGGGAGACTGTTGGAAATATGCCCTAGAGGCAATAATAAAAGCATTATTATTATATTTCCTTGTTCATGATAATTGTCTTTATTCATGCTAAAATTGTGTTATCCGGAAATCGTAATACATGTGTGAATAATAGACACCAACATGTCCCTAGTAAGCCTCTAGTTGACTAGCTCGTTGATCAACAGATAGTCATGGTTTCTTGACTATGGACATTGGATGTCATTGATAACGAGATCACATCATTAGGAGAATGATGTGATGGACAAGACCCAATCCTAACATAGCATAAGATCGTATAGTTCGTTTGCTAGAGTTTTTCCAATGTCAAGTATCCTTTCCTTAGACCATGAGATCATGTAACTCCCGGATACCGTAGGAGTGCTTTGGGTGTGCCAAACGTCACAACGTAACTGGGTGACTATAAAGGTATACTGCGGGTATCTCCGAAAGTGTCTGTTGGGTTGACACGGATCGAGACTGGGATTTGTCATTCCGCATGACGGAGAGGTATCACCGGGCCCACTCGGTAATGCATCATCATAATGAGCTCAATGTGATCAAAGTGTTTGATCACGGGATCATGCATTACGTTATGAGTAAAGTGACTTGCCGGTAACGAGATTGAACAAGGTATTGGGATACCGACGATCGAATCTCGGGCAAGTAAAATACCGATTGACAAAGGGAATTGTATACGGGATTAATTGAATCCTCGACATCGTGGTTCATCCGATGAGATCATCGTGGAGCATGTGGGAGCCAACATGGGTATCCAGATCCCGCTGTTGGTTATTGCCCGAGAGCCGTCTCGGTCATGTCTGCCTGTCTCCCGAACCCGTAGGGTCTACACACTTAAGGTTCGGTGACGCTAGGGTTGTGAAGATATGTATATGCAGTAACCCGAATGTTGTTCGGAGTCCCGGATGAGATCCCGGACGTCACGAGGAGTTTCGGAATAGTCCGGAGGTAAAGAATTATATATATGAAGTGCTGTTTCGGCCATCGGGACAAGTTTCGGGGTCATCGGTATTGTACCAGGACCACCAGAAGGGTCCCGGGGGTCCACTGGGTGGGGCCACCCATCCCGAAGGGCCCCATGGGCCAAAGTGGGGAGGGGAACCAGCCATAGTGGGCTGGTGCACCCCCTAGGCCCACCCCATGCGCCTAGGGTTGAAACCCTAGGGGTGGGGGGGCGCCCCACCTTGGCTTGGGGGCCACTCCAGCCCTTGGCCGCCCCCCCCTAGGATATCCAATATCCTAGGGCCGGCGCCCCCCCTAGGGGGCTATATATATGAGGGGGGGGAGGGGGCAGCCGTACCTGAGTCCTGGCGCCTCCCTCTCTCCCTGCTACACCTCTTCCTCTCGTAGTACACAGCAAACCCTGCTGCTGTGACGCCCTGCATCCACCATCACGCCGTCGTGCTGCTGGATCTTCATCAACCTCTCCTTCCCCCTTGCTGGATCAAGAAGGAGGAGACGTCACGCTGACCGTACGTGTGTTGAACGCGGAGGTGCCGTCCGTTCGGTGCTAGGATCTCCGGTGATTTGGATCACGTCGTGTACAACTACCTCGTCACCGTTCTCTGAACGCTTCCGCTCGCGATCTACAAAGGTATGTAGATGCATCCGATCACTCGATGCTAGATGAACTCATAGATGGATCTTGGTGAAACCGTAGGAAAATTTTTGTTTTCTGCAACGTTCCCCAACAGAACTCATCCCTGACACTTTGCTGGATCGGAGTCCGGGGATCATCATCGAGCTGAACGTGTGCTAAAACTCGGAGGTGCCGTAGTTTCGGTGCTTGATCGGTCGGGCCGTGAAGACGTACGACTACATCAACCGCATTGTCATAACGCTTCCGCTATCGGTCTAGGAGGGTACGTAGACAACACTCTCCCCTCTCATTGCTATGCATCACCATGATCTTGCGTGTGCATAGGATTTTTTTTGAAATTACTACGTTCCCCAGCAGTGGCATCCGAGCCTAGGTTTTATGTGTTGATGTTATATGCACAAGTAGAACACAAGTGAGTTGTGGGCGATATAAGTCATACTGCTTACCAGTATGTCATACTTTGGTTCGGCGGTATTGTTGGATGAAGCGGCCCGGACCGACATTACGCGTACGCTTACGCGAGACTGGTTCTACCGATGTGCTTTGCACACAGGTGGCTGGCAGGTGCCCATTGCCCCCTCTCCAGGAAGAAATTACTGCAGCCTATATGATAAGATGCATCTTTGTCTGTTTGAGCTATTCCTTTGGCACTTTTTATCTCTATATAGTGGTTATGCTAGAGTACTAGGCTACTTGTGTTGTACAGGAAGTTGTGAAACTACTTGAGGGAAGAACTTGGTCATCATGTTGCCACTTTTTTAAAACACAGTACAAACGCAGAAAGTCATACATACGCACACATACCCACCTCATATGAATGGACACACGCACACCCTACGCAATGAGCA
This sequence comes from Aegilops umbellulata, assembly GCA_032464435.1. Lineage (NCBI taxonomy): Eukaryota > Viridiplantae > Streptophyta > Magnoliopsida > Poales > Poaceae > Aegilops > Aegilops umbellulata. Next base: position 433,058,153 of record CP136059.1, on the reverse strand, counting down.
TCTCTGAGAGACTGAACCGGCACTTCATGTTGAGATTGTCGAAGTCGCCGCCGACATCTGCATCGCCGGCGGGAACGTCTCCTCCCACTGCACGCACATCGCTTGAAGGCCCGAAATAAATCTAGTAAAATGTGAGCACCAGTGTCCAATCTAGGAGTTAAACTCTAGGAAAATGTGAGTACCAGTGTCAAGTCTAGGAAAATGCCCAACAAATTGTCGTTGTGATCCCATGATCGCTCATATGTGGCTGGTGGCACGGCTCTTTTCTTCTCTGCTCGGGGGCGGTTGGTGTGGTACCACTTCCGTCTTGTGCTCTCCTGGCCTATGGTTCGTTCGTGGTGTCATTCCGAGTCGAGCTCCCTGGCATGGTTGTGGCATCGGCGGATCGACACCATCAGCCACAAGCATGGTGGCGTGCGAGCTCAGCTAGGCCATGGCCAGAGGGCATGGATAGGGGCTTGCTCGGCAGTGGCTGTCGGCAACCATTGGGTTGTGTCCACACCTCCCCCACGACCACCTGGACCGGTTGGGAATGCATGCATTGGCGCCTCCTACGGTGGATGTTTTGACCCAAACCCGGTTGGTTGATGTCGGGCTTGGGGTGGAAGGAGGTGCCTTCCATTCTTCCTACCATTGTTGGCGGGTTGCGTTGTAGATGGTTGCCGGTATCTCGGGGCATGGATGCCAGGGCGGCATCCTGAGTATAGCAGTCTGCATGGTTGGCTCTCCAGCAAGCTCCATGGGGGTCAGGGTGGCTATGCCTTTTGGTTGCCTGGGCGACAAGGGGTAGCGGCGGTTGGCTTGGGCTGGCTCTATGTGGTTGGCGACGGCGACACCCAGATCTGGACCTATAGGCTTGTGCTCATGGCAGTTGTCCTGATACCTTGTGGTGGCATGGGTCAGCTGGCGAGCGAAAGCTTGCACTTTGGTGACGACGGTGGCGACACTTGTGGGTGCCACTTTCCTCTCGAGGACATCGCTGTGGTTCTTCTCTCCATGTCAAGGTTCCTGGTGAAGACCCAAGTCTGTCTCGGACTCGCTAGTGGCAACGCTTTGAGTCATCCCCCTCCTCCCTCTGTCGAGGGCATTGTTTTTTTTCTTTTTCAGGAAAACTTCCAATCTATTCATCTTCAATCATGGTAGTACAACGTGTTGGAGAACGTTGCAGAAAATTAAAATTTTTCCTACGGTTTCACCAAGATCCATCTATGAGTTCATCTAAGCAACGAGTCATGGGAGAGATATTGCATCTACATACCGCTTTGTAGATCGCGAGCGGAAGCGTTCAACGAACGGGGATGGGGTAGTCGTACACGACGTGATCCAAATCACCGGAGATCCTAGCACCGAACGGACGGCACCTCCGTGTTCAACACACGTACGGTCAGCGTAACGTCTCCTTCTTCTTGATCCAGCAAGGCAAAGGAGAGGTTGGGGAAGATGGCTCCAGCAGCAGCACGACGACGTGGTGATGGTGGAGCTGCAGTACTCCGGCAGGGCTTCGCCGAGCTCTACGGAGGAGGAGGAGGTGTTGGAGAGGGAGAGGGAGGCGCCAAGGACCAGGGTACGCATGCCCCCTCCCCTCCCCCTTTATATAGCCCCGTAGGGGGGGCGTCGGCCCTAGGAGATGCAATCTCCTAGGGGGGGGCGGCTGCCAAGGGGTGGGGCTTGCCCCCCAAGCAAGGGGGCGCCCCCCCTTTAGGGTTTCCCCACCCTAGGCGCATGGGACTCTTGGGGCTGGTTCCCCTTGGCCCATGTAGGCCAAGGCGCACCCCCTAGAGCCCATGTGCCCCCCCGAGGCAGGTGGCCCCATCCGGTGGACCCCCCGGGACCCTCCGGTGGTCCCGGTACAATACCGATAACCCCGAAACTTGTCCCGATGGCCAAAACAACACTTCCTATATATAATTCTTTACCTCCGGACCATTCCGAAACTCCTCGTGACGTCCGGGATCTCATCCGGGACTCCGAACAACATTCGGGTTACTGCATATACATATCTTCACAACCCTAGCGTCACCGAACCTTAAGTGTGTAGACCCTACGGGTTCGGGAGACATGCAGACATGACCGAGACGGCTCTCGGGCAATAACCAACAGCGGGATCTGGATACCCATGTTGGCTCCCACATGCTCCACGATGATCTCATCGAATGAACCACGATGTCGAGGATTCAATTAATCCCGTATACGATTCCCTTTATCAATCGGTATTTTACTTGCCCGAGATTCGATCGTCGGTATCCCAATACCTCGTTCAATCTCGTTACCGGCAAGTCACTTTACTCGTACCGTAATGCATGATCCCGTGATCAAACACTTTGATCACATTGAGCTCATTATGATGATGCATTACCGAGTGGGCCCGGTGATACCTCTCCGTCATGCGGAGTGACAAATCCCAGTCTCGATCCGTGTCAACCCAACAGACACTTTCGGAGATACCCGCAGTATACCTTTATAGTCACCCAGTTACGTTGTGACGTTTGGCACACCCAAAGCACTCCTACGGTATCCGGGAGTTACATGATCTCATGGTCTAAGGAAAGGATACTTGACATTGGAAAACTCTAGCAAACGAACTATGCGATCTTATGCTATGTTTAGGATTGGGTCTCGTCCATCACATCATTCTCCTAATGATGTGATCTCGTTATCATTGACATCCAATGCCCATAGTCAGGAAACCATGACTATCTGTTGATCAACGAGCTAGTCAACTAGAGGCTTACTAGGGACACGTTGTTGTATGTTATTCACACATGTATTACGATTTCCGGATAACACAATTATAGCACGAATAAAGACAATTATCATGAATAAGGAAATATAATAATAATGCTTTTATTATTGCCTCTAGGGCATATTTCCAATAGTCTCCCACTTGCACTAGAGTCAATAATCTAGTTACATTGTGATGAATCGAACACCCATAGAGTTCTGGTGCTGATCATGTTTTGCCTTAGGGAGAGGTTTAGTCAACGGATCTGCGACATTCAGATCCGTGTGCACTTTACAAATTTCTATGTCTCCATCTTGAAAATTTTCACGAATTGAGTTGAAGCGACGTTTGATGTGCCTGGTCTTCTTGTGAAACCTGGGCTCCTTGGCAAGTGCAATAGCTCCAGTGTTGTAACAGAAGAGTTTGATTGGCCCCGACGCATTGGGTATGACTCCGAGGTCGGTGATGAACTCCTTCACCCAAATTGCTTCATGTGCTGCCTTCGAGGCTGCCATGTACTCCGCTTCACATGTAGATCCCACCACGACGCTTTGCTTGCAACTGCACCAGCTTACTGCCCCACCATTCAAAATATACACGTATCCGGTTTGTGACTTAGAGTCATCCAGTTCTGTGTCGAAGCTAGCGTCGACGTAACCCTTTACGACGAGCTCTTCGTCACCTCCATAAACGAGAAACCTTTCCTTAGTCCTTTTCAGGTACTTCAGGATATTCTTGACCGCTGTCCAGTGTTCCTTGCCGGGATTACTTTGGTACCTTCCTGCCAAACTTACGGCAAGGTTTACATCAGGTCTGGTACACAGCATGGCATACATAATAGAACCTATGGCTGATGCATAGGGGATGACACTCATCTCTTCTATATCTTCTGCCGTGGTCGGACATTGAGCTGAGCTCAATTTCACACCTTGTAACACAGGTAAGAACCCCTTCTTAGATTGATCCATATTGAACTTCTTCAATATCTTATCAAGGTATGTGCTTTGTGAAAGACCTATGAGGCGTCTCGATCTATCTCTATAGATCTTGATGCCTAATATATAAGCAGCTTCTCCAAGGTCCTTCATTGAAAAACTCTTATTCAAGTAGGCCTTAATGTTGTCCAAGAGTTCTATATCATTTCCCATCAAAAGTATGTCATCTACATATAGTATGAGAAATGCTACAGAGCTCCCACTCACTTTCTTGTAAACGCAGGCTTCTCCATAAGTCTGCGTAAACCCAAACGCTTTAATCATCTCATCAAAGCGAATGTTCCTACTCCGAGATGCTTGCACCAGCCCATAAATCGAGCGTTGGAGCTTGCACACCTTGTCAGCATTCTTAGGATCGACAAAACCTTCCGGCTGCATCATATACAATTCTTCCTTAAGGAAACCATTAAGGAATGCCGTTTTGACGTCCATTTGCCATATCTCATAATCATAGAATGCGGCAATTGCTAACATGATTCGGACGGACTTTAGCTTCGCTACCGGTGAGAAAGTCTCATCGTAGTCAACTCCTTTAACTTGTCGATAACCCTTAGCGACAAGCCGAGCTTTATAGATGGTCACATTACCATCCGCGTCTGTCTTCTTCTTAAAGATCCATTTATTTTCTATGGCTCGCCGCTCTACGGGCAAGTCAGTCAAAGTCCATACTTCGTTTTCATACATGGATCCTATCTCGGATTTCATGGCTTCTAGCCATTTCTCGGAATCCGGGCCCGCCATTGCTTCCTCATAGTTCGAAGGCTCACCGTTGTCTAACAACATGATTTCCAAGACAGGGTTGCCGTACCACTCTGGTGCGGAACGTGTCGTTGTGGACCTTCGAATTTCAGTAGGAGCTTGATTAGAAGTATCTTGATCATCATCATTAATTTCCTCTCTAGTCGGTGCAGGCACCCCAGGAACGTTTTCTTGAGTTTCGCCATTTTCCAGTTCAAGAGGTAACACTTCATCAAGTTCTACTTTCCTCCCACTTACTTCTTTCGAGAGAAACTCTTTCTCTAGAAAGGATCCATTCTTGGCAACAAAGATCTTGCCTTCGGATCTGAGGTAGAAGGTATACCCAATAGTTTCTTTAGGGTATCCTATGAAGACGCATTTTTCCGACTTGGGTTCGAGCTTTTCAGGTTGAAGTTTCTTCACATAAGCATCGCATCCCCAAACTTTTAGAAACGACAGCTTAGGTTTCTTCCCAAACCATAATTCATACGGTGTCGTCTCGACGGATTTCGACGGAGCCCTATTTAAAGTGAATGCGGCAGTCTCTAAAGCATAGCCCCAAAAAGATAGCGGTAAATCGGTAAGAGACATCATAGATCGTACCATATCTAATAGAGTGCGATTACGATGTTCGGACACACCATTACGCTGAGGTGTTCCATGCGGCGTGAGTTGTGAAACTATTCCACATTTTCTTAAGTGTGTGCCAAATTCGTGACTCAAGTATTCTCCTCCACGATCTGATCGTAGAAACTTGATCTTTCTATCACGTTGATTTTCAACCTCACTCTGAAATTCCTTGAACTTTTCAAAGGTCTCAGACTTGTCTTTCATTAAGTAGATATACCCATATCTACTCAAGTCATCAGTGAGGGTGAGAACATAACGATAGCCACCGCGAGCCTCAACACTCATTGGACCGCACACATCGGTATGTATGATTTCCAATAAGTTGGTTGCTCGCTCCATTGTTCCTGAGAACGGAGTCTTGGTCATTTTACCCATGAGGCATGGTTCGCACGTGTCAAATGATTCATAATCAAGAGACTCTAAAAGTCCATCTGCATGGAGCTTCTTCATGCGTTTGACACCTATGTGACCAAGGCGGCAGTGCCACAAATATGTGAGACTATTGTTATCAACTTTAACTCTTTTGGTATTCACACTATGAATATGTGTATCATCACGTACGAGATTCATTAAGAATAAACCATTAACCATCGGAGCATGACCATAAAACATATCTCTCATATAAATAGAACAACCATTATTCTCGGATTTAAATGAGTAGCCATCTCGAATTAAACGAGATCCAGACACAATGTTCATGCTCAAACTTTGCACTAAATAACAATTATTGAGGTTTAAAACTAATCCTGTAGGTAAATATAGAGGTAGCGTGCCGCCGGCGATCACATCGACCTTGGAACCATTCCCGACGCGCATCGTCACCTCGTCCTTCGCCAGTCTCCGTTTATTCTGCAGCTCCTATTTTGAGTTACAAATGTGAGCAACTGCACCGGTATCAAATACCCAAGAGCTACTACGAGTACTGGTAAGGTACACATCAATTACATGTATATCACATATACCTTTTGTTTTGCCGGCCTTCTTGTCCGCTAAGTATTTGGGGCAGTTCCGCTTCCAGTGACCACTTCCCTTGCAATAAAAACACTCAGTCTCGGGCTTGGGTCCATTCTTTGGCTTCTTCCCGGCAACTTGCTTACCGGGCGCGGCAACTTCCTTGCCGTCCTTCTTGAAGTTCTTTTTACCCTTGCCCTTCTTGAACTTAGTGGTTTTATTCACCATCAACACTTGCTGCTCCTTCTTGATTTCTACCTCTGCTGATTTTAGCATAGCATATACCTCAGGAATGGTCTTTACCATCCCCTGCATGTTGTAGTTCATCACAAAGCTCTTGTAGCTAGGTGGAAGTGACTGGAGGATTCTGTCAATGACCGCTTCATCCGGGAGATTAACTTCCAGTTGAGTCAAGCGGTTGTGCAACCCAGACATCTTGAGTATGTGTTCACTGACAGAGCTATTTTCCTCCATCTTACAGCTAAAGAATTTATCGGAGACTTCATATCTCTCGACCCGGGCATGAGCTTGGAAAACCATTTTCAGCTCTTCGAACATCTCATATGCTCCATGTCTCTCAAAACGCTTTTGGAGCCCCGGCTCTAAGCTGTAAAGCATGCCGCACTGAACGAGGGAGTAATCATCGGAACGTGACTGCCAAGCGTTCATAACGTCTTGTTCTGCAGGGAGGACATGTGCGTCACCCAGCGGTGCTCGTAGGACATAATATTTCTTGGCAGCTATGAGGATGATCCTCAGGTTCCGGACCCAGTCCGTATAATTGCTGCCATCGTCTTTCAGCTTGGTTTTCTCTAGGAACGCGTTGAAGTTGAGGACTACGTTGGCCATTTGATCTACAAGACATATTGTAAATATTTTAGACTAAGTTCATGATAATAAAGTTCATTTAATCAACTTATTTAATGAACTCCCACTTAGATAGACATCCCTCTTCTAGTCATCTAAGTATTACATGATCCAAGTCAACTAGGCCGTGTCCGATCATCACGTGAGACGGACTAGTCAACATTGGTGAACATCTTCATGTTGATCGTATCTTCTATACGACTCATGCTCGACCTTTCGGTCTTCTGTGTTCCGAGGCCATGTCTGTACATGCTAGGCTCGTAAAGTCAACCTAAGTGTTTGCATGTGTAAATCTGGCTTACACCCGTTGTATGTGAACGTTAGAATCTATCACACCCGATCATCACGTGGTGCTTCGAAACAACGAACTGTCGCAACGGTGCACAGTTAGGGGGAACACTTCTTGAAATTATTATGAGGGATCATCTTATTTACTACCGTCGTTCTAAGTAAACAAGATGCAAAACATGATAAACATCACATGCAATCAAATAATAAACGTGACATGATATGGCCAATATCACATAGCTCCTTTGATCTCCATCTTGGGGCTCCATGATCATCTTGTCACCGGCTTGACACCATGATCTCCATCATCATGATCTCCATCATCGTGTCTCCATGAAGTTGCTTGCCAACTATTACTTCTACTACTATGGCTAACGCGTTTAGCAATAAAGTAAAGTAATTTACATGGCGTTTCTCAATGACACGCAGGTCATACAAAAAATAAGGACAACTCCTATGGCTCCTGCCGGTTGTCATACTCATCGACATGCAAGTCGTGATTCCTATTACAATAGCATGAACATCTCATACATCACATATAGATCATTCATCATTCATCACAACTTTGGCCATATCATATCACAAAGCACTTGCTGCAAAAACAACTTAGACGTCCTCTAATTGTTGTTGCAAGTTTTACGTGGCTGAATTAGGGTTCTAGCAAGAACGTTTTCTTACCTACGTGAAAGCCACAACGTGATTTGTCAACTTCTATTTACCCTTCATAAGGACCCTTTTCATCGAATCCGCTCCAACTAAAGTGGGAGAGACAGACACCCGCCAGCCACCTTATGCAACTAGTGCATGTTAGTCGGTGGAACCGGTCTCACGTAAGCGTACGTGTAAGGTTGGTCCGGGCCGCTTCATCCCACAATACCACTGAAGCAAGATAAGACTAGTAGCGGCAAGAAAGTTGACAACATCTACGCCCACAACAAATTGTGTTCTACTCGTGCAATAGAGAACTACGCATAGACCTAGCTCTGATACCACTGTTGGAGAACGTTGCAGAAAATTAAAATTTTTCCTACGGTTTCACCAAGATCCATCTATGAGTTCATCTAAGCAACGAGTCATGGGAGAGAGATTGCATCTACATACCACTTTGTAGATCGCGAGCGGAAGCGTTTAACGAACGGGGATGAGGTAGTCGTACACGACGTGATCCAAATCACCGGAGATCCTAGCACCGAACGGACGGCACCTCCGTGTTCAACACACGGACGGTCAGCGTAACGTCTCCTTCTTCTTGATCCAGCAAGGCAAAGGAGAGGTTGGGGAAGATGGCTCCAGCAGCAGCACGACGGCGTGGTGATGGTGGAGCTGCAGTACTCCGGCAGGGCTTCGCCGAGCTCTACGGAGGAGGAGGAGGTGTTGGAGAGGGAGAGGGAGGCGCCAAGGACCAGGGTACGGCTGCCCCCCTCCCCTCCCCCCTTTATATAGCCCCCTAGGGGGGGCGCCGGCCCTAGGAGATGCAATCTCCTAGGGGGGGCGGCAGCCAAGGGGTGGGGCTTCCCCCCCAAGCAAGGGGGCGCCCCCCCCCCCCCCTTTAGGGATTCCCCAACCTAGGCGCATGGGCCTCTTGGGGCTGGTTCCCCTTGGCCCATGTAGGCCAAGGCGCACCCCCTAGAGCCCATGTGGCCCCCCGAGGCAGGTGGCCCCATCCGGTGGACCCCCCGGGACCCTCCGGTGGTCCCGGTACAATACCGATAACCCCGAAACTTGTCCCGATGGCCAAAACAGCACTTCCTATATATAATTCTTTACCTCCGGACCATTCCGAAACTCCTCGTGACGTCCGGGATCTCATCTGGGACTCCGAACAACATTCGGGTTACTGCATATACATATCTTCACAACCCTAGCGTCACCGAACCTTAAGTGTGTAGACCCTACGGGTTCGGGAGACATGCAGACATGACCGAGACGGCTCTCGGGCAATAACCAACAGCGGGATCTGGATACCCATGTTGGCTCCCACATGCTCCACGATGATCTCATCGGATGAACCACGATGTCGAGGATTCAATTAATCCCGTATACGATTCCCTTTGTCAATCGGTATTTTACTTGCCCGAGATTCGGTCGTCGGTATCCCAATACCTCGTTCAATCTCGTTACCGGCAAGTCACTTTACTCGTACCGTAATGCATGATCCCGTGATCAAACACTTTGATCACATTGAGCTCATTATGATGATGCATTACCGAGAGGGCCCGGTGATACCTCTCCGTCAAGCGGAGTGACAAATCCCAGTCTCGATCCGTGTCAACCCAACAGACACTTTCAGAGATACCCGTAGTATACCTTTATAGTCACCCAGTTACGTTGTGACGTTTGGCACACCCAAAGCACTCCTACGGTATCCGGGAGTTACACAATCTCATGGTCTAAGGAAAGGATACTTGACATTGGAAAACTCTAGCAAACGAACTATGCGATCTTATGCTATGTTTAGGATTGGGTCTCGTCCATCACATCATTCTCCTAATGATGTGATCTCGTTATCATTGACATCCAATGCCCATAGTCAGGAAACCACGACTATTTGTTGATCAACGAGCTAGTCAACTAGAGGCTTACTAGGGACACGTTGTTGTCTGTTATTCACACATGTATTACGATTTCCGGATAACACAATTATAGCACGAATAAAGACAATTATCATGAATAAGGAAATATAATAATAATGCTTTTATTATTGCCTCTAGGGCATATTTCCAACACAACGAACACTAGAAATAATAAAAATTACATCCAGATTCCTAGACCACCTAGCGACGACTACAAGCACTGAAGCGAGCCGAAGGCGCGCCGCTGTCGTTGCCCCTCCCTCGCCGGAGCCGGGCAAGCCTTGTTGTAGTAGACAGTCAGGAAGTCGTCGTGCTAAGGCCCCGTAGAACCAACGCACCAGACCCGCAACCGCCGCGGATGAAGAGTCTAGATCAAAAGGATCCAATCTGAAAAGACATGAACGAAAACAAACGACGAACAGATCCGAGCAAATCCACCAAAGACAGATCCGCCAGAGACACAACTCCACACGCCCACCGACGATGCAAGACGCATCACCGGAACGGGGGCTAGGCGGGGAGACCATTATTCCATCTTCAGTGAGCCGCCACCATCTCGCCTTTCTGAGCAGGACACAAACCCTAACAAAGCTCAAAAAAAGATCTAAAAACGGAGCCCTCCCACCGGCAAGGGCCGAGATCCACTCCGCCTCCATGGCCATAGGGCCACCGGAGATGGGATGGACCGGCGCCGACACTGGTGGGAGGCAGAAAGCTAGGCTTCTTGGAGGCGGCGGCTAGGTGTGCGTCCGTGTTGAGGCCGAGGGTGTTGTTGTGGACCTTACATGTCCTAAAGCGTATCGCGGCGTAGTTTTCAGGCCTGCCGTGTTATATTTCAGCAACGTGACCAGTTATCCCGGGATCTACTTTGCAAGATGGCCTACTCACTACTACGTATCGTTAGGTCGTATACTGTGCTTTGTGCTTGATCTATGAAGTGAGAGCTTGTTTCAACAACAATACGATTCTACTTCCTATAGTTGCCGATCGAACGAGACAGAGAGAGAGAGGTAGTAGTGGAGGATGAACTCGCGAGAGGTTTTTGTGCTGACACAACGCGCAACGTTTTCTGTTCTGTTATTCCACCTTTTATGCATCATACAGGACTCCACTAACCACCTCCCGGCCAGGCTGCTGCGATCCGCAAGTGTCGCTCCATCCAACGACTGGATCGATCAGAGACCACGACCAGGAGGTGGGAGTATCCTAGGAGAGGCGCAACTCTCCACTACATACATGACCAAGCATGCATTATTGCAAATACAGAAAGAAAACTATACTACATGCATGAGATTAACCTGGCTAACATTTCACCCCCTTAATCTCACTGCACTACGCCGATCATCCCTAGCCTCTGCCGCATCTCGATGAAATGGACGCGCCCGAGCGCCTTGGTCAGTGTATCGGCGAGCTGATCTTGAGTCCCAACATGATCTATCTCCACTTGCTTCTTCTCCATGCAATCTCTCACAAAGTGGAACTTAACATCGATATGTTTGCTTCGATCATGATGGACTGGGTTCTTGCTCAGAGCTATGGCTGACTTGTTATCCACCAACAACTTGAAATGCGTCGGCGAGACACCTGTGATATCCTCCAGCAGCCGGCTCAGCCACAGACCCTGACAAGTGGCAGCAGCTATAGCTACATATTCTGCTTCACAGGATGAGAGGGCAACAATCTTCTGCTTCTGAGAGCTCCAAGTTATCAGATTCTTACCAAGGAAGAAGACATGATCGGATGTGCTCTTACGATCACCAGCATCTCCAGCGTGGTCGCTGTCACTGAATCCAAGAAGTTCAGCAGTCCCATGGCCCCTCTTATAGCTGCACCCATAATGCATAGTGCCTTTGATGTACCTCAGGATCTGCTTAACTGCTGCCCAGTGATGAGTACTTGGTTTCTCCATGAATCTACTGACGATTCCTACTGAGTGTGCAACATCTGGTCTTGTGTTCACTAGGTATCGTAGACTCCCAATTATCTTGCGATACAGAGTTGCATCAAATGGATCACCATCGTCTTCTTTCTTCAGTTTGAGGCGACAGTCCATTGGAGTGTGACAACTGTTGCAGTTGCTCATATCTGCCATTTCCAAGATCTTCCCAGCATAGCTCTTCTGACTGAGTGTGATTCCACTGCTGTTCTGCTGAACTTCAATGCCCAGATAGTAACTCAGCTGTCCAAGATCACTCATCTTAAAGAGTTGCTGCATCTGACCTTTGAACGAGATAATATCTTCTGCACTCGTCCCTGTGATGATCAGATCATCTACATACACTCCCACCAGCATAAAAGACTGCGAATTTCCCCGCCTGTACACTGCATGCTCCAGAGCACTCCTAGTGAAACCAAGAGAGGACAGAGTTTCATCCAGTTTTGCATACCATGCGCGAGGTGCTTGATGCAGTCCATACAATGCTTTGTGCAGACGCAATACCTTTTCTTCTTGGCCAGGAACCTCATATCCCGATGGCTGTGCTATGTAAACCTCCTCACTGAGATCTCCATTTAGAAATGCTGATTTCACGTCCATGTGATGGACCTCCCAGCCAGAGTGCGCGGCGAGCGCGAGCAGTAACCTGACAGTTTCCATACAAGCTACAGGAGCAAAAACCTCTTCAAAATCCACCCCCTGGCGCTGAACATATCCCTTTGCCACAAGGCGAGCCTTGTGCTTGACGACATTTCCTGACGGATCACGCTTGACGCGATACACCCATTTCAGTCCGATTGCTTTGTGCCCGATCGGGAGCTGAGCAAGCTTCCAGGTACCATTGTCAATAATGGACTGCATCTCAACATCCATGGCGCCCCTCCATGCCTTGCTTGCTAGTGCCTCGTCAATGTCATGCGGCTCCTCTGCACTGAATAGGCAGCGCACAAGCAGACAACGCTCAAACTGTTCGCGCACTGCCTGATCTTCAGTCTCCTCCAGTACACTAGTGAAGCTTCGGTAGCGAACTGGCTGTCCAGTTGGTACATCATGCCTGGAGTCGTGTGTCTGAGGTGTGGCAGAGTGACCTTCTTCAACTGCTACCGGTGTTGCCAGAGTGGACTGTGATGTCCCTGATGCACTCGAGACGGGCGTGTTCACTCCAGCAGGGGAGGCTGCAGGTACGGGCGCTGTGGTCGGTGTGGAGCATGGTGGCGATGACGCACACGTAGGAGACCCGGTGTCTGTCTCATGCACCCCGCTGGCAGTGGTGTACACCACGGTGAACGTGGTCGGCGCCGCACGGTTCTCTGCCGCGCCCGGAGCGCGCCATGTCCAGGGCCTTCTCTCTTCAAACACCACATCCCGAGTTACCTGCACCTTCTTTGTTGCTGGGTTGTAGACACGGTAGGCCTTGGATCCCTCCTCGTACCCTATGAAAACCATCGTTGTCGAACGGTCGCTGAGCTTGGTGACGCCGGGGCCGACGTTCTTGACATGAACAGTGCACCCGAACGTGCGCAAGTGTTGCACACTGGGTTTACGGCCGTGCCACGCTTCATAGGGCGTGACACCCTCCAGACTACGCGTGGGCGCGCGGTTTAGCACATAGACAGCAGTCCTCACCGGCCTCCGCCCAGAAGTACGCTGGCATGTCCATGCTCTTCAACATGCACCTGGCCATTCCCACGACCGTCTGATTCCGTCGCTCCACCACTTCATTTTGTTGTGGTGAGTATGGAGCAGTGGTGAAGTGCTTGAGACCGCTCTCTTCACAGTAGGCCTTGAATTCGCCAGAATTGAACTCGCCGCCGCGATCGGACCTGAATGCACGCAGCCTGCATTTTCCTTCAGATTCCGCAAGAGCTTGCACCTTTTTGAACCTTGAAAAGGCCTCATCTTTGGTCTTGAGCAGCTCCAACCACATATAGCGACTATAATCATCCACGATCAGCAAAAAATACCTGCTTCCTCCTGGTGTGGTTGGTTCGATTGGTCCACAAAGGTCAGTGTGCACGAGCTCCAGACCGCGCTCTGCACGGTACGCGGCGACTTGCGGAAACGGCGTGCGATGTTGCTTTCCAAGGGCACACCCATCGCAGTACTCTTCGACGTGGTCGATCACTGGCATGCCCCGCACCATCTGCTTCGATGACATAGTTCGAAGAGCACGAAAGTGCAAATGACCCATGCGCGTGTGCCAACGCCAGGTTACGTCGTCTCCCAGCATGCCTGGGCGTGTCGATCTCAAGCGCACCAGTGTATAGGCGATTCCCGGAGCGACGAATGTACGCCAGTGTGCGCCGCCCTGGATCCTGAATGGTCATCACGCCGTCTTGGATGTTGACAATGCAACCCGCTTCGTCCAGTTGTCCTACTGACACAATGTTCGTGCGCAGGCTTGGGATGTGAAAGACCCCCGTGAGCACGCGCTGCCCTCCGCCTTGGCAGCGGAAGACAACTGAGCCGCGTCCGCGTATGGCCACCAGCGAGCCGTCGCCAAACTTTACCGTGCCGTGCACAATTTTGTCAAGCGACGCAAAAACTCCCTTGTCACCCGTCATGTGGCTGCTGGCGCCGGTATCGAAGTACCACACTCCGTCCGGCGAGGGCACTGGCATAACCTTTTCTTCGTTGAGGAAGACCTCCTGCGGCGCGGCGATCTGAGGCGTGGAGACGGTGGTGACCACGGCCATGTATAGACCTGGGTCGTGATCTGCACCGCCTTGCACCAGGTTTGCCTGCTCCTGGGTGCCCTTTTGCTCCTGCTCACGGAGCCACGTCCGGCACTCCTTTTTCTAGTGCCCCGGGATGCCGCAGTGATGGCATTTCCCTTTCTTCTTCTTGCCGCCTGAGCTGCCCGATCCGCCTGCGCCCTGGTTTCCTGACGCAGACTTGCCGCTGCCCGCGCCCTTGGGTTTGGCGGGCGACTTGTTCTTGCCACTGCCTGCACTGGATGTCGACCCTCCACCGCCGCCTTGCTTTTCTCTGGCCACCCACTCCTCGTGCGTGAGCATGAGGCGCCCGGTGGATTGCGTGGCGTCGTCGAGGTCATAGTGATCCTCGCAGGATCGTCATGGTCTTCAGATCAATCAGGGATTCAATCGCCATGGCCATCGAGCGATACTTCCGCGGCACCACCCGGAGAAACTTCTGAACGGCCTTGTGTTCGGTGATGGGATCACCGTACAGCTCCAGATCCGCAACGAGGGCGGCGAGACACAGCCCAAAATCCTCGACGGACTCTCCGTCCTTGAACCGGAGATCCTCGAACTCTCGTCGGCGCACCTGCGCCTTGGCCTCGCGGGCACGCTCACTGCTCATCCGCATCGTCCGGATCGTCTCCCACGCCGTCTTCGCCAAGTCCTTGGCGGCCAGCACGCGCAGCATCTCCGGCGGGACGCCGGTGAGGATGATCTGCAGCGCGCGCCGGTCGTCGTTTTCGTCGGCGACGTCATCGGTCACCGCGGACCAGACCCGGGCAACCTGCAGCTTAACCTGCATCACAAGCGCCCACTCCATGTAGTTGGTGCGCGTGAGCATCATGGACGCCCCCACCTCCTCGCGTACGACGCGCTCTACCACCCTGATCTCGCCGCTGCCGCTGCCGGTGAGGCGCGCGAGCGGGGCTTTGGATGGTGGCGTCTTCGGCGGCGACTTGCCACCGCCTTTGCCTTTTCCGTCTGACTCGTCACCGGACATCACCACGACGGATCACACACCGCCGCCGCGCCAAGGATCAAACACCCAGGCTCTGATGCCAAATGTAGTTGCCGATCGAACGAGACAGAGAGAGAGAGGTAGTAGTGGAGGATGAACTCGCGAGAGGTTTTTGTGCTGCCACAATGCACAACGTTTTCTGTTCTGTTATTCCACCTTTTATGCATCATACAGGACTCCACTAACCACCTCCCGGCCAGGCTGCTGCGATCCGCAAGTGTCGCTCCATCCAACGACTGGATCGATCAGAGACCACGACCAGGAGGTGGGAGTATCCTAGGAGAGGCGCAGCTCTCCACTACATACATGACCAAGCATGCATTATTGCAAATACAGAAAGAAAACTATACTAGTACATGCATGAGATTAACCTGGCTAACACTTCCACTAAACATTACGATGTACACCAAGTACAGAAATACTCATGGTAGTACATATACTTGGCTTTTCTGATCAAGGATTGAACTAGTACAGATTGATGCGTTTGTTGACTACCAAACAAACAAAAAAAGCAGGGAGACACACGACAGAAATTAAGCCCTAGCTAGCGGGTCGACAGAAAGGCTGCCGCCGTACGTGCCGTGGCCTAGCCTAGCTTGCGCATCCACGTATCCAACGATTTCTGCCGTGCAACGAGTTCATCCGCTACAGCATCGATTCATTGGCAAGGCTGTGCAGAGTTAATTGCAGGGAAGTACCACACTTGGGGCAGTTGTAACGGATCAGTACCACTATTCAGATTTTTTGCAAGTCAGTACCACGTTTGAGGCGAGTCGTTGCAATACGGGCTAAGCCGCGTATAACTCTGTATTGACGCTGTATCTTACAACCCGGCCCCACCAGTCAGTTGACCAACCGCCGAACCGGTGCGTCGCTCGGCTGGCTAGGACGAACCCGGCTCGGTCGGTCTTGGCTCGGTCGAAACCTAGCAGTTCTCTCCTCTCCCTTTCCCTCTCCTCGCGATGGCTAGTCTGGGCGGCGGCGGCGGCGGTGGCGGTGGCCGGAGCAGCGGTGGCGTTGTGGGCGGGTACGGAGACCTCCCCGGACTCGGGAGCGATGCGCACAGAGGAATCGAAGTCGAGGGTGGGGAGTCCAGTTCGTCGGGTTACTACAGCGACGACGACGAGGGCATGGAGGCGCCGCTGTCCATGGAGCAGCGGCTGCGGCTGGCTGAGATCTGGGTGGCCAACCCTACCACGAGCCATCACTGGAGCCATGGATTGGGTGGCCTGCTGTAAGTGCTCTCTCCTCTCCCTCTCTACTCTCTGTGCCATGATTCGGGCTAGGGTTAGGTTTATTGAACTGAAAATGTGCAATTTTGCTGTCCATTGTAGTTTGGATGATGCTGTTTGGGATGTTAGGATTCATTTCGATGCTCAGCATAATTTGGATAGGAAGATATGCAACTCAGATGTCACATATTTGAATTTGTATGCACTGATGCGAACACAAGGATTTAACTTCAGTGATGAATTGTACCACATGGGGAATACAGGCATAGGAGTGCAGAGAGAGCATGGCCTAGATTTGATAGACACAAACATCAAGTTGCAGGAAATTAAGAAGCAGAATGAGGACAGTTTAGTTCTGAACTTGTTAGTCAGGGCCACATCATTTGTCAGTACTGCATCTCATGTTAGTGAGGAAAAATTAGCCACGGTTTTATATCAAGAACCTGTTGTGTATGATCTGAGATATCCTCCTGTGCTTGCTGTTAATGATAATGGTGTTGTTTATGAGAGTCAAAGCAGCAACCGTAGTGCACTAGTACAACCTACTGGTATGTGCACACAAGAGAGCAGAAATGTCAGCAAAAGAAAGCTCAAATCTGTGATGGAAGAAGAGGAAGAGGAGGGATATAAGAGTAATGATGACTCTCAAGGGGCATATGACAGTGACAACAACCCTTTCTGCATGAAGAAGTACAGGATTGCTGAAGACACAGAGATAATACAGGGAAAGAGGCTAGCAGATGAAGAACTAGAAGAGGATGAAGATTCAGATGAAGAAACAGATGAACATTCAGATAAGGAACAACTACACTATGAGGGTGACACTGAGGTTGAGGAGTTGTTTGAGATTGAGGAGGATGAGGAGGAAGATTCTGAGAAGGAGAAGGAACCACCCATGAAAGCAGCTGGTAAAAAGAGGCAAAAGCTGCCAGTTAGGAGAGGGCCCACCACTAGGACACATTCTAATGTGTTAGAGGAATTGAAACCAGATTTCAGACCATCATCAGATGAAGAAGATACTGGGTTGCTATTGGATAGTGAAGATGATCAATTTGAGCCACTAGCATTTGTCCTACCAGAAGGAAGGAAGAGTAGGGCCATGAAAAGGCCAGCAAGGATATGGTATAATGAAAAACTGGAGCAACCACATCAACAGTTATGTATGCACATGTGTTTCAAAAATCAGCAACAATTCAGAGATGCTCTATTGAGCTTGCACATTACACAGGCCAGAAATTTCAGGTATCATAGAAACTCAGACAAAAGGATAATTGTTTGCTGCAAACAAGAGCATTGTCAGTTCTTCATAGTTGCAGCAATTATCAAAGGGGAGAAGACATTTTCAATAAAAAAATGAGGCTGCAACACACTTGCCCTAGCACTACAGAGACATCAAGGGTTAGTGCAAAGTGGCTTGCACAGACATATGATTCACTGTTCAGGTCTGATCCAAACACAAGTATTTTGACTCTGATTGACAACTGCAATGAGAAGTATGGTGTTGATGTGCCCAAGCACATGGCCTATAGGGCCAAAAACCTTGCTGTGGAGGCTGTTTTAGGAGAGCACAAGAAACAGTATCCCAGGCTGAGGGACTATGCTCAAACAATCATGGATACAAACCCTGGGAGTAGAGTTATAGTTACAACTGTAGCTCCAAAACCTACTACAAAAATACCACATCCGGGACCAAGGTTTCATGCTATGTTCTTCTGCATCAATGGAGCAAGGGAGGGCTTTCTTAGTGGATGCAGACCATTCATAGGTTAGTGACAATTTTGTATGCTTCATATGCTTTATTTTAGTGCTTTATTTAGTAGGTTAGTGACATGTACATCTTAAGTATGTTTAGTAGTGTTATATAGTGAATGAACTTTCTCATTGCTTTTATATGACATATATAGAATTCTGTATCCATTCTTGTAGATGACATATATAGAATAGTTTGATAGTTTCATATGGTTACTGAATTTGGTCTTACAAATGCAATATAGGTGTTGATGGCTGCTTTATTAAGCTCACCACTGGATCTCAAATACTTGCTGCCACTGGCAGAGATGGCAACAACAACATTTTCCCACTGGCATTTGGTATTGTTGGACAAGAGGATACAACAAATTGGTGTTGGTTTCTGCACCAACTTAAGATATGTCTAGGAGGAGAAGTTGGACAATTTGGAACTTATACTATCATGTCTGATAGACAGAAGGTATGAATGCATCCCCTTGTTTATATTTATGCAAATTTGGTCCTTATACTATGATGTCAGTAGCTTAGTATGATATGCTATGTCAACAGGGCCTACTAAATGCAATTAATCAAGTATTTCCAAACTGCCACCAAAGATTTTGCCTTAGGCACTTGTATGCAAACTTCCAGAATGCTGGGTTTAGGGGAGAAGATCTTAAGAAATGCATGGATAATGCTAGTTATGCTTATAACCAACACAAGTTTGACATTGCAATGAATGATCTAAAAAATGAGAGTGAGGAAGCTTGGAAGTGGCTGAGTGGAATACCTGCAAGATTCTGGGCTAGGCATGCTTTTGACACAAACTGTAAGACAGACTTGGTTGTTAACAACCTATCTGAGGTGTTCAACAAGTACATCCTTGATTTTAGGGGAAAACCCATTAGGACTATGATTGATGGTATTAAGAATAAGCAGATGGTGAGGTGGCATAGGAATAGAGAGAGTGGAAAGGCAACTCTGTGGGAGATCACACCCCATTATGCTGAGAAGTTAGAGGTGGAAAAGGAAAGGGCCAGATTCTGTAAACCCATTCAAGCTGGTGTTAATCTATGGCAAGTAACCAGTGGGCAGCAAACACATGTTGTCAACTTGGAACTTCATACATGTGGTTGCAGAAAGTGGGACCTGAGTGGCACACCATGCAACCATGCAATATCAGCAATTAACAAGGCAAAAAGGTTTCCAGAGGACTATGTGTGCAAATTCTTCAAAAAACCATTTTACCTAGCAGCATATGAACCAATGATATATCCTGTTCCTGGTGAACATGATTGGACAAAGACAACAGGACCAGACATAGAGCCACCTAAATTTCATGTGAAGAAGGGAAGAAGGAAAGAGAAGAGGATAAAGGGCAGATTTGAGGTTCCAAAGCCAAAGGAGAGTTCAAGAATGGCCACTATAACATGCAGCAACTGTGGGCTCCAAGGCCATAGATACACCAGCTGCAGCAAACAATTGAAACCAGAGTTGGCTTTGAGGAAAAATAAGCATGTGGTAAGCACCTTGTTAACTAGTACTATATATGTTTTGTATTTATTGTATGTTTCATTCTCTTCATGTTTCCTTCATTTTTGCAAGGCATCTAGAAGATCAAGGAATGTTGATGAAGCACAGGCAGCACCAGCAAGAGCACAGGCTGCACCAGGAAGAGCACAGGCTGCACCAGGAAGAGTACCAGCAAGAGCACAGGCTGCACCAGCAAGAGCACATCCTTATGCAAGGCATGGTGCTGCAAGGCATTCAAGGCCATTCTCTGCACCAAGAGCTGCTGCTGGGAGTTCTGCTGCTGGGGCTTCCACTTCTGGTGCTTCCACTTCTGCTGGCCCTACAAGTCATACTGGATGGATGGCCTTTTTTACTGCAAGTGGAAATACCTGACTGTCATTTGTCATGTTTCTAAACTATGTCAGTTATCATTTTGGGTTGACATGCTTTCTGGAGGAGTACTCTTTCTATTATGTATGAGTCATGTTTCTAAACTATATCAGTGGCAAGTTATGAGGGGCAAGTTATGTATGCTATCTGTTAGAGTACTCTATCTGTTATTATTCATGAATCTAAACTATGTCAGTTATGCCCCAAGATATCAGGGGTTATGTGTGTACTCTTTCTGTTATTTTAGTCTTTAGGGGTTGACGACGTCGACGGAACCCAAGATAGCTTTTCCATTCTATCTATCTATCTACCCAATATAACTTTACCATTCTATGAAGCATCTATGAAAGCAAGATAATTCCAACTAATAGAACCACACAGAACATAACCATAATAGATTCTTACAGCAACATACTGGAGTTCAACATAATTCATAACTTCTAACAGACCCATAATTCAAACTGGAGTTCAACATACTGGAGTTAAACATACTTAATAGATTCTTACAGAACCATACACACATACAGAACAGATCCATTGATACTACTTCACAAAAGTTTAGCTAAGCACCCTCTTCATCTTGTTCATTCATCCAAGATGGCCTGGATCCCCTTCATCTTCTGCTTGTTCTTCTCCTCTGCCTTCAACATATCAGCAATCTGAAGCTTGAGCTGATCCCTGACTTTAGTGAGCTTGTCATGTCCCTTTTTTAGATCACCCATGTGACCCTTCAACTGGAGATTCTCTTGGATGAGCTTATCATGTCCCTTTTTCAGATCACCAATGTGATCCTTCAGCTTCAGATTCTCTTGGGTGAGCTCTTCCTGAGACTTAGTGACTTCATCAACCTGCATCAGCTTCACATTCTCTTGCTTCAGCTTCTCCATAGACTTAGTTAGTTCTTCAACCTGGAACTGCAAGTTCCTCATGGCTGCACTATGCACTTCCTTCTCTTTCAAATGGTTGAACTTCATGTTCCTGATGACAGTGCCTTGGGCTTTTGTCAGGTTCATCAGGACTACATATTTCCCTTGCAGCTTGAATATCTCTGCATCTTTCTTCTCCATCTCAGTCTTCATATCTGAGACAACTGAGTTGGTCACCTCAGCTTTCCTCTCCTCTGCACTCTCCATCTTAGACTGCAAATATCTGAAATCCAGCACCCTATCCTCTTGGGCATTCAAAAGTTGATGAACATCTTCAACTAATTTGTCATAGTTGGCCTCCAGTTTATTTTTTTCTTCTGTCAAATGGTGAATAGTGAGTGAACTCTCCAGGTTATCCTTCCTCCTATCACTCCTACTATCTTGATACATTTCCCATAGCTTCAACAATGCATTCTGCATCGTAGGAGGCCACTCTGGGTCAACCCATTCAACAGAGCCACATTTCTGACCTTCCTGCAATATTTGTTAAAGGATTTGATTGTAAAGAACATCACAACTACACTAAATATTACAATTAAAGAATATGATCTTAAGTAAAGAACTAAAGAACAACAGAACTAACTAATTGAAGAACAACACAGCATGTGCACTGCAACCAAATCACATAGCCACATTATTTAACCATAACAAAAAGTACAGCAACTATAAAGCACTCATAAAGCACTAAACTATCAGGATCAAAGCTTAAACAATGTTGTGCACTTGAAACTAAGCTCTTGGCCACATATTAAATTAACAGATGCCTACTCCAATGACCAGCATCAGTGCATCAGTACTAGTAATTGGATAAAGAATGGCAATCACAAGAAGATAATCTAACTTGGACCAAACTACTACTAATTAAAAATACTGTGGGGCTACTACCAACTCATTTTAATAAACAGAACATAGAAAGCGCAGAATCTTACTTTCAGAGGACAGGCTAAGAACCTCCTGCCCGTGTCAAATCCCTCAAAGGCTACATGCCTCTCACATGGCAGCCCATGGTGCTGGCAGGGAACAATGGTTCCAGTCTCAATGCCCATGTAGTCTTGGTCTTCAATGCTGGCAGGGATCTGTGGTAGCAAAATGAACCAAAACCCCCCAAATCAAAGATCAAATCCCCAAAGCAGGAACACTAACCCTAACCCTAGCTAAACCACTAACCCGGTACAGCATGCTGTCGTCGTCGGAGGAGTTCATATACTGTAGGCTGGAGTAGTCGTCGCTGCTCTCATCCTCGTGGACCATGGCGCGGTGGCGGGGGGGGGGATGCGCGGCGGGCGGCGGCGAAGCGGCGAGCGAGAGCTCGAGCGGGGCGAGAGCTAGGGTTCGTGGGGAGTGAGTGAGTTGGGTTCGAGGGAGTTGGGTTCGACCAGGTAGACTGACCGAGCCGGTTCGGCGGTTGGTCAGCTGACTGGTGGGGCCGGGTTGTAAGATACAGCGTCAATACAGAGTTATACACGGCTTAGCCCGTATTGCAACGACTCGCCTCAAACGTGGTACTGACTTGCAAAAAATCTGAATAGTGGTACTGACCCGTTACAACTGCCCCAAGTGTGGTACTTCCCTGCAATTAACTCGGCTGTGCAAACGTCGATGGAGTTGAAATCCGAGTATCGTCGCTGGCTTTCCTCCCAGCAGTTAGGTTTAGGTATCCCAGGCGGCGGAGCGGACCACATCAGCGACCTTCCCGACGACCTTCTCCTCCTCGTGCTCTGCCGCCTCGGCTGCGCCGCAACCGCCGCGCGAGCCAGCGTGCTCTCCCGCCGGTGGCGCGGCCTCTGGGCCTGTCTCCACCGGATCGTCTTCCACGATGTTGTGTTCCACAAGCTCGAAGTTGTGCTTGATGGCTTATCTCCTGCTGTTTCAGTCCTTGAGATCCACTTCTCCAACTGTACCTGCAGCTGCGAGGCTTCCGGCGTCAGGTCGCTGCTGTGCGCCGCCACGCGGCTTGTGCCGCAGAAGTTCGTCCTCACCCTCCCTGGTCTCATCATACCTAATTCCAGCTGGGTCGAGCTGCCATGCTTCCATCATGCCACCTCCATTGTGTTCGACTCACCCAACTTATTCCTCCGTGTGCCGTCTGATGTCGAGTTCCCCACGCTTGAAACTTTCTCTCTCTTGGACTGCATGATCGACCACATTGACGACTTGCTCTCGCGCTGCCCGCGTCTGCGGGTGCTCAGGCTCAGGCGGACGCAATTTGGGTATGACGGCAGGAACATGAGGGTCCACTCGGCATCGCTAGAGGAGCTTGTCGCGGAGAATGTATGGATATGCAGTGTTGACATCTTCGCCCACTCGCTTAAGCAATTGGCGATGCCCATGAACACTTACGTCGAGCTCAACGTCTCCATCTTGGCACTATTGGTGGAGAAGATCTCGTGGCAGTGCTTGTTTGCATGGGTACCTGGGAAAATTGCTTTTTCTCCTTGGTGCCTTCATAGGTTGCTGCTAGAGACGGCTGAGAAACAGGGACAACCCACATCGTTACACATCCATGCCTCTACTTGCAATGTGTGTTTCCTCTAATTCTTAACGAAAAGTTGTAATAGAACCCGGGTGCCCCGACACCCTCTTATCTTGTTCGTTCAGTGAGTACAAGATTCGTGCTAGTCACTGTTCAACTGCAGACATTTTGCAGTATCAGCAGGCTTTTTTATGCAGACAAACAGCGTCGGCAGGTGAAATAGGTCTAGCAGGAGTAGGCACACTGTAGCACCATCACGTCAACTGCCCCTCTCGTACGCTGTGCACATCTCTCTCCACTCGCGTAAAGTTCTTCCCCAACAGCTATGTCAGGTCAGGACCTGTGTACTGTGATCACGAAATATTGCATCATTTTCTATTCACCCGGGCTGGGACTTGATGGTCATGAGACCTCTCTTCCTTTCTTCTTTTTTTAATAGTCAGGCTACAGCTCAGATGGGGATGGAGTAGCAGCCCAGATGGGTTGTCGATGTATATTTGGGAAACAGCCCACTAATTTATGACATTCATTTGCTTTAGTATTGTTGGCAGCCCGGGTGATTAGGATTTAAAAATATTGAAAACGTCACAAATAGCAGCAGACGCTTTTGCCTCTTTGACCGATGGACCTGGGAGTCTGCAGCAGCTCCCGAGCTGCACTGTTCGCAGCGATGTGTGATAGGACAAGGCACTGTTCGAGTTAGGATTACTATTTATGTGTTCTGCAAATTGCAATGGGGTAGCAGGCATGGTTCACATCTCGAGGGAAAGGAATCAGTGAGAAGGGTGAAGATAAGAGGGTGCCCCTACCCCCGGGAGTCAAAAGGCCGGTCTCAATTCTTAATTTACTCGAGCGAGTTGCTGACTAACTAAACTTTGTAAATGATACGTATTCCTGCCCAATTGTTTTTGAGCTACATCTAGAAACAATTGGGCATGCTTTTGGAGCATTCGTGTTTCATATCATTGGGATCAACCAGATTCGTAGTGCTATGCAGAGTCTTAAGGTCGTCCTATGGAGATCAAAGGTAATTTCATATTTTATTGTATTTATTCTATATAACCACTTGTGTAGTTATTACTATTTTCTGGCTGTAGGAAAAAGAAGGATGCCCAGTAAATTGTCCTTGTGATCCCGTGAACTGAAAAACCCAAACTATTGCCTTGACTGCTCTCGAAGAAATGGAAATCTATGCGAAAATTCAAATCTGAGCCCGAGCTCCTCTGCACCTGCGCTCACGAAAAAAATCAAAATAAATACTAGAAAAATTAAAAAAAATCCAAAAAAAATCTGGGTGGTAGACAATTTGATGCGTGAGGTACGCTCCAATTTTCAAAATATTTGGACTTCTGCACAGCTCTCAGCAAAAAAAACAAATCGGAGGTCTGTAAAAATGTGTACTGTTTATATACTGTTTTGGTCTGATTTGTCTTTTTTTCTGAGAGCTGCACAGAAGTCCAAATGTTTTTAAAATTGAAGCGTACCTCACGCATCAAATTCTCTACCACCCTAATTTTTTTTAGAATTTTTTAAATTTTTCTGAATATTTACGAAATTTTTTTCGACCGGGTGCAGATGCACCCGGGCACCGAAACGCCGCTCTCAAATCTATGGCTTCATGGGAGAGGATCACGAGTTTGATTTCTTGAAATTGGTAATAAAGTCCGCACGGCTGCACCAATGATTAAAAGAGTGATTCTGAGGTTGTCACATGAGGTATCATCGAGTCGCGATGGATACACAAAAATATGCAACATGGTTAGGGTGTATGCTTCCGTGGAATGTCGTGTTTATCTTAGCTCAGGTGAGGATGTGTCGTGCATGCATCACTAGCATGCTCATTTTTTCGATAAAAGATGGATTTTATTTGCTCAAAATAAAGCATCAATAAAATATAAAACATGATAAACACACACCCGACCTCTGCATAGCTAAGATGTACACAGCCAACACCAACACACACACAAAAACACGCCGACAACTAGCAAAGTCATATAAGACCAAAGCTATTTTGTACGTACGCGAAGAAAATAAATAACCCCAAAGCGATCAGATCCACGATCGGTAAACTACAACAATGACCATATCCGCATCAACCATCTTATGACACCAATGACAACGAGATTCTTCAACAGCAACGCCTTCAAGAAGGGAGTGGCGCTCAAGCGCCGCCTTCACCGGATCCAACGACCATGTCCAGAATCTAAGTTTTCACCTTGAAGAATTAATCTGAGCATATCCGAGCAATGCCTTCAACAAGGTAACGATGTAAATAAAACGTCGCCATTGTCAGGTATAACCAAGTCGGTTCAGACCTAGGCTTTCACCCCGGAGCTCGAGACCGGGTACCCGTGTAGCACCACCACCGTTGTAGTCACTTGTGGTGTCGCCACCACTTTTACGCGATCCCAACAGCTAAATGCGATATGCGATCATCACGCTGCACAACCATCCCTCTGCGTCAAGCCATCATCTGTAGTTTGCATCTCACCGTCGAAGTCACTCACCGGATCTGAAGAGACGAACTCTCGTGAGGATCTTTCGGTGACAACCGCTGACGTGGAGCCGTAGGAAGTGACTGTAGCACTCTACAACCACCACCACCTGGCCAATCAGATCCACATCATCACCCGCAAGCCCACCAGATCTCACAACCATGCTGGCTCTCCGACATGCCCTGTTCCGATCGATGGACCAGCAGAAGGGGCCTATGGTGTCTGTAACACCCTTGTCACCCATTGGCTGCATGCCTGATAGGAACCGAAGTTGGCCATCCAGCCACTGCGCGCCCCAGGCAGCAAGAAGCACATGCTCTGTTGCGCCGCCGTGGGGAGTACGAGGCCGCACAGCTCGCAGTATCACATGCAGCAGGGTGCAGCGGCCAGCCTGCCGGAGGCTGCCGCCACCAAGTTACAAGTCCACCAAAAATCAGCCACTTCGAGTCTTCCGATGGCCTCGCCGACGCCGGCGCCGGCTAGGCTTTGCCCGGCGACGCCCTCCGACGCCGGTGAGGGGAGAGGAGCCGACGGATGCCCTGGGCCGCCGGACTCGTTGGAGTCGCACGGGAGCGAGATGCCGAGATCCACTTTTTACGGCCTCCCGGTGCTCATTCAGTTGACTAGCATGATCATAGGGGAAATAATACTAATTGTTATTTCTTTTAAGTTTTCTCAAAATATGCAGTTAAGTCGTTAGTGCGTTTTCATTTTGTGAACTGTCTCTAGGTTGGTTGAGCATGTATCCTAGTTACTGCTCTATTTCTGCTGAAGTTGTTTGCATACCTCTTATCTGTATGAAAAATTGTAAATGGAAGTTGAATGGTGGAGTGGGTTGATTTCAAGAATCACGCTGAATGGTGGAAGTTTGCATACCTATTATCCTAGTTACGCCTCGTGTCTACTTGCTATTTAAACGTGACTAGATGCCTGGCAAGAACCAGACCACACATCTGCTCTCCATCTCCTCCTTGCACCACACTCTCCATGTCATCCGATGAGCAAAAAAAGGAGTTCGGCATCAAAGCTGGCTGGGTGGCCTGTCGAGCGCACCGGATACAGGCCGACGCACTCCAGGCAACTCGTTGCTCAACCTCTCTTGCCGATCCAGGCCGGCACCACCATGGGCGACCAGGGCCGGCCCTGTGTTTCCGGAGGCCCTAGGCGAACTCGACGACATGGGCCCCTATGTCCTAAGTCCTAAGACAATATATATGTATGCGTGTGTTATATATATAACTTATTAAAAATAACTTTCAATCACACATCTTTAGTTTAAAATATGAGTATAATAATTCAAATGACTCCATCGAGAACAATAATAACCAAATTCGAACTGACTCCATAAAAAAAATGGTACTAAAAAGATCGCAAAATGAAACTAACATACATGATTACCTCAAATAAGAACGAAATTACACTGACTCCATCGCCCGCTAGAATTTTTAGATCACTTTCTTTCTTTTTCCTCCCTTTTTCAGATCAAAAGAGCATACAAAAAATTAGAATTTATAGATCGGATGATTGGAACCCTAGACATGTTACATAGAATGACAAAAAAATGATAGATTGGATTACAATACGTACATACTAGATAAAGAATAAATAAACTACTGAGATTGTCAAATTGAGGTTTGGGGATGGACAGGAACATGGACACGTACTTCTTGACTTCCAGTCGGATGCGTACTTGTATAGGTATTGCCGTATTGCCGCGGTGCCGGATGCCGGATGCCGGATGGCCGATTGGCCGGGCTGCCGCCTGCCTGCCGGACTGTTGTGTGGCGGCGACGACGAGCCAGCGAGGCGAGGGCGATGCGGCAAGGGCCAAGGGGCAAGGCGCCGAGCGAGCGAGAAGGCCGACGGGCGGGCGAGGGCGACGAACCTACAAAGGAAACGTCGAAACGAGCGTGAGTCACGGCGCCGCTTTGCCTACGCGTATCCATCAGCGATCGCTAGCTAGCTATATCTAGGCCGCCTAGCCCATCCTATTTTTTTTCTTTAATTCATTTGTAATTTTTTACTTGATTTTTGCTGGGCTATAGTATATGTATATACTCCATCATGTGCCTCCCCCCCCCCTCGCCTGGGCCCTGGGCCGTCGCCCCGTCGCCCATGCCCCAGGGCCGGCCCTGTGGGCGACGTGCGGCCTCTATGCCAGCTCGCGGAAGAGCAACTCTCTCCCTTGCCCGCGCGCTTTCCTGCCCGAACCCAGCTGCCCAGCTTCAGAGCATCAACGCCACATTCATACTGGACCGGAGAGGATGCGGTCTCTCACTGGAGCCGACTGAAGCGCGTTGTTTGCTGTACGCCTACTACACACGTCTTCTCTCTGCATTGACATGGCATCCATCTGCCAGCCTACGTCCATTAAACTCGCGCATGTGTCTAGAAAAATACTCCGGCCACACGTCCGTCCGCGAGCCGGCAAACATTAAACCTACTCCAGTTGGCGCCTCGCATCAGCCCGCTATTTAAACGTGACTGGCAAGAACGGCACCACACCTCCGCTCTCCATCTCCTCCTTGCACCACACTCTTCATGGCATCCGGCGAGCAGAAAAAGGAGTTTTCCGACATTAAAGCTGGTTGGGTAGCCCGTCGAGCCAACCTGATACAGGACAAGCAACTCGTTGCTCCAGGCTGACGCGCGGAGGACACGGAGGAGCCTGCCGGCATAGCATCGTGGAGGACGTGCACGATATTGTGTTGTCGATCTCCGCCTGCGCCATCCGCCGCGAGCATCGGCGGTACCTCGCCCTCTAGGCGGAGAAAGAAGCCGCCATCATGGAGATCAACGATGCGGCCGCCGCGCCCACTGCTGCCACCACTAGCGAGCAGGGGCGGAGCCAGGAAATTCGGTTAATGGGTTCGCTCATTAGCTAGTTATGAGGACTTTTGTATAATTTAATTGATTGTAAAGTCTATTTTTATGGTGTGTTATCATAGGAGTACATCAACCCAAGCGCAACAAGTAGAAATATCATATCGGTTTATCAAATATAATGGTTACATTAAAAACCGGAGAATGTAAGACATACCTGTTAGATAAAATTGTAAAATTGTGTGCTTACATATTACAAATAGAGTCGTGCAAAAATAACTTCAGAGCTTCAGATGACAATTCTCATCTTGCTGGTAACATTGAAAATGAATGACAAGTTAGTTCGACAAGTACCATAAAAGCGAAAGAAGCATGTAAAGTCACTTCCCTTCAGAGTGTCCCCTTTTGATTTTTCATCATCTGAAATTGATAAGGAAAACATCATTACTGATGATAAAAAACATATGTTTCTTCACATAATTATTCATGAACTACTCACTCATTTTATTGTGCAACTTTTTTTGGACCACATTCATAGCTGGAAAACATCTCCCCACTCATTTTGTGGAAAGTAACAACTTTTTATTGCTAAATTGCAAAAAGCTATTAATTTATCTTTGAATAGAAGGGCTTGGGAGATTACTTGCGGAGAAACGTAATTACATGCACTTTGTTAACCGGCCAATGGGTCCTGAAGTGACATTTGAAGCATCATTATATGAATCTAGTGATCCACTCCTCTTTGAGAAATATCGCTCCATAACCTAGGTCAATCAAAGTACAGGAAAAGCAATTGGCAAACTAGGGCAAAGGGTAATACCATACATGCACAGGGATGATTTGATCTTATTACCTTCAATTTTTACTTCAATTGCCGGACGTTCTAGAGAACTTGTTGCCTTGCCGCTGCCGATCGGGCGCCGTCATGGGTGAAGAGAGAGACGAGAGACAGAGGCAGTTGCCGAGTTGGGGAGAAAAAGTTGGGAAATCAGAGGCGTGTGGTGTATGGCGTACGTGACATGGAATCGACGGCCTGCTGCGTAGATGGCATCACATTTATTTGTGGGCTCCTTTTATTTTCGCGAAATAGTTGTGGCCTATTTGTGGGCTACTTGATTATAAAATTTTAATGGGCTGAGATGCTTGTGGCTCGTGCGTGACTTGGATGGGTTCAAACGGTGAATCCGTATTGGGTTCATACAAGTGACTATGCGTATATATGTACGTAGTGTGAGAAAATCATTGGGTTCACTTGAACCCAATGCCTACACGTTGGCTCCGCCTCTGCTAGCGAGGAATAGTAGACGGTGGGAGCGCGCAGCCGCTTGGGTCCCAAGAAGGCCATCACCACCGGCATAGCTGGTGACATTTCCCTCTTCACGGGGGCGTAGGATACGATAATTGCCGTCCCCCACCCCCACCCCCTCCCCCGGCCCAAAAACCAACTTCGATCCGTCCTTCGCGGAGGCAGAGGTTATTGTTCCCTCCTGCTGAAGCATATACCTCACGGGCTCACGGCAATTCGATGAGCGGTGTCATCGGACATGTGAAAGACATGTCGTGGGAATGGGGCTCCGCCGCAACCAGTGATAGACTAGGTTAGAATAGACTAGTCTAGTCCGTTATAATTTAGTTGAAATATGTCCGGGATGTAAATATTTTCATCCACTTTATATGAAGATCATCCGGTTTGCATGTAATACGCCCAATTAGTTAAAATACGGTTTGAAATGTATGCGGCTACGATTGGATGATTGGCTCCCGCAACCGTTTTCGCGGACTAGTCACCCGGTCCGCAGTGGGATGTGGTGTCTGGTTTGGGGGTCAACATTGAAGTTATTGAGCTCAGCCAATGTTCATTTGTTGAAGTGTCGAAGTTAGCGTGTTCAAGGCTTCAAGGCCTCAAACAATGTTTAATTGTCAAAGTTAGTATGCTCGACCTATCTCAGTCATGTACCCCATGTTATTGTGTTAATTCTATAATATTATTGCTTTTCACTGTTTCATTTCATTTGGATTATTATGTGCTACTTCCCAGAAATTAGATTAAGCGGCAGAGAATGTTCACTTCATAGCTCTTCATTTTGATGCTTACATAAACAACATGAGATCTCTGGTTAGCTCACTCTATTAACTTGCAGTTGTGCTATCATTCTTCTCTTCTCATAACATTGCAGCCTTATATGGTGAGCAAAAATGCGTCTGTATTTTCCCAAGTAATTATTCCTTTTGCTCAGTTTTTACAGATTATATAACTGCATTGATGAA
The DNA here is from genome assembly GCA_032464435.1 of Aegilops umbellulata. Taxonomy (NCBI): domain Eukaryota; kingdom Viridiplantae; phylum Streptophyta; class Magnoliopsida; order Poales; family Poaceae; genus Aegilops; species Aegilops umbellulata. Next base: position 433,026,886 of record CP136059.1, on the reverse strand, counting down.
CGAAATCACTAGTTGAGGGGTACCCCTAGAGCGCATCTAGGCGAGGCTGTGCCTCGATGTTCGTTAACGCCATATATATTCTCCATGCCGCTGTCAGGAGACTGGGTAGCGCTGCTGCTCCACTTGGTAGTCGTTCCGGCCGGTGAGGTACAGGTATGGCCCCTCCGGATCATGCTGCCTCATCAGCTTGGCGAGCAACCCGTCGAGTGCGCACCTGGTGACGGACCTCTCAGACCTGGTGGAGGGCCTGCGACCGGCTGAGCAGTGGTGGAGCGCTGTCCCTGTAGAGCCAGCGGAGAGAGGAGAGGAGCCGGCAAGGGGAGGAGCGAGGCCGGCACAGCCGCTGTTGATGTTGTGGAATAGGAAGGTGCCGAGTCGCTGATCCGTTAATTTCAGATCAGGAGGTTTTTTCCTTTTCCTTTTCCTTTCAAACTTCAATCCATAGCAATGGCGCAACAACAAAAAAACCAGATCATGACTGACACAGCTACTGAATATAACTTCTGACCTTTTTAGAAAAGACAATTGAATATAACTAGCCTACAGCTCCAGTGTACTGCTAAAACAATGGCTCTTTTGAAAGCTTGCACCAAACAGACAACTTCCAGAAACCGAATCAAATTATAGGGTCCGTCTATGTCACATCTAGATGTGAGATAATATCTCACATCTAAGTATTTTTTGTCCTATTTGTTTGATTTTAATTTGTCAAAGCCCAAAACTACAAACTACCTCGTCGTGCGTCCGCCTTGGTCACCAGCCTATACGCAAATCTGGTCACCGGCTCCCCTCGTAAAAAATAAACTGGTTTCTAGCTACCCGTACAAGGAACCTTATTGCTAGCTTTTTCTGAAAAACAAAATGATCGCTAGTGCTGAATCTGACTTGTTAGCTTTTGCCTCTGATCATTATACATTTACAAGGACATCTTCCATAGCTAGCTTCTAGGCTACCAACGATTTATTTTATTTTTTGCCTTTTGGTTTTTGCGTTTTTCACTATTATATTTTATAATTACTTTTCAGTAAAGAACAAAATTTCATCAACACATATTTCAAAAACATGTTCACGAATTTACATAAGTTTTTTCAAATTATAAAAAATGTAACGAATACCAAAAATGTTATAATATATGGTGAACAATGCTTTAATATATGATGATCATTTTCTGAATACACACTAATTTTTTTCCAATACACACTGAATATTGTTTTTTATGTACATGAACTTTTTAATATACGATGAGCTAAAAGTGAACTTTTTATATACATTGAACCAAAAGCGAACAAGAAAAAAACAGAGAAAATAGATAAATAACAGGAGAACAAAAAATAAGCACATTTTGATTTGCTTTAAAAAAAATTGATCAACATGAACAATTTTAGAAAAATGAACTAATTTACAAATTTGAAACATGTATTGAAACTTGTGAATTTATGAACAAACAAAAAATTATCAGAATATGAAAAAAATGAGATCAACTTTTGAAAAATAGAAAAATAAAAAGGAGATGAAAAACAATGAAGAAACATGATAAATAAAAAAGCAGAAAGAACATGAAGAAAATGAAACAAAACAAAAGAAAGGTATCCTAACTACTTGGGCCGGCTCGTCTGCAGTTTGTTCGCTGACTAGGGTGGACTTGAAACTAGGAGAAAAATATTGGACCCCAATGGCAAGTCGAGGGTGGACTCTCAATTGGGAACAAAAAAGGTCGGGCCCCAGTTGCGAGTCGAGTTTGGACTTGCAATTGGGGACGAAAATGGTTGGACCCTAATTGCGAGTCAAGGGTGGACTTGCAGCTGGGACTAGAAAGGGTCGAGCCCCAGTTGCGAGTCGACGGTGGACTTGCAACTGGGGAAAAAGGTCATCCCCAGTTGCGAATCGAGGGTGGACTCGCAATTAGGACTAAAAAATGTCGGGCACCAGTTGCGAGTCGAGGGTGAAGTTGCAACTCAGAAAAAAGGTTGAGTTGTAGTTGCGAGTCGAGGGTGGACTTGCAACTCAGACAAAAAATGTTGGGCCCCAGTTGCGAGTTGAGGACGAACTTGCAACTCAGACAAAAAAGGTTGGACCCTAGTTGCGAGTCGAGGATGGACTTACAACTCAGACAAAAAAGGTTGGGCCCTAGTTGCGAGTCTAGGACGAACTTGCAACTCGGACAAAAAAGGTTGGACCCTAGTTGCGAGTCGAGAGTGGACTTGCAACTCGGACAAAAAAGGTTGGGCCCCAGTTGCGAGTCGAGGACGCACTTGCAACTCGGACAAAAAAGATTGTGCCCTAGTTACGAGTAGAGGGTGGACTTGCAACTCGGACAAAAAATGTTGGGCCCTAGTTGTGAGTCGATGGTGGACTTGCAACTTGGAAAAAAAAGGTCTAGCCCCATTTGCGTTTAGAGTGGACTTGCAACTAGGACAAAAATGGTTTGGCCAGAGTTGGACTTGCAACTGGAAAGAAAAGGCCGGACCCCAGTTCTGTGTCGAGGGTGGACTTCCAATTAGGACAAAAAATATTAAGACCCAGTTGCGAGTTAAGAGTGCAATTGCAACCAGGAAAAAAAAGGTCAGGCCCAGCTGCGACTCAAGGGTGGATTGCAACTGGGACAAACAAGGGCCAGGACCGAGTTGCAAGTCAAGGGGGGTATTGCAACTGGGACAAAAAGGTTCGGTCCCTAACTGTGAGTCGAGGGTGGACTTGCAAATAGAAAAAAAAAAGTCAGGCCCCGTTGCGAGTTGACGATGGACTTGCAACTAAGACAAAAAAATTTCAGGTCCTAGAGTCGAGAGTGGACTTGCAATTGGGAGGAAAATATGTTGGACCCAAGTTGCGAGTCGAGGTCGGACTTGCAACTGGGACAAAAAAAGACCGGGCCCCAGTTGCGAGTCGGGGGTGGACTTGCAACTAGGACAAAAAAATGGCAGGTCCTAGTTGCGAGTCAAGGACGGACTTGCAAATGGAATAAAAAAGAATGGGTCCCAGTTACGAGTCGAGGGAGAACTTGCAACTAGGACAAAAAAAGGTCAGACCCCAATTATGAGTTGAGGGCCAACAAAAGCGGAGTCGAATAGGCCTAGGCCAACAACAGGATACACAATAAACAAACAAGAACAAGGGGGCGGAAGGTAGATCTTGCAGGAAGATGAAAAATAATTCAAATGGTGAATTTAAAAAGTACTTATAAAATTTTAAAAAACCATGGATTTAAAAGACTAAAAAAGAGAAAAAAACAAAAGTTTAAAAAGATGGGACCTCTATTGCATGTCAGTGTGTGGTTGGACTTGCACCTAGAACAAAAAATGGACTGGGCCTCAGTTAGGGATAAGTAGACAAAACATAACAAGAAGACACAGGAATACATCATCTAACGCCGGGAGATAAAAAGTTTACGCGAAAATTACAACAACAAGATGCAACAGTGACTAGTTGCATGACAAGGGTACACTTGCAACATAATTAAAAAACATATTGGGCCGAGTTGCATCTTGGTGGTTTACTTGCAACTGCGACAATAAAAAAAGACGAGCTCGAGTTTGCATGTCGATGGTCGACTTGTAACTAGAATAAAAAATGAAAAGACGAACCCAGTTAGGAGTACACTTGCAGGAAAGACCAAAACGGTTTGGACCCAGATACATGTCGGTGATCGACTTGCAACTGGAACAAGAATAATAAAAAGACACAAGGTTCTTACATATTAGGGTTAGACATGAGAAAAAAATAAAAACAAGAAATTGGCCTCATTGTACTGTTTAGAAACTTGGCCGGGTCGCCTCTACTTCTTAGACAAAGAGCAATGGGATAGAGAGAGAGCGAAGAAACAGAGCCGACGAGCCAGCAGTCAGCTCGTCTCTCCAACTTATACAGACAACACTTATCTTTAAGTACAACATAGAAAAAAGACCACGAAAAACGGCCCAAAAAAGAAAGACGCATGGTGTGATGGGCTGTAAAATGAAGAACAGACGAGCGACACCGAACGCGCGGGACAAAACAACCCCGATCAAAGAATTACACAAAATTTATATAGATAAATTAAATGGACTCAAACTTAGATGAGACATCACACTCATCTATATGAGTTGTAGCAATTTCGATACATGATTTACTATTCCGTGGACACGTTGCATAGATGAATACAAATCAAAACAACCAAAAATATGCACAAACAATCATATGGTAATACACGTACAAAGGAGATTCCTGCACACGTCATCTAATATATACACATATCACAGTATCAAAGGTGGAGAAAGAAGAAATGAAAAAAAAGACAAAAAATACCTCACAAACTGCAACGGCTGCAGTGTATCGAGACAATACAACAATAGACAAAAGAAGGAAAAAAAACAGAAAGGAAAGGCAGCCCACGCTAGCACACACGGGCTAGCCCACGCTGGCACGCTGCATGCGGGCTGCGCGAGCGCACACTACAAATCCCCAGATCGCACAATCAAACGCGAACAAATCGTGAGATCATCGGTACACGAATTTTAAAGACAAAACAAATCCAACGATGGTGGATTTAGATGTGAGATAATTATTTCACATCTAGATGTGAAATAGCAAATCTGTAAATTATAAGGCGTTGGTCATCATGTGAATGGATGAGCACATGGGGGTTTAAGATAAAACACATGATTCCACAGAAGGATAGGCCCCGAAGATGTTGTATATTTTTGTGCATCTGTTGTTACTCGCAGTTGCAGAGGCCTCATGTGACAGCTTCACATTCATTCTTGTAAGCATTGGCGCACATTCGAATATCAGTTTTAAGAAATCAATCTCATGTTCGCCTCCTTCGAATCCGTGGATCTCCACTTCTTCAAGAGCAGTCAAGAAGATAGTCTGGGATCTCCAATTTGTGGGATCACAAGGACAATCTGGTGGGCATCTATCTTCCACCTAAAACGACAATCTATATGTGAATTACTTACTAGTATAATGCATTAGCGAGATATATAATCGGGGCAGAGAATTACCATCGATCTCTGTAGGAAGATCTTAAGCATCTGCACATCATTACGAATTTGGTCCATCCCAAAGAGATGAAAAACCAATGCTCCATAAACATGCCCCCTTGTTTTGAGATATAGCTCCAAAACAGAGAAGGCAACAACCATATGCTTCTCTATCTCCCGCGTAAACTTGACTGCTTCTCCGTGTAAAATACGGGAACGCTGAAAAAAAATTGGCAGGAAACTGATATAGACATCTAAGTGACTCAATCAAACTAGAAAGAAAAGGAAAAAAGACGAAATAAAATGCTTGCACGAATCTTAGCATAAACTCAATGGCATAGGACTTAAGATGCACAATACTTAGAGCACATCTAGATGTGCTTTAGCAAAACTGATATATAATTCAGGAAATGCAGTTTAATCGTAGCTTGAAGTAAATAGAGGAGGAGAAGGGACGCACGGTGCACGCATGAATGTGCAGCGAAGGGAGTTGTCCTTGTCTCTGTGCCGTCTGCAGCCTCAGCTGCTCGAGCCGCCAAAGACCAAAGGCAACATGCCAGCCGGTATAGCGGCACTACCAGGAGACCTTCTCCAACATTGGTGCCAAAACAGAGATGGTGACCTCCGAGTTTGAGGCCATTAAGGATATGGTCAGTTGCTTAAGCGAGGGGGCAAGAATGTGGACATGATGTATTCATGATCCCTGGTCTTGCACGACAAGCTCCTGCAGCGACGCCGAGTGGACAGTGAGGTCTTGTTTGCGAGACCAAAGACACTTTATCTTGAGCCTGAACATGCGCAGGCGCGGGCAGCAGGAGAGCAAGGTATCAAGGTTGACAAGGCAGCCTGAGAGGGACAGCGTCTCAAGCGCGGGGAACTCGACTCCCGTTGGCACCCGAAGGAATAAGAAGCGCGATTTCAGCACGATCGAGGTGGCGCGGTAGAAGCATGGTAGTTCGGCATTGGTCGAGATGCACTGGAGGTGGAAGACGAACTTCTCAGGTGCGAGACGAGCGGCGGCGCGCAGCAGCGAATCGACGACAGCGGGGTCGGGCCAACGATCCTCTGGGATCTGCCTCTGCGGGACTCGGATTTCGAGGAGGGAAACCGCAGGAGTGTCCATGCGGCCGAGCGCTGCTTCAAGAGTAGGCAACGCGACGTCGTGGAAGACGATCTGATTGAGTCGGGTCCAGAGGCTGCGCCATCGGCGGGAGAGGACACCGGTGCGCGCGGCGGCAGCAGCGCAGCGTAGGCCGGCTAGAACGAGGATGAGCAGGTCGTCAGGCAGGGCGCTGATGTGGTCCTCCCTCTGCTGATGGGAGGAACGCAGCCTATGCCCTGATCTCAACTCCATTGGAGCTTGGTGTACCAATGGCTCGAACTTGTCGATCGTCTTATTCCCGGGAGTGTGGATCGAGAAATAGTATCTCGTCTCTGCCGCTCGGCCGCTGCAGTTCCCTAGGGCGTTGGTACGCTAGGGTTTAACGGTGGTGCATATGTTTGCCTAAAAAACAGAAAAGCGCATATTGTGTCCGGAGACTAGAAGTTGCAGATCGATGGTCCAGTTTTTTTTTTGTACGCTTCAAAAGTTCTATTTGAGTTTTGCTTGCTGTAGAAAAATAACAATTGTAGTGCTTAAGTTTTGTTTTGAGACACTATTGTAGATTTATTACTAGGAACCCTAGTGGAAAATATCCTGTGGAGCTTAGGCTCATGGACACCCCCTTATCTAGCCATCCAATTCTGCATCGCGATTCGTGCAAGTACTTTTCTCTTTTTTGTTTCTCCCACATAGTTTAACATATGAACTTCAAGCTTTTCAGCACAACAAAACATTCTTAATAGAATGTGGGAAAAAACTTTCAGATTTTTCCGTGCAACATAAATACTAAAAATAAGATTTTTTAATTAAAAAATCTCATTTTCTATATTTTTCTTGGACAAAAAAATCTGAAAGTTTTATCCCACATTGTTCGAAGAATGTTTTGTTGTCTTGGAAAGTTTCAAGTTCATTTGTTGTTTTGTTTCGAAGAAACAAAAAAGAGAAAGTTTTCATATACTATCTAATGTCAAAGGAATATGAGGTGTCCAGAAATGTTGGACACCTCATATTTCTGGACACCTCATATTCTTACCATCTAATGTTGCTTTGACATCCGTGCTACACAACTAACTTACTACTCTTTGTGATTTCTGGACACCTCATATTCAAACCCAACACATACCATCCTCTTTTTCTTTAAGAAGGGGAATATATTAATATCGCGAAGATACCAATTACACCCAGCCTCTACACCAACAAGAAGTCACAAAGACATTTAGGACGCCACACAACCCGAAAAGAAAAGAAAAAGAAAGGGAAAAAATGGCCTCGCCAAAGTGATCAACTCCTCTCAGCATGAGCACACAACCACCACCAAAGACAGCACCCGGAAAACATAAAAGGCCTCCAAAAGCGATGCCTTCAAGAAGGAGATAGTGCACAAACACCGTCGTCGCCCGATCCAAGATCATAGGTTTTCACACTGGAGAAAGACCCAGCTCTGAAAACAATACCTTAAAAAAGGCAATTGCTAGGCACAATCAATGAAGGCCAGACCTTAGGTTTTCATCCTGAAAGTCACGACCGACACCCGAGCGGCGCTACCAAAAATGAAATCCTGTTGTGTTGCTGCCTGATGATGACATGTACTTAGGGTAGGGTCTTAGGCCTAACCTAGACACCCTACCCAAGGACACTACCCTAGAGTCAAAGGCCTACAAGGTTCAACAGAAGATACCGACTGAAATCATCTTGAAGTGCAATCCACTCGACGGAAGATTCCACTCGGATATCCCAATTCCACTCGACCATGACAACTTCACTCGACCATACAAGAACCCACTCGGAGTACAGAGGGCTTAAAGTCATCCAGAGATGACAACGGTCAGGCATTCACTCCGTCGTCATAAAGACCATTTATTGCGGGCGTTGCCAGTAACGTTCAGGACATAACTCTCATTGAACCCCTGTGTAACTGATGGCTGCGAGGGGCCAAGCGCACTCTATATAAGCCACCTCTTCCCTCTGGCACAAGGGTTCGCACCCCTGTAACTATTGCACACATCCAATCGACCAGCCTCCATGGCACCGAGACGTAGGGCTGTTACCTCCTCCGAGAGGGGCCTGAACTCGTAAATCTGTGTGTACAACCTCGCCGTAGTTAGGACAAACTGCCCTCTCCAACATACCCCCTACTCTTACTGTCAGACTCATTCCCACGACAGTTGGCGACCACCGTGGGGCAGGCGTCTGAGCGACTTTCGGTGAGGTTGCAAGTTTCGATCTCCATCAACATGGTTTCCGGTGGTGGTTTAGCCCTAGGTCACGAGATCCGTTTCGGCACGCTCGTCTTCATCGCCGACGACTCTGCCTGGCTTCAGGAAGCCCCCCTCGACGCCGAGGCTCTCCCCATCTGCGGGGCGGCGCACTTTCACGCTAGTGCCTGTGGCGTCCTCCTGCGGCAGGCGTCGACTCAGTATCGATCAACTCCCACTGCGTCTTCATTCCCCGCCGTCCATCACCGGAAGCGATCCGTTCATTCATGGCTCCAGCGGTGGGTGAAGCACGCGGTGGCTCGTTAGTGGACCACCCCTCAAGTCATGGCAATTGAGCCCGATGAATCCCTTGAGCCCAATGAATCCCTTTATGGGTTGTTCGATCTGCTAACTGTCCATTCAGATACACTTTCCGAGTGCGAGAGCAACGATCCCGCGGCGGAAGTCCTCATGGTCGATTCCCGGTGCAGTCCGCCCGGATTTTGGCGCGGCGGCGGCGGCACCGGTGGTCCGTCGCGTGACCACGACGAGTATTACCCCCAAGCCCTCACTGCAGAGCAGAGGGAGGAGCGGCATCGCCGAAACGTCCAAGCCCTCCAGACCCCAATCGTTGGGGAGTCCTTCGAGGCTCGGGCTTTGGAGGCTGCGCGCTTAGCCACCCTGGCTGAGCGTACGCGTCGGGAGAGTCTTTAGCAAGCACTCGATGATCGCACCCGCCAGCATATTCCAGGTTCCAGTCGATGACCACGACAGCTGTTTCCAACTGAGCCTCGAGAAGAATGTCAGGTATATCGTACCCCGATCCAGAATGCTGTAGCAGCTGCACGTATAGCAGTTTCAATTCAGCCGCCCCGTTTAGAAGCTGGTAGAGGTTTGCAGCAAATTCGGGCACTGCTCAGAGCGACCGAGGAACATAACTCGGCTGTTTCTCAGTCGCACAACAGGATTCATAGCTGGTCTGTTGTGGCAGACACGGTTCAGTCGGCACATAGTCCAAGGTTGCCTCTGCGGCGTGAAGACCGTGGTTATCGTCAGGACCAATACCTTGGTCGAGGACACAGACAGTTTGATCCTCGATACCACTATGATCACCACCGTCGAGTGCCTATTCCCCCTCCGAGGGGTGGTTCGTACACGCCCTGGTGGTATGATGACAGGCGCCCATACGGTGATGAGCGGAGAATCCCAGTCGACCCAAGAGAGCCTGGGTTCGATGCGAGGTCTGTCCTTGTACAGGGCCTGGTTGACAGAGGCAGAGCTAATAGAGAAGGGCTGGACAGGGATCGTCCGAGTGGAAATAGGGCGTTAATTTCTAAGCCCGAATGTTTCAGCAGAGCCATTCGAGCGGCCGAGATCCCGCCCAACTTTAGGTTGGCTGCAGGAGTGAGCAAGTTTACTGGCGAGTCGAAGCTAGACGCATGGTTGGAAGATTACCGAGTGGCAGTGTAGATTGGAGGAGGCAACGATGATGTAGCCATGAAGCACCTCCCCTTGATGCTTGAAGGTTCATCCAGAGCTTGGTTGAATCAGTTAGCTCCTGGAAGCATATTCTGTTGGGAAGATTTAGCCCGAGTGTTTATCAAGACATTCGAAGGCACTTGCAAACGTCCCACTGGCCTGTCTGAGTAGCAGCACTGTGTTCAGAAACCGAATGAAACCTTGAGGGATTACATCCAGCGGTGGACTACACTTCATCATCTGGTGGAAAATGTTTCAGAGCATCAGGCCATCTGCGCTTTCAAGGAAGGTGTACGGTAGAGAGAGCTCACGCTGAATTTTGGTCGCTCCGGGGCCATGTCTCTCAATCGGATGATGGAGATAGCCACTCGGTATGCGAATGGCGAAGAGGAAGACCGACTCCGCAATGGCAAGGGGAAGCCAGTCGACCAGGACACCGGAGGTGGAGACAGTCGGAAACAAAAACGCAAGGCCGAAGCCACTGGTCAGTCCGAGGCAGCAGTAGTGAATACCCAAGCAAAATTTAAAGGAAAACCCAAGGGGCCGTGGGTGCCCAAAAAATTGAAGGATCAGTCCGGCCAGGACGTCTTGGATTTGCCGTGTCATATTCACACAAAGAAGGATGAAGAGGGTAGCTTGATTCTGCCCAAGCATACCACTCGACAGTGCAGACTCCTGATTCAGCAGTTCAGAGAGGGTCAGCCCAGTGAAAAAGACTCTGATAAGGATGAAGATAAGGAAAAAGATGATGGTTACCCGAAGGTCAATGCTATCTTGGTAAGTTTTGCTGATGTCGAGAGCAAAAGTCGACTGAAAGTCATAAACAGAGCAGTGAACATGGTTGCTCCCGCAACTACGACGTACCTGAAGTAGTCGAAAACTCCCATTACAATCGACCAATCAGATCACCCCGCGCACGTTGCTACCCCGGGGCGGCAAGCGTTGGTGGTCCAACAGCCGTTGGGGGCGCCCGACTGACTAAAGTCCTCATGGATGGAGGCAGTGGTTTGAACATTCTATATGTTGAGACCCTCCAGGGGATTACTTTTTCCTCAGTTACTTAGGCATCATAAGGCATGTCCCTATTTAAATTTTCTCGGGCACTGAGATGAGATGAAATTAAGTTCGCAAGTTACATGGCATTAGAAAGTTTTTTAACCCTCATACAGGAAAACATTTGAGCCATAATCACAAATCATGGATGCTAAAGAACAAAGAAGAAAGAGAGATAGAGAGCGGTATGCACGGATGACCAATGAAGAAAGGCATGAGTCTAAGGAACAAAAAAGAAAGAGATATAAAAAGCAGAATGAACGCATGACCGATGAAGAAAGGCAGGATAGACTCAAAAAACGCCGTGAAGCCTATCATCAAAAAAAATGCAGGAAAGACACCAGAACAGAAGGCGGCAAAATGTGCACAAGAAAAACAAAAATACGCCAACATGAAGCCAGAACAGAAGAAAGCAAGAATAGAACAAGTTGAAGCTCGTCATCAATTGACACGCATCACACCATCCAAAGATTCGATTGCAATGGAGAACCCTGGATATATCGCAACCGAACAGGAGGTTAGTACTCGTAGGGATAATGTGGCAGCAGGAAAAAGGCAAACATTGCTACACGGTCGTAACAAAGAATTCACGAGAAGACGGAAGCAAAATGTTTCCCTATCATCAAAATAAGATGCATCCATGACAGAAACCTGCGACAAAAACAATGAACCTTTAGAGCAGCCACAAGTCATGACTTACGGTAATAGTCCCGATTTTATACTCCCATCCAAGTAAATACAAATCTGTCTATACAACTAACCATCTATTCTTGACATACATCCCCTCCTCAATGTTTCCAAGCATCAGAGAAACAGATGCACCAACACAATCAATATACCATGACGATCATAGTAAAGTAGCTTTGTGGCCAGAGATCCCCTCCTCAATGCTTCCAACAACCAAAGAATTGGATGCACGAATAGAATCATTCTGCAATGATAATAGCGGTCAGGTTATAAATTACATGTAAATAGTTTTGTATACAAACATTTTATATACATAGGAATAAAAAATTATTATTACACACGTAATGATCGAATCATATATGAGCAAGAACCAACCATTAAGGAAATAGATGCGGCAGTAAAATCAATCTACAATGAGGATCACGGTAAGGTTATCAATTCCATGTATGTTCTTAGGCAATAAAACAATACATATAATAAAAAATTACAACACAGGTAATGATGGAGTCATATTTGAAGAAGACACAAATGAAGATGAATACATGTTCACCCGTGAAGGTATGCTTAATACAATTAAAATAAATTTGCAAAATTATAATACAACTTACTAAATTTAATATTCTGCATATCAAACCAGAGTGGGACAGAGAAGTGCAATTGAAATAATAGAAAACGAGGAAGCTCACAACCCTGATCCATATGATTTCATCTACAGCAACATACCAACAAGCACAAACGTGCTCAAAAAAGAAGAAAATTGCCTTTTCTGCGGTGAAACCAAATTCAACTATGAAACTAAGGGATTATGCTGCAAAAAAGGGCAGATAAGACTAGCCAATCCAGATACACCGCCTGAACTCATGAGACTTTGGACAAGCAACGACTCTGATGCAAGACATTTTCGGGAAAATATAAGATTTTTCAATGGGCACTTCTCATTAACTACTCTATACTGCCAACTCGATAGAGACACACACTGGTAGAAAAAAGCCCTTTAGTCCCGGTTCGCAACAGCCTTTAGTCCTGGCTGTGCAACCGGGACTAAATATGCGCGACTAAAGACCCCCCCCCCCTTTAGTCGCGCCTCTTACGGACCGCGACTAAAGGATTTAGTCCCGGTTCTTGTGGCTGACCGGGACTAAAGGCCCGTCCACGTGGGCGCCCGTGGTCCATCGGGGCGGAGGACCTTTAGTCCCGGTTCTCGTGGCCAACCGGGACTAAAGGCCTCCTCCGCAGGTTTAGGGTTTCAGCCCCCCTAAACCTGATTTCTTTTTAATTTGTAGTGTTTTATTTTATTTTTGATGAAGTTTCAGTACACATATTCTACGCTACTATATACATGCATATGAAATTTCAAACAAGAAGAATTCAAGAGGAATATATAATATATATTCAATCTCGGGTGACCATATACAACTTCGAACAAGTTTCCATACACAATTAGGATGGATGACCATATACAACTTTGAACAAGTTTCAATCTCGGGTATGCATATAAATTTCTTCGTCCTCGGTATAGTGTTCTCCTTTAGGATTGATGACTTCCCTCATGAAAAATCCTGCTAATTCTTCTTGAATTGGTCGGAAGCGATCTTCTGGACTAAGCCTCCTCCGCAAGTTATCCGTCGCGTTCCGCACGCTATCTGATGCCTTCCGCTCAGTGGTGTGTCTCCGGATGTTCTCACAAACATAGTATCCACATAGATTGGTCCCCGGTGGCTGCTTATCCACATTAACTAACCTTCTGAAATCTAGCTCATGTTTGAATTCACCGACAATTTCTTGTGAGAACCGTCTCCAAACCCTACAGGGCAAAGAAAATTAAATGAATAAGGGAGTTATTAGTTACTTGATATTAGGAAATGAACGAAAGAGACTGATCGATATAGAGCTCAAATGATTGAAAATAATTACTTTTGCAGCATTTTTCTCATGTCGGCCCAACGCTTTGGATCCGAATCCATAGAGTCCATGATTAGAACTCTGGAGGTGTGAAGTTCAATATTTAGCAGAATCCAGTGGAACCTGCGGACACGTTACATGCACAGTCATGCATAAGTCATCGATTAGACATACCATGCATGGAGTAAACAAAAGAGAATGGGCACAAGAGAGAAACACTCACCCAAAATGGTAAGGAAATAGAATATGACTTTTGAGTTGATGCTTTCTAAGAAACTTGTACAGGTCTTTCTCCACGTCTTCGGGGTGATGTTGTAACACATGTCCATTAACGATATGTGGGTCAATGAACCCAACATCATGGATGTTTCTTATTTTGCATTCCCAAATCTTCAATCTGCATAATAGCGTACGCAACAATATAGTTAGGACAATATATATATATATATATAGTGCAGGCAATGAAGAACGAGATGAGGTAGAAATAAATCACTTACAGAACGTAGCAACTCAGCATAGATTTGTCGAGGTCGCGCAGATTGAACAGCTGGAACAATTCACTCATATGAACTTCTACAGAGTACCGTTTGGTGTGATGCTCATCTGTAACATCCGCATAAACATATTCTTTGTCGGCCCATGTTATGAATTGCTTGTACCAACGTAGCAGATTTCGCATTTGTGGTGGTAGACTCTTTTCCTGCGCAGGCTCGACGAGAGGCCCATTCGGCACATATTGTAATGCTATCTCACATACTGGCGCATCCTCAAGGCCTAAGAAGGCACGAAGAGTCAAACCAATCTCGGACGCTTGTTTCATGGCACCCGCTACAGTCAATCCAAGTGCTGCCGCAGCTGCTATGATCTCGGGGTCCTCTTCCGGACCGGCTTTCACTATGAGCGGGGGGATCGATTGTTTCTTCTGCATCCCGAGCTGGTCAACTTGTTTCCCGCTTTTTTTACTTTCTTCTTTCTCCTCCTTCAATATTTTTGCTTGCCTACGAAGTTCATGTCCATAGTCGTCAGGCATATTCAGCTCGGCTTGGGACGGTGTCGTCAAAAAATCCTTAGCCCACTTCTTTTGCTTCTCAGTGAATACTTGCTTGGGCTCAGGCTCTTTTTTCGCCTTCATATCCGCCTTCCATTTCTCATAATCAGCAGACGCGGCCAATTTGGTTTCAGCTTCACTAAGTTCCCCAGGCCTTGGGAGGAGAGGCTTCAGTGATGGCTCCGGTACCCTTGTGGTCTTAGGTACATAAGGGTCCGGGTTAATAGTCCAGGAGCGGGTTTCCTTGCTGTCCGCCTGCTTCTGCTTCTTCGCCGGAGGTGGATTGGGGGCCGTCGTACCCGCCGGAGGAGGATTGGGGGGCGTCGTACCCGCCGGAGGTTGTGGATCGGGGGACGGCGTCGAATGGCGTGAAGGAGGTGTAGGTGAACCACCACGACCACCACCACCGCCACCACCACCACCACCATCGGAGGGGGGTGGACTTGCTAGCCTTGGCGCCTCGCCTGGAAACACTATGTACTTCTTTTTCCATAGAATGTACTGGCGCTTGACATCTCCAAGTCTTCTCTCCCCTTCGGGTGTAGGTTTGTCAATCTCCAGGTCCTCAAACCCTTGGACTATGTCTTCCACCGTGACACGAGCATAGCCATATGCAATGGGGTTGTTGTGGTGGAGTGCTCCAGGTGTACAGGGTAAAGCACTGCCGCTAGCTACCTTCGTGGAAACGTTCCCCACGGGATAATGCAGATCACATTCTTTCATCTCCTTTACATCATCCACGGGGTAGTGAGGCTCCGGTGCACGAATCTCGATCATCGGTGCACTAGCACCAGGCGGGGCATCCGTGGAAGCCACGCTGCTTCTCTGCTGCTGGCTTCCGCGATCCGCTTCATGATCTTCATGCGGCCCTGCAGCCGATTTTTCTTTCACTAGTTCATGCACGGTTTGCTTCAACTCATGGAGTTCCGATGCAAACTTCGTCATAAGATCTGCATCCCGGTCCGTCTTTCTCTTACGGCTTCTGTAACAGTACGGGTCATTGTCCTGGGAAAACCCTACTTTCCACGAAACTTTGCCTTTGCCTCGTACACGTCCTCCGTGTTCATCATTCCCGAGGGCTGTTGTCAGTGCGTCTTTCTCTCTGTTGAACTTGATCAAGCCCTCTTGAGCTTGGGTCATTGCGTCAATAAGGGCTTGGGTGGGAGCAAACTGTCTCTGCCGGTGAACACACACCCCTGTCTCCGGGTCTAGCGATCCCCCATGCCCGTACCACCAGCTTTTGGCCCTTGGGTCCCATCCCTCTGTACCTAGAGGGATTCCTCGCACCCTCAGGTCCTCCTCCATCTTCTGCCACCTAGGCTCCGAAAGGAGGTATCCTCCTGGCCCCATAATATGATGGTACTTTTTCTTACTCGCATTATCCTTATTTTTTTCGATATTTCCTTGAAATGCTCCGATTGCTTTTGCCTCACAAATTCTGGCCAATCATCTTTCAGTTTCTCATGTTGTCCATTGAAATCCGGAGTCTTCCCCTGGTTGACATAGTCACGGGTTAAATTTTTCTTGAAGTTCCGGAATGCTTCGCCCATCTTCTAAAGAGCGAACTCTTTAACTAGCCTCCTCCTCTGACGTCCACCCGGAACCTCGTTACCGAATCCATCGACTTTGTTGTATTCCGGAGGTAGAATGAAATGTTCCATAAGCTTTCTCCAGCAATCCTTTTTCGTTCTCTTGTCGACAAAACTGAAACCAAGACGTGCCTTCTTTGGCTCCTTCCATTCCTGGACGGTGATCGGGACGTTGTCTCTAACAACGACTCCGCATTGGTTGATAAACTTTGAGGTGTGCTGTAGGGGCTTGCCGGTTTCACTGACAAACTCAATGGCATATGTTTCTCCTGTTTTCATCGCCTTGGATTTGCCACGCTTTGTCGTACTCGATCCGGAGGGCTAAAAAAAGAAAGAGAGTCGTGCGCGTTAATACATATGTATTCACATTTCAGTAAGTTTGTATCACGAGAGGCTCTCAATGTATATATATACCTCGCCGGAGGTGGTTCCTACTTGCAATTCGAGATCGTCGGTTGTTGACGGTTGACCTCCGTCGACAATGTCCGTTCCTTCACCTTCTTGATCATCGACAATCTCTGTTCCACCGTCAAGGTTCAGATAAAAAGAGACTACATCCTCTTGTTGCTCATATTCTGAGCCCGGCACATAAGGAATCTCGTTGTTGATGATGCCCATTAAATAACGTTCAGCCTCCGGATCCCTAAGAGGCTCGGTTCTATCGTCCGCCATATGTCACTCCTGCATGTAGTAAAAATTCTTTAAGTATAAAGGAATTAAAAAATAAGATTAAGGGGACATAGAGGAGGAGGAATTAAAAAATAAGATTCTTTAAGTAAAAATTCTTTTTTTCTTCTTCTTCCTTTCTTCTTCCTCTTTCTTCTTCTTCCTTTCTTCTTCTTCCTTTTTCCTTTCTTCTTCTTTCTTTCTTCTTCTTCCTTTCTTCTTCTTCCTTTCTTCTTTCTTTCTTCTTCTTCCTTTTTCTTTTTTCTTTCTTTCTTCTTCTTCCTTTCTTCTTCCTTTCTTCTTCTTTTTTTCTTCTTCCTTTCTTCTTTCTTTTTGATTTCTTTTGTTTTTTTCTTCTTCCTTTGTTTTTCTTCTGTTTTTTGTTTTCTTTTGTTTTTTTCTTCTGTTTGTTTTTCTTGTGTTTTCCTTTTTTTTTCTTCTTTTTTTTCTTCTTCCTTTGTTTTTCTTCTGTTGTTTTCTTTCTTTTTCTTTTTTTTCTTCCTTTTTCCTTTTTTCTTCCTTTTTCTTGTTTTTCATCTGTTTTTCTTTTGTTTTCTTCTTCCTTCTTTCTTCTTCTTCCTTTTTCCTTTTTCTTTCTTCTTCTTCTTCCTTTTTCTTCTTCTTTCTTCTTCTTCTGCCGGCGCGCGGAGGACGGCAGGCAGGGCCAGCGGGCGGCGGGCAAGGGCAGGCACGGGCGGAGGCGGCGCTCATTGGGGACGGGGGTGGCGGCGCGCAGGGCTTTGGCGTCGGGGCAGGGCTTCGGCGTCGGCATCGGGGCAGGGCTTCGGCGTCGGCGTCGGCGTCGATCGGCATCGGGGCAGCGCTTCGGCGTCGAGAGAGAGGAGAATGGGAAGTGGCAAAACTGCTAAGTGCAGTATTTATAGACGCACCTTTAGTCGCGGTTGGGGAGGCGGACCGCGACTAAAGGTACCCTTTAGTCGCGGTCCGCCTCCCCAACCGGGACTAAAGGGTTTTGGCGCCGCTTTCGTTCCCGCGCAAAAGACCCTTTAGTCGCGGTTGGGGACAACAACCGCGACTAAAGGGTACCCTTTAGTCGCGGTCCGCCTCCCCAATCGGGACTAAAGGGTCTGTGCTAGAACTGGCGCGGTGCGGTGGGATGTTTAGTCCCACCTCGCTAGCCGAGAGGCTTCGACAGTGGTTTATAAGCGCGGCTGCGCTCACCACTTCGAGCTCCTCTCAAATGCAGGCTTACGGGCCTATTCTGTCACTATGTGCCTGTGGGCCTACTGGGCCTTCTGCGGGCCTGAATCCTGGCCCTTTAATGGGTTTCTAGTCGTATTCAGGCCGTGGTGGCCCAGTAGGTGGCATATTTTCTGTTTTTTGTTTTCTTTTTTGCTTTATTTATTTTGTTTTCTTTTTCTTCTTTTTTTCTTCCTTTTTTCCTTTTTCCTTTTTTCTTCTGTTTTTTCTTCTATTTTTTTCTTTTGTTTGTTTTTTTCTTCTGTATTTTTCTTATGTTTTTCTTCTGTTTGTTTTTTTCTTCTGTTTTTCCTTTTTTCTTTTGTTTTTTTCTTCCTTTTTCCTTCTTTCTTCTTCTTCCTTTTTCCTTTTAAAATCTGAAAAATAAAACTAATTCATTTTAAAATCATAAAAATACAATTATATATCAAAAAAATCAGAAAAATAAAACTAATTCATTTTAAAATCCCTTGAAGGTTTGACAAAAGGTTTAATACATCATTCAGTTCATCGACCAAATACAAAGTTTGGTACAATAAATTATTACACATCAATTCTTCCCTTGTGTCCCTGCTTGCTTACGATTGTGCCGTATCCATGGAGCATCCTCATCATTTAACTTAATGCTTGGGTCAGTGTTCACTTTGAAGGGCGGAATTTCACCAAACATATTATAATCTTCTGACATGTCTGTCTTGTCCTCCACTCCCACGATGTTTCTTTTCTCTGAAAGAACAATGTGGCGCTTTGGATCATCGCATGATGTACTGATCGTTTTCTTATCTTTCCGATTCCTCGGTTTGCTACTCATGTCCTTCAAATAAAAAACCTGAGCGACATCTTTGGCAAGGACGAATGGTTCGTCAAGGTAACCAAGATTGTTGAAATCCACCATTGTCATTCCGTATTGCTCGTCCACCTTTACCCCACCTCCTGTTAGCTTGAACCATTTGCACCGGAACAAAGGGACCTTAAAGGAGGGTCCATAGTCAAGTTCCCATATCTCCTCTATGTAACCATAATATGTGACCTTTTGCCCATTCTCGGTTGCTGCATCAAAGCGGACACCACTGTTTTGGTTGGTGCTCTTTTTATCTTGGGCGATGGTGTAAAATGTATTCCCATTTATCTCGTACCCTTGGAAAGTCGTTATAGTCGAAGATGGTTTCTTGGCCAACATGTACAGCTGATCTCCAACATCATTGTCATTCATTAAATGTTTTCGCAACCAACTGCCGAAAGTCTCCATGTGGGCCTTTCTAATCCAGGATTCAGGCTTCCCCGGGTTGTCCGAGCGTAAAATATTCTTGTGTTGCTCGAAGTACGGAGCCACCAAGCTGGAATTTTGCAGAACTGTGTGGTGTGCTTCAGTCATAGAATGACCGTCCATACATATCGTGGATTCCCTTCCGATCTTGCCTTTTCCACTTAGTCTCCCCTCATGCCGCGATTGAGGAATACCAATCGGCTTAAGGTCAGGAACATAGTCAATACAGAACTCAATTACCTCCTCATTTCCATAGCCCTTGACGATGCTTCCTTCTGGCCTAGCACGGTTACGAACATATTTCTTTAATACTCCCATAAACCTCTCAAAGGGGAACATATTGTGTAGAAATACAGGACCGAGAATGGAAATCTCTTCGACTAGGTGGACCAGGAGGTGCGTCATAATATCGAAGAAGGATGGTGGGAACACCAACTCGAAACTGACAAGGCATTGGACCACATCGTTCTGTAACCGTGGTAGATCTTCTGGATTGATTACCTTCTGAGAGATTGCATTGAGGAATGCACATAGCTTCACAATGGCTACTCGAACATTTTCCGGTAGGAGCCCCCTCAAAGCAATCGGAAGCAATTGCGTCATAATCACGTGGCAGTCGTGAGATTTCAGGTTTTGGAACTTTTTCTCCGACATGTTTATTATTCCCTTTATATTCGACGAGAAGCCAGACGGGACCTTCATACTGCTCAGGCATTCAAAAAAAAATGACCTTCTCTTCTTTGGTAAGAGCGTAGCTGGCACGACCTTGAAACCATTCCGGATGCCGGTCATCTGGGTCTTTCAAAAGTTGTTGGTCCTGCCGTGCTTCCTTTGTATCATTTGTCTTCCCATACACGCCCAAGAAGCTTAGCAGGTTCACGCAAATATTCTTCGTAACATGCATCACGTCGATTGCAGAGCGGACATCTAGGACTTTCCAATATTCTAGCTCCCAAAATATAGATTTGTTCTTCCACATGGGTGCGTACCCGTCAACTCCCCGCGGAACTGATTGTCCGCCAGGACCCTTTCCAAAGATGACTTTCAAATCCTTGACCATATCAAATATCTCAGCACCAGTACGTTCCGCAGGCTTCGGCCGGTGATCTGCCTTCCCATTGAAATGCTTGCCTTTCTTTCTTACGTTATGATTTCGGGGAAGAAATCAACGATGACCCAGGTACACGTTCTTCTTACAATGGACCAAACGTACACTTTCAGTCTCATGTAAGCAGTGCGTGCATGCATTGTATCCCTTATTTGTCTGTCCCGAAAGGTTACTGAGAGCAGGCCAATCGTTGATGGTTACAAAAAGCAACGCTCGTAGGTCAAATTCCTCTCCTTTGTGCTCATCCCAGACACGTACACCAGGTCTGGCCCACAACTGTAAAAGTTCTTCAACTAATGGCCTTAGGTACACATCAATGCCGTTGCCGGGTTGCTTAGGGCCTTGGATGAGAATTGGCATCATAATGAACTTCCGCTTCATGCACAACCAAGGAGGAAGGTTGTAGATGCATAGAGTCACGGGCCAGGTGCTATGGCTGGAGCTCTGCTCGCCAAAAGGATTAATGCCATCAGTATTTAGACCAAATCTTATGTTCCTTGCGTCAGCTGCAAAATCTTTGAAAACTCTGTCGATCTTTCTCCATTGCGTTCCATTAGCGGTGTGTCTCAACTCCCCGTCAGACTTACGGTCCTCTTTGTGCCATCGCAACGACTTGGCATGCTTTTTGTTCCTGAACAGACGTTTCAACCGTGGTATTATAGGAGCATACCACATCACCTTGGCGGGAACCCTCTTCCTGGGTTTCTCGCCCTCAACATCGTCACCAGGGTCATCGCCTCTGATCTTATAACGCAATGCAGTGCATACATGGCATTCATTCAAATTCTCGTATTCACCGCGGTAGAGGATGCAGTCATTAATGCATGCATGTATCTTCAGAACCTCTAAACCTAGAGGGCAGACAACCTTCTTTGCTTCGTACGTACTGGCGGGCAACTCGTTATTCTTCGGGAACATATTCTTCAACATTTTCAGCAAATTTTCAAATGATGAGTCACCTACACCTTCCTGTGCCTTCCATTTTAGCAAATCCAGTGTGCAGCCCAGCTTTTTCAGACTATTATCGCATCCTGGATACAACGACTTTTTGTGATCCTCTAACATGCGATCCAAATTCTCCCTCTCCTTGTCAGTTTCGCAGCGTCTCCGTGCATCAGCAATGGTCCGACCAAGATCATCAGCGGGCTCATCATGTGCCTCTTCTTCACCTTCACCTAACCCTTCCCCACCATCAGCATCATCCTCCATGAAAGTATCACCGAAATGATCATGATAGTTGTCATCGATATCATCCCCTTCTTCATCTTCTTCCATTCTAACCCCTCTTTCTCCATGATTGGTCCAACAATTACAGCTTGGCATGAAACCATGCCGAAGCAGGTGCATGTGAACGTCTCTTGAGGAGGAGTAACCCTTCTGATTCTTACAGACAGCACATGGACAGATAATAAAACCTTGCTGCTTGTTCGCATTTGCCACTACGAGGAAATCTTTCAAACCCGTAGTGAACTCGCCGGAGAGTCGGGGACCGTACATCCATTGCCGATTCATCTGCATTATTATTATATAAAGTATATAATTAACCATCATGCATTTGTTAAACTAACTAGCTAGAAATAATACAAATTAAACAATGAACTACACACATGCGTATTTTATCAATGACACATGAAAGGTTCAAGTTGCTAACCGCGATCGCGGAGGAAAAATAAATGAGAAAGCTCAAGTGTGGCTCGGACACTTCATATCATGTTTGTTTCAGGCTCTCGGGCATTTCATCAAACACCTTGTGTGCATAGGAGAAACCAAAAGCAAACCCACCACCACCTTCTGAAAATTGTGAAGTGAGCTGAGTGAAGTGAAGTGAGATGAGTCCTATATATAGGGACGGGCCTTTAGTCGCGGTTGGCCAGGCCAACCGGGACTAAAGCCCCTCCCGTCCGCCAGCTGGATGGGTCTTTAGTCCCGGTTGGCCTGGCCAACCGTGACTAAAGGCCTTCGGGGACCTTTAGTCCCGGTTGGCCAGGCCAACCGGGACTAAAGCCCCTCCCGTCCGCCAGCTGTCGACCGAGCACGCTGGGCCCAGATAGTTGGTCGCGGGTCTTCTCCCGAACCGCGACTAAAGACCCCTTTGGTCGCGGTTCGATTGTTTTGGGGACTAATGGGGGCGTATGGAAGCCTCTTTTTCTACCAGTGACAAAAAACATGTGAACGGCTGGTATGTACACCTTTGGAGCACATGGCCAAATATATCACAACATACACTCATTTGGCAATAGTCACTCAGATCCAAAGCATCTACAGCTATACTTCTACGACGATGATGCAAGCTTACAACATCGATGCCGCCGTTGCAATGAGGAAATGTACGAGAAAGAAAAGCATGTGATTAGAATAATAATAGACATCGTAAGAAGTAACCCGTACTCTCTACAATTTAGGAGTTTGAGACAAGCCCAAAACCTTCAGGACTACAGAATCATCTTGAACCTTGACCAAAGATTGGACCAAAGAACATACAACACGCCAATAAATTCGGAGGTAGCTGCAGTGTGGATTGAAGGACATGAAAGAAGATATACTTATGACAGAAATGTTATATTACATGGGAACAACAACGAAAAAGAGCTCATTCGATCATATTACGGGTGTTATGATCCGTTGTCAAGAGCTGAACTGGGTTAGCATAGGAAAATCCCAAAGAGGGAAACACTAGAGGAAGATATTGGTGCTGATAATATCACTAATGACGATGACCCAGGTAAAAAAATCATATACTATTATATTTAAAATTCAATTTCCATATACTACTACCTATGCAACTAACTTTTTATATTGCAATATTAACACAGATTCGGTCAGAGGCCTGTGGGTAACCATGAAAGAATACTACTGCTATAAATTCCATACACGAGCAAACATATTCAACCCAATTTTGCACGGCGGGTGGCTTTTCCACTGTTGTAGATACATACATCTGGCATAATCAAAAGAAAATAAGGGCAGAGCTATACCAAGGCCTTCTAGACAGCATTCAAGCTGGAGAAAAGGATGGATATGCAGTAGAAAAATGAAGATTACTTGCATCATCATTTATTGGAGGGCCACGAGATAAACTTCGTCGGTATCTCGATGCTATGGATTTAGTTAGAAAATAGGGAAAGCCAGACATATTCCTAAAAATGACCTCCAACCCCAATTAGGAAGAGATCACACGTGAACTAGAGACAGGCCAAACACCACAAGATCGCCCAGACATTGTCGTTCATGTTTTCAGGGTGAAGCTACAAGAAATGAAGAAGCAACTATTTGAGAAGGCCATTCTTGGAAAGGTTCAGGCATATACACATGTCGTAGAGTTCCAAAAAAGGGGGGTTACCCCATGCTCACTTTTTGCTCGTCATGACTGGAGAATAGAAGTAAACATGTCGAGAGCAGTATGACAGAATCATCTCCGCCGAACTACCTAACAAGCACAAGTACCCAGAGCAATAAAAAATGGTAATCAAACATATGATGCATGCTCCTTGCGGTGCATTGAATAAATTTTGTCCATGCACAAAGAATCATGATTCATGCAAAAACGAATATCCAATGTCATTTGATGAAACTACGATTCAAGGCAAGGACTCTTACCCAATATATAGGAGACGCAATGATGGCCAAACTGAAACGGTCCAAAACTGCAAAGTAGACAATAGGTGGGTGGTTCCTTACAATCCCTATCTGATAAGAATGTTCAACTGCCACATAAATGTTGAGATATGCTCAAGGATTAAAGCCGTTAAGTACCTCTTCAAGTACATCTACAAGGGTCATGACCTAGCATCTGTGTGTGTAACTAACAAAGTAGACGAAGTCGAAATCGAAGAGATTAAGCAGTATAGAGACACACGGTGGATCACCTCCTGAGCCACTATGGAGAATATATGGCTTCAAACTAAGCAAAATGCACCCACCAGGCTTGCTACTGCAGCTACATCTCCAAAATATGCACATGGTTTCATATCATGTCATAGAACAAATAAATAATGTGCATGGTTTAAATGTTTGGTTTGCTCTCGCCTGTTGCGCTATCGGCGCAACAGGTCATCTAGTTGGTATAAAGCATGCTTGCATGTTTCCCTTTACTTGGCTGGCTACCATCCCTCCTGTGGCAGAGACAACATTAATGTTTTATTAAGTCACCAATTCCAGTTGATTTATGCATATTTTATACTAAAATTTCATACTTATATACAACTATATTAAGAGTGTAATTTTTATTTACTTATTTGGCATAGTTAACCACATAATAAAGTTAAATATAAGTTATATTATAATTTTATTATATATTTTAATGTATGTAACTGAATAATGCTCATGTGTTACATTGAATTCAACTTGTACTATGTAACAAAAAATATTTTTTGATACTTATGCAAATTATATAGTTTAATACATACACACATAATAGTGGTTAGATATCTGTGAAATAAATGGTTTAACAAATGTCGTAATAGTGGTTATACTATTTGATTACCAAAACATATCTGTAGAAAACTCTGGAGTACAAATTTAACCACACATGAGGGACTGCTTGAGATATACTCATTTTTGGAGCACCCACGTACAAATTTAACCATGCGTGAGGGACTGTTTGAGATGTACTCATATTTGGAGCACCCACGTATATGATTTAACAGATGTACCTATATATTCTGTTTTTTATACACAAATAATGAGTGTACATCAGTACACCCATGTACTCATCTAGCTCCATCCATAATCTCCTCTCTCCATGTGTCATGTTATTCCAGTACTGTTTCGTGTGAGAGCGTGGGTACAAGAATATCTTGTGTACTGTTTTGTTTCATGTGAGACGGTGGAGAAGAAAATCTCTTGATTACATTTACGGTATGCTACGTGCAAGAGACACACAGGAGGCACACCGCAAAATAACCCACCGTTTGGCTTGAGCTGTAGTACAACTACTCTAAGATATATGATCGATCTGTCGCCAGTGGAGTTCATCTTTAGTTCATGTTGTCCTGGGAAATACACTTTGGTTCCTGGTGTATATACATCTTATACCGGAAAAAAACTTAATAATTAAAAAACTCAAAAAAGTTTGGATTTTTTTACAATAAACTTGACTTGCTTTTGCACTAGGATAAAATTTTATGAATAGAAAACCAACGTTGACTTCATGGCAAAAGAACAAAAACTGTTTGCAATTATAGGTGAACAAATTCACACTATTTTGACAGAAATTTTTGTCTTTTTTGAAAAGAAGTGAACGGGTTTTTTTGTGTGGAATTTTTGTTTGTAGTACAATGAAAGGCCAAGTTTATTTCAAAAATATTTTTAATTTGTTGACTTTTTATTTAATTACTATTTTTTTCTATATAGGGTGTATATACACCCATAGGCCAAACGTTTCTGTCCTCTAAACGCTCTTATATTTTTTACGAAGGGAGTACATAACATTGGAGCCTATATGGAGCAAAGATGCTTGTGTATTTTCCCTAGTAATTATTCCTTTGGTCACTTTCTACCAATTATATATTTGTCTTGATGATCAAAATCACTAGTTAGGTGTACCCCTGCGGCAGACCTAGGCGAGCCTGCACCTTGTCGACGCTGAATTCTCCATGACGCTCACAGGAGATAGAGTAGCATTGCTGCTCCACTTGGTAGTCGTTCCGACTGGTGAGGTGCAGTTACGGCCCCTCCGGATCATGCTTCCTCATCCGCTTGGCGAGCATCCCGTTGGTTGCACACCTGGTGGTGGACCTCTCAGACTTGGTGGAGGCCTGCGATCGACTGAGCAGTGGAGGAGCGCTGTCCCTGTAGAGGCGCTGAGTCACCGATCCATTAGTTTCTGGTTAGGAGTTTTTTCCTTTTCCTTTCATCCATATATAGCAATGTCGCAAAAAAAGCCCCCAGATCATGGCTGACACAGCTAATGAATATAACTTCTGACTTTTGAAGAAAAAACAATTCAATATAACTAGCCTACATCTGCAGTGCACTGCTAAAAGAATGGCTCTGTTGAAAGCTTGCACCATCAGACAAATTCCTGAAACCGAATTAAATTATAAGGAGTTGGTAGTCATGTGAAAGGATGATCATGTCGACGCACATCATGAATACACAAACTGGAGGATGAGAATCATGTCCATGGACAATCTTGGTTGGCATGCATGAGCCCAGCAAAGAAGGCAAGCAGCTTCGATCAGTCGCCATATGTGTAAACATTATTGTCACTGGCAAATAACACGTGAACTAAATAACTTGGGACAAACCCACAGGCTAATGAATTTCAGATGACACAACTAGCTTGAGGTAATTTTCAAAGTGCCTTTTTCCAATGGATATACTATATCTATATGCTAAACAGAAGGGCGCAATAGAGATGATTGCACAAATGAAAGGGCAACTAAGCTGGAAGCCTGTATAAGAAGCTTCAGTTTTTGTATCGCCCAATTCGATCATTCAGCACCATTATGACAAGAAATTAGGGGCGCAGACACAAATACGTAGGTAATAATTGAGATACATATGCCAAATCATGCTTTTAAATTGACGCATGACCTTATCTAGAAGCAAGCTAGTCATGCATGGAGAACATATACTGACCAGGGTTAATAAGATAAAGCACATGATTCCACAGAAGGATAGGCCCCGAAGATGTTGTATATTTTTGTGCATCCATTGTTACTTGCAGTTGCAGAGGCCTCATGTGACAGCTTCACAATCATTCTTGTAAGCATTGGCGCATGTTGGAATATCAATTTCAAGAAATCAATCTCATGCTCTTCTCCTTCAAATCCGTAGATCTCCACTTCTTCCAGAGCAGTTAAGAAGGTAGTCTGGGAACTCCAATTGGTGATCACAAGGAAAATGTGGTGGGCATCTATCTTCCACCTAAAACAACAATCTATATGTGAATTATTTTCTATAATGCATTAGCGAGATATATAATCAGGGCAGAGAACTACCGTCGATCTCTGTAGGAAGATCTTTTTTTTTTCAAAAGGGGGGGTCTCCCCGGCCTCTGCATCTGTAGGAAGATCTTAAGCCTCTGGAATATCATTACGAATTCGGCCCATCCCAAAGAGATGAAAAAACAATGCGCCATTGACATGCCCGCTTGTTTTGACATGTAGCTCCAAGACACAAGGCAACAACCATATGCTTCTCTCCCTCCTGTGTAAAATTGACCGTTTCACCGTGTAAAATACAGGAACACTGAATAAACAATTTGGCAAGATATATATAATTCATAAAATTCACTTTAGTGGTAGCTTGCAGTAAGTTTTGCAGGAGAAGGGAGGCACAATGCATGCATGAATGTGCAGCGAAGGGAGTTTTCCTTGTCCCTCTGTCATCTTCAGACCAAAGGCAACAAACCCACCGGTATAGCGGCAGTACCAGGTGACCTTCTCCAACATTGGTGCCAAAACAAAGATGGTGACCTCCGAGTTCGAGGCCATAAAGGATATGGTTAGTTGCTTAGGCGAGGGGGCAACAATGTGGACATGATTTATCCATGATGCCTGGTTTTGAAGGACAGGCTCCTGCTGCGACACCGAGTGTATGGTCTTCTTGGGCTTCTCCTCAAAGTTTGCACGAACAGTTGCCATGTCCCTGTGTGTTTAGTAGGGTTATTGGGTGGCTTAATGTAGTCTCACATTGGTTTAATGACATATTCCCTCAATTCAGAAATATTTGTCGGAGAAATGGATCTATATCTAGACGTATTTGAGTTCTAGGTATATTATTCCGAGAAAATAATTCGGTAAGGACTAAGGAGGCATGGTCACCTAGAGAAAGTCTCACCATGTTGTGTCACTCTCCTCGGTCGTCATCAACTTGCTCCCATGGAACGCAAAGAAGAAACAAACAAACCAGAGACTTGTGGTGGAAGCCGCCATTGCAAGTTGCACGAATGTAGACAAGAACAAATACATTCAATCCGATTCTCATCCACATGCATGCATGCATGCATTGATGGAGATTAACTAAATTTATGCAATCAACAATCTTAATTTCATCATGATACGCACAGACAGCACAAGAAAATAACCACTCTTCTTCTCAACTCACCCTCAACATGATGGACCCAAAACATAAAGATTCATGCTACGGGAAGGATCCATGCGCCTAGTAGTCGCCGTCGTACATGTCCTCCTCCACGCGCTCCGTCACGCGGTCCTCGATCTTGTGCTCCACGTAGCTCGCCCCGCCCGCCAGCGCCAGCCCGCCAAGCACGCCCGCCGCCGCGCCCACCGCCAGCCCGCCAGCCATGCCTATCCCCTTCTTCTTCTTCCCGCCGCTCTGGTCCAGGGCCACCCCCGTCGTGCCGTACCCCGCCGCCGGAGCTGGCTGCGCGGCGCTGTAAGCCGGAGCAGAGGAGCCGTACGCGCCTGCTCCCTGTGTCGGCGGTGCGGCGCCGTAGGGCGGTGGAGCAGAGCCGTACGGTGCTGCGGCCTGGGGAGCCGGCGCGGTGGAGCCGTAGCCAGGGTACCCAGACGGAGGCGCCGCCGCGGCGTACGCGCCGTAGCCTCCAGCTGCCGCCGGGGCGCCGTACGCGCCCGCACCAGCGCCGTACCCACCACCATAGGCATCACGGGAGGACCCACCGCCGTAGGGGCCGGCGGGGTGGGAGGAGCCGTACCCCGCGGGCGCCGGGTAGGCGCCAGGGTTGGACTCGTAGTACCTCGCCGGCTCCTTCACGGCGACGCGGACGTCAAGCTTCCCCTGGGGCCTACCGGACGGCCGCTTCAGCTTCAGGTTCCTGGACGCCTTGCCCCCGACGCCGGCGTCGTCGACGACGTCGCGGAGCGGGAGCCGGGCGGAGCCGACGAGCGGCTTGACGCCCTCGGCGGCGTTGGCGTGGACGACGTCGAGGAAGAGCACGGCGTCCTGGAGGCGGCTGGCGGGGGGCAGCGGGACGACGACCTTCTCGTCCCAGGCGGGGTTCTCGTTGTTGTCGAGGTCGACGCGCGTCGAGCAGCGGGCGCCGGCGTCGATCCAGAGCACGGCGTAGGGCTTGAGGTCGCCGTTGCGCCAGTTGACGTTCTTCAGGTCCCGGGCCGCGCCCACGGTCACCTCCACCTCGTACCGCGAACCCATCTTGCTAGGCTGGGCTGGTGTTGGTTGCCCGGCGAGGCGGCGATGATGTGGTTGGTTGCGGTGGATGGAAGCCGGTGGGCGGTGGCGACGGCATAAATAGGCGAGCGAGCGAGCGAGAGTGCGCGGGGCGGCTCGGGCTGGGGGCGCGCCGACCGGGGGTGGTGTGGCGCAGCCCGTCATGTATGTTTGACTGGAAAGTGGCCCCGGCGTCTTTGGTTTGGTGGTAGGATATGAAGTATTCAATGCATTTTCAGGTGCGGATGCATGCAACGCGGTTGGGTCAATGGTCTTAAAGCATCAGTACAGACACAAGCGCTCGTATACACGCGCATACACTCATCCCTATAAACACACGCACACGCACACCCTACCCCTATGAGCACCTCCTCCCACTGAAAGCGCATCGCCGAAAATTCTGAAATAAATCCAGGAATAATGCGAGCATCAGGATTTGAACCCTGGTGGGTTGGGGATACCACTGTCCACTTAACCAACTCAACCACAGGTTGATTCGCGGTCTTACTATTTATTTGTGTTTGTATAGATACATTGTCATGACATATTGGCGTATACTAGGAAATACACTTTGATTCCTGGTTGTATATGCACCCTATATGGGAATTTTTTTTAATATTTTAATAAAAAGTCAAAATAGGTAAGAACTCTTGACTTACTTTTACACTGAAAAATAAATGTCGACGAAAAAAAACAAAAGTTGACCTCACAGCAAAAAAGACAAAACTTATTTGCTATTATAGGTCACTATTCACACTATTTTAGCCAAAAAATTGTCTTTTTTGAAAAGAAGTCAAAAGGATATAATTTTTTTGTGGATTTTATTTCTCACGAGTACAATAAAAGGTCAAGTTTATTTCAAAAATATTTTCAGGAATTTTTGACTTTTTGTTGAATTACTAAAAAAAATTCCCATATAGGATGCATATGTCCCCATAGACCAAAAGTTCTCCTCCGCGTATCCTATCTCTATCTTGGGGCTATCTAGAATTATTATTACTTAGCATCCAAGGGATTGCACAAGATCTATTTAGGAGGTGCCATGCACAAATTAAGGAGCATAATGAATGAGTAGCTACCCGATTTGGATCCTCCAAATTAACACTCAACACACATATATACTACCGGCATATCCTTATCTTTGTTTCTAAAATTATTATTACTTACTCAAGCCCTATGAAAGCATTGCATGACCATTTCATTTCCCTTTTTCCAAACACTTGCATTACTGGAGATAATCTTGATGACCCACTGGGCCTAGGCCAAATGCTCCATCCGCAAAAACCAAATGTTCTATAGGCGAGGGTGTAGTCGTCGAACTTCATTGGGCGATGCATGTACCATGTTGGAGACGAGCACGCGATCTGAGATGGGCATGCTAGTATGCCACAATCTCATAGTCACTAGTAGAAAAAGCGTCAAATGTGAGACACAGTAGTCCCGGTTTGCATTTGAGCCGACACTAATGTGTCCATTAGTGCCGGTTCAAACGGCTAGGCGGGAGGAGATCTTTAGTACCGGTTCAGAGCGAACCTTTAGTACCGGTTCATGCCACAAACCGATACTAAAGAGGCTGGGGCCCGGTCAGCCCCTTTAGTATCGGTTCGTGGCAAGAACCGGTAGTAAAGAGGTTGTGGCAGGCTGTTTTTAGTCCCACCTCGCTCCCCTAGCAAGATTTTTACCACCTTAAATATGTTACTTCTCAAACTATCATAAGCACTTGGTCTTCATTGAACTCTGTGTGTATAATTGTGGTCGCAATATGAGTCTTCACCGGTTTCTAAACCGTTGAGGACTCATATTGATAATTTAGATTATACACAAAAGGATCATTGATAATCAATGTATTTTTTATGTATATTTTTACATGTTTACGCCCTCACTCTCTCCACTCACTCGGTCTCCCCCTCAATCCCCCCGCGCTGGTCCTCCCTCGCCGGCCGCCCCTCACTCTCTGCTGACTTAGCATCTGTTACACGGGCGCTTCATTTTTTAAAACTTATTTGAACTCCAGACTTTTTTGCGTTCCGTATGCACCATAAAATTGAATCAATTTTCAACACGTTCTGGCATCATTTTGCTGTTTTTCATTCATTTACCGATTTGTTTAGAGAGCTAAATGACCGTGAAATTGAAAATCACTGCAAAATGAACTCTGAAAATGTTGAAACTTGGCATGGTATCATCATTTCACCCACATAGCATGTGCAACAGAGTAGAGAGGGTTATGGCAAAAACTGGACGCACTTCGTGTACAAAACTGGACAATCTTTTTCAGGGTATCAGGGTTTCGGACGAGAACTCGTCTGTTACACGGTTACTTCAATATTTTAAACTTATTTGAAATCCAGACTTTTTTCGTTCAGTATGCAGCATTCAAAGCGACGTCGTCAATTTTCAACCCTTTCTGACATCATTTGCTCCTTTTCAGTCATTTACCAATTTGTTTAGAGAGCTAAATGACCGTGAAATTGAAAATCACTACAAAATAAACTCTGAAAATGTTGAAACTTGGCATGGTATCATCATTTCACACACATAGCATATGCAAAAAAGTAGAGGGGGTTACGGCAAAAACTGGACGTACTTCGTGTACAAACTAGACAATCTCTTTCGGAGTATCAGGGTTTCGGACGAGAACTCATCTGTTACATGGTTACTTTATTTTTTTAAACTTATTTGAACTCCAGACTTTTTTAGCGTTCAGCATGCAACATTCAAAGCGACGTCGTCAATTTGCCTATTTGTTTAGAGAGCTAAATGACTGTGAAATTGAAAATCACTACAAAATGAACTGTGAAAATGTTGAAACTTGGCATGGTATCATCATTTCACCCACATAGCATGTGCAAAAAAGTAGAAGGGGTTACGGCAAAAACTGGACGTACTTCGTGTACAAACTAGACAATCTCTTTCGGAGTATCAGGGTTTCGGACGAGAACTCATCTGTTACATGGTTACTTTATTTTTTTAAACTTATTTGAACTCCAGACTTTTTTAGCGTTCAGCATGCAACATTCAAAGCGACGTCGTCAATTTTCAACCCTTTCTGACATCATTTGCTCCTTTTCAGTCATTTACCGATTTGTTTAAAGAGCTAAATGACCGTGAAATTGAAAATCACTACAAAATGAACTCTGAAAATGTTGAAACTTGGCATGGTATCATCATTTCACACACATAGCATGTGTAAAAAAGTAGAGAGGGTCACGGGCAAAACGGGATGCACTTCGTATACAAACTGGACAATCTCTTTCGAAGTATCAGGGTTTCGAACAAGAACTCATCTGTTACACTGGCAATTCAAAATTTTAATAACTTATTACAACTCCAGACTTTTTTTGCGTTCAGTAGGCGCCATTCAAAGCCACGTCATCAACTTTCAACCCTTTCTGACATAATTTGCTATTTTTAATGCATTTATTGATTTGTTTTGAGCTAAACGGCCCTGAAATTGAAAAGCACTATAAATGAACTCTGAAAAGCACTACATATAGAAGAAAATAAATAAAGCAGAAAAAAATTATAAAAACTACTCAGAAATAAATACAAGAAAATAAATAAAGTAGAAAAGAAAAAAACTATATAAAAAACTACTCATAAATAAATATAGGAAAATAAATAAAGCAGAAAAGAAAAAACTATATAAAAAATTTAGTCAGAAATAAATAAAATAAAATAAATAATGCAGAAAATAAAAAACTATATAAAAAATTGTTGGGGCGTTGCCCAGTGGGCCTGCCAGACCTGGGTGTGCAAATTCAGGCCCAGAAGGCCCAGCAGGCTCATAGGGCAGCGCGTCATAGTTAGGCCCAGAAGCCTGCTATATTGAGGAGTTTGAGGGAGCAGCCGCGGCTGGGTTTATAAACCAGTGCGGCTTCCCTTCGCCCTGCGAGGTGGGACTAAACTTTGCGCCCCTCGCCTGGCAGCGCACCATCTTTAGTACCGGGCCGTGGCTCCAACCGGTACTAAAGAGGGTGTCTTTAGTACCGGTTGGAGCCACCACCCGGTACTAAAGGGGGTGCGCTTCCCGCCGCTTCGCCTGGCCAAAACAGACCTTTAGTACCAATTGGTAGCTCCAATTGGTACTAAAGGTGGGTTCTATATAAGAAAACACTTCAAAAAAATTTATCAGTTCATTCTCCCTCTGCTTCTTTTCCTCTGCCCCCTCGCCGCTGCCCCTCGTCGCCGCCCCCGTCGCCGTCCCCTCTGCCTCGCCGTCTCGTCGCCCGCCCTGTGAGCCCCTCTCCTCCCTCCAATCGAAGACGTCACGCCGCCGGCGTCGTAGGTGCACACGCGCACGCGCGCGCGCACACACACACGATTCTGTTTTTAGTTTTTTCTGTTTTTTATACAAATGTTTTAGATGAATTAATTAATTAGATTAGATTAATGTCAGATAGTATATAGAAATGTTAGAAATTTTAGAAATGTTAGTTTTAGCTAGATGAATTAGATTAATTTCAAATTGCCATAGAAATGTTAGAAATGTTATAGAAATGTTAGTTTTTAGTTTCTTATCATTTTAGTTAGAAATTTTGAATTTGCATATAAGTCACAAGCCAATCATTTAAAAAATGTTACTTTTGCGGTGTATAGTATTTTTTTCTCGACGATGCCCGGCCCGCATCCTCGTCGCCGACCCGTTCGCGACGACGTCCTGCTTCAGAGAACCCATGTCCGGGACTGGGCTCCGCGGGCTGGCACTGGGAGGTGCTACCTTCAGGGGCGTGCCGCTTGGTGAGGAACCCGGCCCCGGGTCCTGTCGTCGACTCTGATCTCCTTTGGTGGCGTTCGCGTGGGCCACATTTGGTGCAGAGGGAGCCGGCCCCGCCAGAGGTGGTGCGTCGCCGTGTCAGGGAGGAGGACGAGCACGTCTGTCGCTACATGGCTGCTATGGACGTCAGGTTCTCCAATACCTGGCGGGTTGTTTGGGCAGATGATGGGAGATATGATCCTGTGATGGTTCCTTCTCTTTGGGTGTCCACCGCCCGCGCGTTAGGAACCGCAAGTGGCCTAGATACTTCTGTAGTATTCGATCTTTATTAGCTACCTAGCTAGTGATGTATTCGATATATAATATTCGCGATGATGTATTTGAGATTATGTATATTGTTAGAGATGATGTATTCGAGATTATATGTTATTCGAGAGGATGTATTCGAGATTATATATTATTCGAGACGATGCATATTATGTACTATGATTCAGTTTTTCCTTATTGATTGCATCCATGCATTGTAATTTGAATACTAAATTGTTTTATATTTCTTCTTGATTAGTTAAATAAAAGCTATGGCGGACAATACCGGCAGAGAGGGAGAAGATGCCCTGTTCGAGATCATACGCAGCCCTCGCAGACCAGATGATCTGAATGAAGCAGATGACGGATCCCAATATCTGAACAATAGCGGGGAGGGTGATGATAAGATATTCGATCTCGACGACCGAATGGATGAACTCATGAACTATGGTTATGATTATGATGACGCAGACAATGTTGATCTCAAAATAACAAAGACCGGCGAGGTATATTTATATAAGCAGGCATCTGGTGATCATCACATGTTTTTTTTATTTGAAGATATATTAACGAATCGATCTTTCTTCTTTCAGCCCTCCGGATCGAGCAAATTTGCTTCTACAGACCGCAGGACAAAGCGAGGCCCGGGCAAAAAGTTGAAGGAGGGTGTAAAGTACAACATCGATTCCATCAAAGCTAATGGCGAAGCCATCATGCCTAAGAACATTGCGAACAAGTTCGTTCATCAGTGCGGAGTTCTTGTGAAGGACCAACTCCCGATCTCCATTCAAGAATGGAAAGAGCCAAAAAATAAACGTCCAGATGTTACTTGGGTTGACGAGAGAGCAAAACAAACACTTTGGGAATCTTTCATGAAACATTTCACCCTACCAGATCATTTCACTGATGCAGATGTGTAGAAAGTCAAGGACGCTGCTCTTAGGAAGATGGCTATTGCATTCAACACCCACAAGAAAACTGTATAGGCCGACTACGTCGAAGGAGAAAAGAAGACTCCAGAAGTCAAGGGAACACTGGAGAAGCAAAGAGAACATTGGCCTGCTTTCGTGAAATTCAAGGAATTCGAATTAGCTAAGGAACGGTCGAGAAAAAACAAGGCCAATGCGGCAAAAAAGACACAGTTCCATAGGCTGGGGCCAGGTGGCTACGCGGTGGCAATGCCTAAGTGGGATAAGTCTAAGGAAGAGATGTTGGATGCAGGGGTCACTCCAGTTACTAGGAGCTAGCCCCCCAGGTGCAGAACTTGGTTCTATGCGCATGGGGGGCATTGGACCCGAAGACAGGCCTGGTTTCCAAGAAGGCAAGTCTAAAAGGAGCCGAAGAGAAGTTACTTCAAGCAATAGAAGATGCTCGAACGGGGGTGTTCACGCCCAACAGAGAGAACGACAAGCTTACGCGCGCCCTGGAAAATCCTGAACACTCGTGAAGAACACGTGGCAAGGGCGTTATTCCCTGGTATGAGGGATTTTTGGAATGGAACGGCGACTATAGGACCCGTGCAAGAAGGAAGATGGAGGGGGAGAAGAAGAGGAAGATGGAGGAGGAGCAGAGGAAGCAGGACTATGAACGCCTTCAAGGCCTAGAATCAGCGCATGCGGACTTGGCACTCAAATTCCAGCGGCAGCAGTAGAAGATCGACTCACTTAGCCAGGAAAGGGAGTCTCAGTAGCGGCAGCAGCTAGCGGATGATCCAGCATTGGATAGCACCGTCCCACCTATGCCGAGAAGCAGCGTTGGTTCCGCCCCGGGGGACGCACTGCTGGATAGATACCGCGTGGATGACATCATGGAGAACACCAACTGTGAGCTGCACTTCAAAATGAAGAACATATCCATGAAGGTGGCGGGCGTCGTTGCTTATACAAATCCCCCCGAAGCAACCTTCCATTGCAACCCGATTCCAGCTGGCTATGCTCGTGTCGTGGTTGATGAGGTGGTGGGCCAATATTCGAGGCTAGAGCTTGATATTCCTGGACAACACGAGGAGCACTGCTACCTCTTGAGCACTGCGTTGGTTTTCCCCGAAGAGGAGAGGATGATGCGGCAAACTAGCGTAAGTATTTCCCTCAGTTTTTGAGAACCAAGATATCAATCCAGTAGGAGGCTACACGCAAGTCCCTCGTACCTACACAAAAACAATAGCTCCTCGCAACCAACGCGATTAGGGGTTGTCAATCCCTTCACGGTCACTTACGAAAGTGAGATCTGATAGAGATGATAGATAATATTTTTGGTATTTTTGATATAGAGATGCAAAGTAAAAAGTAAAAGGCAAAGTAAAAAAGCAAAGCAAGATTAAAGTGGTGGAGATTGATATGATGAGAATAGACCCGGGGGTCATAGGTTTCACTAGTGGCTTCTCTCAAGAGCATAAATATTCTACGGTGGGTGAACAAATTACTGTTGAGCAATTGACATAATTGAGCATAGTTATGAGAATATCTAGGTATGATCATGTATATAGGCATCACGTCCGAGACAAGTAGGCCGACTCTTGTCTGCATCTACTACTATTACTCCACTCATCGACCGCTATCCAACATGCATCTAGAGTATTAAGTTAAAAACAGAGTAACGCTTTAAGCAAAAAAACATGATGTAGAGGGATAGTTTCATGCAATATGATAAAAACCCCATCTTGTTATCCTCGATGGCAACAATACAATACGTGCCTTGCTGCCCCTTCTGTCACTGGGAAAGGACACCGCAAGATTGAACCCAAAGCTAAGCACTTCTTCCATGGCAAGAAAAACCAATCTAGTAGGCCAAACCAAACTGATAGTTCGAAGAGACTTGCAAAGATAACCAGTCATACATAAAAGAATTCAGAGAAGATTAAAATATTATTCATAGATAGACTTGATCATAAACCCATAATTCATCGGTCTCAACAAACACACCGCAAAAAGAAGATTACATCGAATAGATCTCCGCGAGAGAGTGGGAGAACATTGTATTGAGATCCAAAAAGAGAGAAGAAGCCATCTAGCTAATAACTATGGACCCGTAGGTCTAAGGTGAACTACTCACACTTCATCGGAGGGGCTAGGATGATGTAGAAGCCCTCCGTGATGACGGGCCTCTCCGGCGGAGCTCCGGAATAGGCCCCAAGATGGGATCTCGTGGATACAGAAAGTTGCGGAGGTGGAATTAGGTTTTTGGCTCCGTATCTGATCGTTTGGGGGTACGTAGGTATATATAGGAGGAAGGAGTACGTCAGTGGAGCACCGAGGGGCCCACGAGGCAAGGGCCCGCCCTAGGGGGGGCGCCCCCGCCCTCGTGACCACCTATTTGACTCCTTGGAATAGGGTCCAAGTCTCCTGGATCACGTTCGGTGAGAAAATCACGTTCCCGAAGGTTTTATTCCGTTTGGACTCCATTTGATATTTTGTTTCTCCGAAACACTGGAATAGTCAAAAAACAGTAATTCTGGGTTGGGCCTCCGATTAATAGGTTAGTCCCAAAAATAATATAAAAGTGGAAAATAAAGCACAATATAGTCCAAAACAGTAGATAATATAGCATGGAGCAATCAAAAATTATAGATACGTTGGAGACGTATCAAGCACACACTGGGAGAGGCCATACATCGTATCATCCTATGGAGAAAGGATTGCATCATCTTTCGAAGGCCACCGACACCGCGTCGTCATCCGAATCCTCCTCGATGTGAGGCCACTCCTCCTCCTCCAAGTCGAGGTAGTACAGGAGGTACAGGCGGAGGCAAGCGATATAAATATGGTTCAATCCTCGCTCCTCTTCCTCAGAGGCCTTACGACATGACCGAGGAGCAAAACAAAGCCATAGTGAAGGCCCAAGTGGACGCCCATTTTGGATCGAAACCGCCACCGCCGCCAAGGGAGAAAGTGCCTGAGGAAACGATTGACCACTTTATTCGTATGGCTAGACCACCAGCTCCCAAGCCTGTTGACTCAGACTATGAGGGCCAAATCAGGAAGGCACATCGAGCACGAGTACAGAAGGAGTCGAGCTCGAGCTCGAGCCAAGCCGCTAGCAAAAAATGCGGGAAAACCGTTCCCCAGCTAGGAGAACAGGCGACGCAATCGATCCCCCCGCTTGTTGTGCCAACAACACATAAGAGTACCGGCGCCCTATATATATGTGGGCAAACCGTTAACATTCCCCAGCTGGGCAATCTGGTAATAATCGAGGAGCATATAATGCAGGCTGAAATGCTCGGTATGACTGATGGACAATTCCTAGAGATCGAGCCCATGTCTCCGCTTAAAGAGAAGGAAATAAAACGGAAATATGTCTGCGGTGAACCTTTGGTCAAGCCCGAGGAGGTCAAGAACCTCCCAACGAGAATGTATGAATTGCATCAATGGTACATGGAAATTTGCAAGACCCACAATCTACAGTCCCTCATGGTGAAAGTCAAGGAAGAGGATTACTTCCATAAGCTAGCTCTGTCTATTGAGTATACAAAATTATTTCAGTTATTCAATTATGATGCACTCGACAAATCTATCGTTAGTTGCTATTGTCTGTAAGTGATTTCTTTTTGTAATTTAACTCTCAAGCAGCTGTAGTGCTCTCGTTGATCATTACCTATAATTATCCGCACTATATTCTTTTTTGTGGTATTATGCAAGATGAAGATGTCCGAAATGAGAAAAGTTAGACGCCATGACATTGGGTTCATTGACCCAAATACCATTAATGAAGAGACATGGTCATATGAACATTATAAACAAGAAGTAGAGAATAACATGCTAGAGTTCTTGAAGCGCCTAAATACCAATGCAGATATACTACTTCCTTACAACTTCCAGTGAGTCCACACTGTCTTGTACTACAAATTC
Source organism: Aegilops umbellulata (assembly GCA_032464435.1). NCBI lineage: Eukaryota > Viridiplantae > Streptophyta > Magnoliopsida > Poales > Poaceae > Aegilops > Aegilops umbellulata. The sequence continues at coordinate 432,987,666 of CP136059.1, read as the reverse complement.
TGTTTTTGTTACTAGCTAGATACCACTGGATCTTGGTAGACATTAAAGTGCGCATGCAGGTTCCACTGGATCTTGGTAGACATTAAAGTTAAAGAAGGAAAAGTTGAAGTACTGGACTCACTGCTTAAAGAAGCTAAAGAGTACTCAATCGTGAAGGGGATAGTCAACAGGTAATTTCAATCTCATTATATATATATGTCCTGATATCAACTAATTAATAACTCCTTTATTCATTTTCTTTGACGGCGGGCTGGCGGGGCTTGGCAAAAGTTCATCGAAGACGTTCCAGGCCCGTTCAGAGATAAACTGTATTGGTATCGACTCACGATAATTAATTAAGTAGTACTATAGCTAGCTAGCTAGCTACCATGCAATCTCTTTAATTCTATAGTTTCAATAACATTAACTATCAGGCTTGATTAATTATTATCTGATTGAACTCTATTCTCGTACAGGCCATGAAGCAGGAGCCGGGGAATGATTTATGTGCATACTACGTTTGCGAGAACATTCGCATGATGACGTCTGAAAGGAGCACATCTGATAGACAGATATGGGTACGTTTGCCAGAACACACTATACACAATTTTTACATCATTATCGATATCTAGTCACACAACTAATACATGCATATTGATTTCCTTCTTAACAGTTCAATGAGGTGCGGCAGAAGCTCCTACCAATGGATCGCGTACGAGCAATTGCAGAGGAAGTAGCAGGATTTTTGCTCGACCAAGTCATAGATCCTAAAGGAGAATTCCATTACCCGCTACCGCACTAATGCCTCCATGTAGGAGAAATTGTATATACCAAATTGTATATATATACGTACATGCATGTGCATGTGTGAATATGGTGGTGCGAGACATTCGATGATATGTGTATATATATATATGATCGATTCTATGAGAAATTCTATTTATATATATATGCATAACGTGTACAATATGTAGTATCGTAAAATACCAGCAAACGAAAAAGAATTAAATGGTAAACACAAAATTAAAGGGAAAATAAAAAATAAAACCAAAATCCCCCAAACATTTAGTACCGGTTGGTGTTACCAACCAGTACTAATGGTCTACCCGCATCCGGGCCTGGCTCGTGCCACGTGGTGGCACTTTAGCGCCGGTTCATGACGAACCGGTAGTAAAGGGGGGGGGGGGCTTTAGTGCCCCACTCTTTAGTGCCGGTTGTAGAACCGACACTAAAGGCCCTTACGAACCGGCGCTAAAGCCCGGTTCTGCACTAGTGAGTGTGTCCGCCAGCATCTTGGTGACGGGTGCAGTATGCGCCGAATGAGTGGCAAAACACAGAAAATAATGATGATATTGTTCCATCTCTGAACATTAGCTATGATTACCCGACTTTCTTTCGGAAAAAATGATTTTTATATTGCGCACTCTTTCTTGAAGATTATATGGTTTATAATACAGAAAACCTGAATGGAGCTAATAGGGTTCTCCCGCCTTTTGTGTTGGATGATTCCGATCATCCCACAACTCCTCATTGCCCGTCCTTAGCATCGGCACGTCCATCCTCTGAGCTCCCCGCCGCCATTTTTTGAGCTTCAGCTAGGTCACCTTGGCACATTCGTGCCGCTTGGGGCCATCCGATAACCGCTTGTTCTTCCATTCCATGGAGCATGAGTGCCATGTGCTTGCCGAGCAGATGTTGGAGGAGCTCACCAAGCTCACCGGCGAGGATGATGAAACGTTTGACACCCAGGAGAGGCCCCTCCGACACCTTCTTTTAATCACAATGTAGCTAGTTTTTCTCGACGTGTAGATGGGATGTTGAAGTATGATCGTAGTAGCGTTTAATTTATTTATGTTTAAGATTTAATTTTTAAATGATGTCTAAGTATGCAATGAAGTATGTGTTATCTCTATATTTTATTTTGATTTTGAAAAATATGGATATGAAATATTTGGTTATGCTATAAAAGAGAAAAAGTTTTGATTTACCAAAATCTTGTCTCCCCTATACATAAAATGTTTTTTTTGCCTTCCAGGTTTCCAGGGTACATGACGTGTAATGCAAGGCCCCTTTTGGACACAACAACGAGAGGATTCATATGGAGCGAAATTAACAACCTTTTGTCAGGTAAGTAACCTATTGGTTGGAGTTGAAGTTTTGTACAAAATAAAAATCATGAGGAGATCAACACAAATCCTATCGAGCTCGAAGAGATCGACAAAAATAAGTCGAATGAGAGGTCACCGGAAGCGGAATACACACCTGACGTTCAAGCATTAGAAGCATGTGGTTGCCACTGCCAACAGAAAAATTAGGTTCTGGCAGCCTCGACTTTTCATGACTTTTAAACTCGTGATGTCTAGGGATCGCAGGGCAGCAGATGGCCATCCTTGGTCAACACAGAAATGTTAACTTTGGATTTATGCTAAATAGTTTTTACTTTTTATAAGATACTGGTTGTTCCAAAATCGATATATTGTATTCGATATTGAGATCCCAAAAAATGAGAGAGAAAGGGCGAAGAGGGGAATGGTCGTCTCCTACCTACTGCTCGAACTACTACTGCGTACCCGGGGTTACTCACTGCAAGCAAGCTCCACTCCATTACTCCACTGGCAGCTACAGTAATTCGGTGGGAGGGGAAAGGTGGGGTTTTCCTGGGCCACGAGATGCACCTGCGATGGGGTCGCCGCCGCGCCCGCGGCAGCGGACCGGACCTCATCAGCGCGCTCCCCGACGACCTGCTCCTCCTCGTCCTCGCCCGCCTCCCCTGCGTCAGCGCCGCCGCGCGCACCGCCGTCCTCTCCCGCCGGTGGCGCAGCCTCTGGGCCCGCCTCCGCCAGATCGCCTTCCGCGACGTCCCGTTCCCCTCGCTCGAACAGGTGCTCGCCCGCTTCCCCCTTCCACCGCCCGCGGTTTCCCTCATCCACATCCGCGTCCCCACGCAGCGCAGGCGCGTCCCCGAGGAGCACACCCGACCAACGCCGCCAGCGTCGACTCCCTGCTCCGCGCCTCCGCGCGGCTTGAGCCGGAGGAGTTTATCTTTGAGCTCGGCTGGCACTTGCTCGACCACTCCCCTGTTGTCCATCTGCCTTGTTTCCACCGCGCCACCTCCATCGTGCTGGATCTTTCCTCCGCCATCCGCTCCGTGCCAGCCGGCGTCGAGTTCGCCGCACTCGAGACGCTGTCCCTCTCCTACTGCACTGCCGACATCGACGGCTTGCTCTCCTGCTGCCCGCGCTTGCGGACGCTCCGCCTCACCAGAGTTATGTTTGATAAGCCCGATCTGCAGGTCAACTCGCCGTTGCTGCAGGAGCTTATCCTGGACACACCTCAGGGCCACGGCGGATGGATACAGCTTATCAGCATCGTTGCCCCCGTGCTTGAGCAATTGACCATGTCCTTCTCGGCCCCGAGAGGCAGCATTTCCATCTTGGCACCCATGGTGAAGAAGGTCCGGTGGCACTGCGACTTCAGAGGGGTGTCTGTTGCCTTCAATCTTTGGGCAATCCAGCAGCTGACTCTACAGACGGCAGAGGGACAAGGGCATCTCCCTTCTTTGCGCATTCATGCTAGTGCTGTACGCCCCTTGTCCTGCTCAATTTACTGCAAGCTCTGATTAAACTAAATTTGTGGATGATGTATATTCTGCCAAATTATTTTTTCAGCGCTTTTATATTTCTCTCGATGAAGAGGACATCATTACACCGGAGATAGAGAAGCATATGGCTGCTGAGTTTTCTGTTTTGGAGCTACATCTCAAAACAAATGGACATGTGTTTGGAGCCTTCGCGTTTCATCTCCTAGGGATGAATCAGATTTGTAGTGCTATGCAGAGGCTTAAGGTTGTCCTACGGAGATCAGAGGTAATTCTCTGCTCTGATGACATATAGCCCAATAATGCATTGTGTATTAACCACATATAAATTTTCTTTTAGGTGGAAGAAAGATGCTCGCCACATTGTCCATGTGAGTCCATGGGTTGGAGATCCCAAACTATCTCCTTGGCTGCTCTAGAAGAAGTGGAGATCGACGGCTTTGGAGGAGACGATCATGAAATTGATTTCTTGAAACTGATATTCAGATGTGCTCCATTGCTTAAAAGAGTGACTGTGAAGCTGCCAGCTGGTGCCTCATCAACCGACGATGGATGCACAAACATATACAACATCTTCAAAGCTCATTCTTGCATGGAACTCTATGTTTATCTTAGCTCTGGTGAGTATGTTCTTCATGATTGATTAACATGCTTTAGATGCAACAAAGACATAACTACTAATCCTCGTGAGTTTCATCAAAATCTGAAGTCAGGTCGTTAGTTTTCTCATGTCGTGCAGAATCTCTAGTGTGGTTCAAATTTGGCATGGATAGGCCAATTATCTGATGTATATGTATCCTGGTTATTAGCTAAATATGCTTACTAGTGAATTTGTGTGGGCAAACCCCCATATCTTTATCAAATACTCCCTCCGTCCCAAAATTCTTGTCTTAAATTTGCCTAGGTACGGATGTATCAAGTCACGTTTTAGTATTAGGTACATCTGTACCTAGGCAAATTTAAGACAAGAATTTTGGGACGGAGGGAGTAGAAGCTTAATGGAGTAGCAGGCAATAAATGGGTTAAATGTTTTTATGCGGGCTTCCTTACCTTAGTTGTCCTTTTCATGCAATTTTCTGTATCAAATTGCTGATTATGCCCTTGTATTTTGCATCTGTATTCAGTAGCAAGAATATAGTTTCTAGGTTACATAAAGTTAGTTGTCCCATCTGAAGTTCACTGTCCATAAAGATGGTTTCTAGGTAAAAATCTGTTTGAGCAGTACTTTGGTTTTTTTTCCGCCTTTACTATGTATTGCGTTTTATCTGACAACGGCACCGAATTTGCTCATACAATGACTCTACGTTTGGAGCACATTACAATCCTAACCAGAGCTTATTTCAATTTGCCTCCTCTGAAGGAGTAATGCTTCGGCTGGCAAAATTGCTCCTCAGGATGATTTCCATGGTTACATCTGGATCCATGGTGCGCATCGACAAGATCATCCTTTGCAACGACGACCAACTCTGTTACCTGGCCTTAGGATTTTGCTTTGTTGCTTCAACCGATTATCTTAGGTGTTGTTATGTCAGTTTACTGAAGCTTTATGTATGACTGTAAGTGGTAGTTAATTCCTGAATGGTCCTGTGCCATTTAGTTATCGAAGTTAATGTACTCAACCTAGTCGGTATACCAGTTAAGCCTATGGTTTCAATGCTGTTTTATTTTGATGATGCACTGTGTGTTTTTATAAGATGTAGATTGTGCGGCAGTAGATGTTCACTCTGCAGTTCTTTATATTCGTATGAACCAGATTAGCTTTCTGAACTGTTCACCCTCTTGACAGTTGCTTTCGGTTTCTTCTCTTTTCTTCAACCCAGGGACCGAAAATGGTGCTAGGGTGACTTTGTAAAGCTGGTGGTAAGAGTTCCGTCACAGGTTTCAGTCATAAGAACAAACTCACGCATTTAGTGCACTCTTTGTTGGTATTTCATTTGGATATATGTGTGTATTTCATTTGGATATATATGTGTATATCAAACATGCTGATGTACCCAAACACAAACATCAATGGTGTGTGTAATCCTGCTTATGCTTATCTGAGTGTATACTCTGTTGATAAAAATTGACCGGACAGTGGGGATCGATTCCAGGAATCAACCATTAATAAGATTTATAGCTAGTTAACAGAGGGTAATTTTAAGTTGAATATTTGAGTTGCAGCCTCTTCAACCCTGATAGCATATTCTCTTTTCTTTTATTTGTTTTTCTTTCTTTTGACCTTGTAATTATTTACCTTTTTTGCAATAGAACTATAAAGTAGGGCGTATTTTTTACTGTTTTCTGGGTCAAACAAAAAGAAAAAGGAAAAGGAAAATCTTGAGCCGAAAAGAATATCTCTAAAAGCTGGATTGGCCATCATGCATGGCTTGTGGTGCCTCTCGACCACACGACCTTGTTCTGCAGCATCGACGATGATCGCCTCCTCTCGGTTCATTGCCACCCAAGCCTTTAGCCTAACTTCCATTGTTTTCTGGAATACCGTCCTTCCATTGTCTCGGCTTGCATGAGTATAGGAAAAATATAGACCATGTATTTAAAACATGTTAATCCAAGCATTTGAAAGAAGTGTTGAACAACGGTTCGAAATATGTTAGGCTTGTATTAGAAAAATGTTAAATGTGTATAAAATAAATTATTGATCATGTATTTAAAAAATGTTAAACTTGTATTTGAAAAAATGTTAATTGTGTATACAAATATGTTGACCATGTACTAAAAAAATGTTAAAATTATTCGATAAAATGTTAATCAAGTATTTGAGAAACGTTAATCAAGCTTTTAAAAAATGATAAATATGTATATGAAAATGTTGTGAAAAAAATATTTTTTTAATCATGTATATAATTTTTTTAATCAAGCATTTGAAAATTGTTAAATATGTTCAGAGGAATTGTTGATCATGTGTTAAAAAAATTAATATTGCATTTAAAAATGTTAATAAAACATTTTGAAAAATGTTAAATGTGCATAGAAAAAATGCTGAACATGTATTAGAAAATGTTAAATCTTGTATTAAAAAAATATGCATCAAGAATTTGTAAAATTTTAAAACTGTGTATAGGAAAATGTTAAGCATATATTAAAAAATGTTAATGAAGCATTTGAAAAAAATGTTTAAAATCTGTATTGAATTTTGTTTGACCATGCATTAAAAAACATTAAATTTGTATTGGAAAATGACCTACCAAAACGTCTTATATTTTGACATAGAGGTAATAAAACATTTTTTTGCGGGAAGAGGTAATACTAATTGCCGTCACCTGTTAGGAAGTTAACCCTAAATGTTAAACATGTATTATAAAAATATTCTTGACATAAACAAAAAATGAAGAATGAAAACCAGGAGAAACAAAGAAATGAAAACCGAAAAATAAACTAAAGAAAAATGAAAATGAAAGACAAAACTGAAGAAACAAATTCAAAAATAATGAAAAAAAGGGGAAGAATAAAGAAAACGAAAAAAAATGAAGAAAACTGGCTAAAAGAGAAAAAACGGTGGAGAAAATCGACTCTTTTACGTTAAGTAGGTCCCGCCCTACAGTTGATCACGGACTCGACACACACCTAATGGCTAGCGTCGCTAGCAACTACTCCCTCCGTTCCAAAATAGGAGACATCGGTTTGAACGGAATTTGTAACGGAGGGAGTATCTAGGAGACATCCGTTTGAAGGGAATTTCCTATTGGATGCTCGTTGCGTCAAACAGTCGACGCGTCGCACAGAGCCAGAGATCGAGCTCTACCCTTGGGCCGGCCCATTTAACATGTTCCAATGTTTCCGGTTTTGGGAACCTTCTAGAGCTTCCCAGCCGGTTTTTTCTGGTTTTGGTAACCTTCTCGTAAACCGTTTTTTTCCGTTTCTGTCTCTTCTTTTTCTTTATCGGTTTCTTTTTTTTCTGTTTCTTTTTCTAATTTCTTCTTTCTTTTCTTTTTTTCGTTTTTGTTTTCTTGTTCTTTTTCTAATTTCTTCTTTATTTTCTTTTTTTCGTTTTTGCTTTCTTGTTCTTTTTTTCAACGTTATTTTATATATTTAAACTAAGTACATATTCAGATTTTTTCTTGTTTTTCGAAAAATGTTCTTGCTTTTAAAAAATGTTCTTTTTTGAATTTTCGAATTTTTCTTCTTCTTTTTGTTTTCAGTTATTTCTGTTTCTTATTTATTTTCTTCTTTTTTTTGTTTTTTCTATTTGTTTTCTTTCTTTGGTTTGTTATTTCATTTCCTTTTCTCATCTTTGTTATAAAAATATTCAAATTTTGTTTGTGTTTACATAAAATGTTCAGTTTTCAAAAAAAATTGTTCTCAAAATTCAAAAATTGTTCTTGTTACATAAAAAAGTTCAAAACTTTCGAAATTCATATAATGTACCAGATTTAAATTTTTCTTGTTCACGTTTTCAAAAAATGTCGGTGCTTCCAAATTTGTTCTCTGTCTCAAAATTTGAGCTCAATATTAAAAAAGTTCATGCTTTAAGAAATTGTACGCGCTTCCAAATTTTTTCTCCGTTTTAAATTTGGCTCCCAATTTCAAAAAATATATCAGAAATTTCAACAAAAGTTCTCATTTTAAATTTTTGTTCAGAAATTCAAAAAAATTAACGTGTTCCATTTTTTTTGAAATTTCATAAAATGTTCACAATTTCAAAAAATGTTCACTAATTTCGAAAAAATGTTCTCATTTTCAAGTCTTGTTCAGAATTTCAAAAAAGTTCATGTTTCAAAAATTCTTTTTAGAAATTTTATAAAATATTCTTGTTTTCAAAATTTGTTCACAATTTTAAAAAATGTTCGTGTTTTGAAAGATGTTCAGTAATTTTAAAAATATGTTCTCGCGTTCAAATTTTCTTCAGAATTTAAAAAAATATTCGTGATTCAAAAGGTCTTTTTACAAATTTCATAAATTTTTCTTTTCTTCAAATTTTGTTCAAAATATAATAAAATTGTTCATGTTTTAAAAATTGTTCAGTATTTTCAGAAAAATGTTCTCATTTTCAAATATTGTTATGTTCATGTTTTCAGGAATTTCAAAATTTGTTCTGTTTCTAAAAATAGGTGCAGAATTTCATTCATAAGATGCTCATGTTTCAGAAAATGTACAGGAAGTCAAAATATGTTCGCATTTCATAAATTTGTTCGCAATTTCAGAAAAATATCCGTGTTTCAAAAAATGTTAGGAATTCTTGAAAATGTTCCTTTTAAAAAAATCACAATGTCATTAAACATTCAATTTGTTTAAAAATTGTTCACGTTTTAGAAAACAGTTAGGTTTCACAAAAAATGTTCGTGTTTTTAAAAGTTTGTTATAATTTTTTTGAATTTTTTTTCTAAATATATTTACCTTTCTGAAAAAGAAAACCACGTTTAAATTTTAAAAAAAGTTTCATTTTTCGGCACCTATAGTTTATATTAACTGAGGTGGTATTTTAGGCAAAACATATCTATGAACTCATTGTCTAGCGAGGATGTGCGCTCCAATATCTCGCATTCAGCGTGATGAGAGAAAGTCTCGCTAAAGGTGAGCTCTATATCGGGCTGGCCCATCGCGCCGCTGTCCAAAGGCCACATTTCATATTCTTGTTTTTTATGTTTATGTTTTTGTTTATGTTTTCTTTTACTTTATTATATTTCCAGATATTCGATATTACAAACAATACTTTACATAAAACAATTTGAAAATGTCAATCTAGCATTTAAAAAATGTTTAGTGTGTATAGAAAAATATTTCCCATGTATGGTAAAATGTATATAGAAAAATACAATGTGAAATGTTATAGAAAAAATGTAGATCATGTATTTAAAAGATGTTAATCCAAGCATTTGAAAAAAATGTTGAATAAGTATTCAAAAAATGTTAAACTAGTATTTGAAAAATGTTGACCATATATTCAAAAAAGTTAAACTTGTATTTTTTTAAGCAATGTTGACAATGTATGAAAAAAAAGTCAAACATGCATTTAAAAAATGTTAATCAATCATTTTTAGAAAAATTTAACAAGTATGTGAAAAGTGTTAGCTTTAAAATGTTAAATATGTATATAAAAACTGTCGACGATCTATGAGAAAAATGATGATTTTTTTTAATAATGTATATCAAATTTGTAATCAAGCATTTGAAAAATGTTTAATGTTTTTACAAAAAATGTTGACCATGTGCTTAAAAATGTTAATATTGCATTTAAAAACACAAATATTGGACAAGAACAATTCATTGGAGATACTGAATGAGAAACGCAATGAAGAAAAACACAAATAGTCATATTATTTATGAAAATTTACAAAATGGTAAGTTCCTACCCAACACCTAGACGCCTATATTTTTCTGTAGTTCTAAAGCTTTAAAATAGAATTTCTAGTATATTAAGTTTCAAGAAAAATAGGGAGAAATCTGATATATTAGTAGTCAAATGCAAATACTCATAGTGCATCCTTCTGTCTGAAAAAAAGTGACGTGAATGGACGACTAGAGGGGCACCCGGACTTCCGGCTTTGGATCCAGTGACTCCGCTCCCCCGGGGGCCTCGTGCTCATTGGGTGGTGGTTGGAGTCGCCGGATCCGCTGTGATGTTCATTTAGATTTGTACCTGGGTTTTGGCTGGTCGTCATGGCTTCCCCAGCGCGATTGTCGCGACCGTCAATAAGGGTGACTCAGATCCATCCCTCATGAAGTGGGTGACAGATCTAGGAGCTACGGTTTGCTCGTGGGTCATGCGTGGCCTACGAGATCTTGGTGGTAGGGCTCGGTCGACGAGGTGGCGGCGGCAACCGAGATCTTGTCCTTTGTCCTTCGGGTCTGTCTATGATAATCCACAAGTATAGCGGATCGCAACAGTTTTCAAGGGTGGGGTATTCAACCCAAATTTATTGATTCGACACAAGGGGAGCCAAAGAGTATTCTCAAGTATTAGCAGCTGAGTTGTCAATTCAACCACACCTAAAAAAACTTAGTATCTGCAGCAAAGTATTTAGTAGCAAAGTAATATGGAAGTAACGGTAACGATAGCAAAAGTAATATTTTTGGGTTTTGTAGTGATTGTAACAGTAGCAACGGAAAAGTAAATAAGTGAAGAACAATATGTGAAAAGCTCGTAGGCATTGGATCGGTGATGGAGAATTATGCCGGATGCGGTTCATCATGTAACAGTCATAACATAGGGTGACACAGAACTAGCTCCAATTCATCAATGTAATGTAGGCATGTATTCCGAATATAGTCATACGTGCTTATGGAAAAGAACTTGCATGACATCTTTTGTCCTACCCTCCCGTGGCAGCGGGGTCCTAGCGGAAACTAAGGGATATTAAGGCCTCCTTTTAATAGAGTACCAGACCAAAGCATTAACACATAGTGAATACATGAACTCCTCAAACTACGGTCATCACTGGGAGTGGTCCCGATTATTGTCACTTTGGGGTTGCCGGATCATAACACATAGTAGGTGACTATAGACTTGCAAGATAGGATCAAGAACTCACATATATTCATGAAAACATAATAGGTTCAGATCTGAAATCATGGCACTCGGACCCTAGTGACAAGCATTAAGCATAGCAAAGTCATAGCAACATCAATCTCAGAACATAATGGATATTAGGGATCAAAACCTAACAAAACTAACTCGATTACATGATAAATCTCATCCAACCCATCACCGTCCAGCAAGCCTACGATGGAATTACTCATGCACGGCGGTGAGCATCATGAAATTGGTGATGAAGGATGGTTGATGATGACGATGGCGACGGATTCCCCTCTCCGGAGCCCCGAACGGACTCCAGATTAGCCCTCCCGAGATAGTTTAGGGCTTGGCGGCGGCTCCGTATCGTAAAATGTGATGAATCCTTCTCCCTGATTTTTTCTCCCCGAACGTGAATATATAGAATTGGAGTTGAGGTCGGTGGAGCTCCAGGGGGCCCACGAGGCAGGGGCGCCTAGGGGGGCAGGCGCGCCCCCCACCCTCGTGGAAAGGGTGTGGGCCCCCTGGTCTTGATTATTTTGCCAGTATTTTCTATTATTTCCAAAAATAATCTCCGTGAAGTTTCAGGCCATTCCGAGAACTTTTGTTTCTACACATAAATAACACTATGGCAATTCTGCTGAAAACAGCGTCAGTCCGCATTAGTTCCATTCAAATCATGCAAGTTAGAGTCCAAAACAAGGGCAAAAGTGTTTGGAAAAGTAGATACGACGGAGACGTATCAGTCTCCGTCTCGGCGGTGTATCCTCCAACATTGCTCGAGGCCCTGGGAGGATGCTTATGGGTGAATTGACCGATGTTGGCTCCCTCCTCCTATGGTGGCAGGGCAGGCGACCCTTGGGACATGGTCGCCTCGTACAATGGTTTGTGGAAGATGGTGAGCATATTTTATCCCCTCCTTCGACGATGTTGAGCGGAGTCGGCGGATCTACAATCCGACGAGCATGGGGATGTTCCCCGAACGACGTGCTACAGAGGTTCGGCCTTGTTGTTTTTGCGATGGGTTGCCCAGTCGGTTCACAACGTTGCTTCAGCTATGGTGCTTCGGCGGATCTGGTTTGTGGAGTTGCTCGTTTTTTCTATCTCCGATGGTGCTTCAGCGACGACGGTTGTCGACGGCGAGCGAAGATGACAATGGATGCATGGGTCTCCTAGGACTGAGTCTTTACCTTGTTTCTTTGAAGGTCTTTTGTGCAATTGTACGGAGACACCTGTGTCCTATGCCCTTTCGGTGGGTTTTGCATGTACTTGATGTGTATACTTGCAATAAGGCCAGTACTAGGCGCCGGCTGACCGGCCCAAACTTTCAGCCGGCCTGCACCGACCCGTCAGATGTGCTTGTTTTGAACCGTCTGATTCTCCTGACGCGGACATGTCCTTTCTTCTGCTTCGTTCTATTTGGTCAACGCAAGCAGAAAAAAAAACATCCCCCTGTCTCTCAAGAATCCCTCGATGCGGGACGTCTCTGCCTCGTCCACCACATGTGTGTGCTCCGGAGAGATGCGGCAGCACGCCTGCGACAGAGAGGAACCATCGCAGCCGCCAGGAGCCCGAAGTCGGACCCCAGCCGCCGCCCACACCACCCGCGGCCCGCGCTGCCAAATCACGCCCACGCACGCCCCACCATGCAGCTGCCGCGCCACCACGAAGCACCAGCGGGGCCGACACGCCAGCACCACCAGGAACTCCCGGATCCGCACCACCAGACGTTTTTTTAACACTATGCAGCGGCCATAGTGCTCCCGGATCCAAAAGATCCATGGTTGGTTGGTGCGGAAGGGTCTCGCCCCTTGCCCCTCGGGTCGCCCCCGCGGGCGACCTGGGGAGGAACCCTAGCCGCCGCCCCTCGACTCTCCTCCTCCTCTCCCCCTCCTCGCTGCCGTCCATAGCGCCACCAGGCGAATCCTGGCCGGTTGGGCGGCGGTGGGACTTATCCCCATCCTCTCCGTCTTGGCTGACGCGGGACAGCTAGATCCAGAGGAACGCTAGTCGAACGTGGGGTCCGGCAGCGCGGCGGGCGGGTCTCCCATCGACGTCGTGCGAGGCGCGGCGGTGGCGACCTGCGTGTCGTGAGGTGGTGGCTGCGTTGGCCTGACCGGTCACTAGTAGAAAACCGGCCTGTTGTCCCGGTTCATAAGGGCCTTTAGTCCCGGTTCCTGAACCGGGACTAAAGGGTCGTTACTAATATCCTCACCCTTTAGTCCCGGTTCAAACCAGAACCGGGACAGATGGGCCTCCACGTGGCCGCAGCCGGCAGCCCAGGCAGGGGGGCCTTTGGTCCCGGTTGGTGACATAAACCGGGACCAAAAGGCTTCCACGCGTCAGCAGGAGGTTTTTCTTTTATTTTAAAAAAAGTGGCTGTTTTAGGGGTTTAGGGGGTTATTTTTAGGTTGTTATTAGTTAGCTAATAGAGAGAAGTGTCCTCTCTTATATGTAGTCCTTGCAAGGACTACATATGTTCATTTCACCTGCATATATATATATATATATATATATATATATATATATATATATATATTAACTCATGCATGCTCGCATCATACATCATCATATATAATAACAAGTCCTACTAATTAATCAAGCATCATCATACAACTTCTATTCGTTATTAATAATAAGTCATACGATCATCATCCTCATAGTCATCGAACCCAACCCTACATAATTATTCTTAGCACATGATCATCAGTATCAGGTAGGACCTAAACACACTTAAGGTAAAATAGCATAAAACAATATAGACCCTGACTCTCCATTATGAAGAATGGAGATCATCCTGTCTCCAATTCTTGCGCCTCGCTTCCTTTTGCTTCCAAGAAGCTCATTATGACTCTCCATACATTTTTTTCATCCTTTGATTGTCATGTCTCCACTTCTTTTTGAAATCTGGTATGGACAGTTGAGATTCGTAGGATGACCTGGATATATGTTCAAAACACGAAGGCTGCCGCCATTCTGATACATCAAATGAGGCACACAATCCTCTGGGATAAGCTGTTGAAAAACATAGTAATAACTTCGTAGTTAGCAATGATGTACTAGTTTTAGAAGTATGCAAAAAGATGCACGGATGTCGTAATAGTAAAAAAACTTACCAGGGTATCTCCATGGTAGTTACCGTAGTTCAACACGTGCACTAGTGGCACATATTGACCATAATGTTGAGGAGTTCGATTGTAGATATTGTAATTCTCAAGATAATTACAAAATCCAACCAGATGAGTTTTCTCCTTGTAAGTTAACTCAGAGCCATCGGTGTAGTAAGTTCTATCTACCATCTTCTGCACATTCTTTGATACTTCAAAATAAGCTGTCAATGGAAATAAGATGTCAACTATTTTGAAATGAACAATATAAGTTCTATTAATAATTAACTATGTTTGAGAAACTCACATAGCAGTAGAACTGGAGGCGTATCAACAAGGACCCAAATGTCCATATTGTCTTGCTTGATTTTAGGATCACCAAGATCCATGGTGACAAGCATACCCTCATCAAAACCATACAATTTGCAAAATGCTTCCCAATTTTTGCAACCAAAATGGGTTACGCTCTCAGCATTATACAACTTTACTTCAAAATCCACATCATGATGGGTCCTTAGGTGAATTTTCTTCATTTCAAAATTTTCATGGTGTTCAAAATCCATCCTCTCCAAGACATAGCGTCTTGCATGGCATGGGATCTGTCGGAGAACGTTGCAGAAAATTAAAATTTTTCCTACGGTTTCACTAAGATCCATCTATGAGTTCATCTAAGCAACGAGTCATGGGAGAGAGATTGCATCTACATACCACTTTGTAGATCGCGAGCGGAAGCGTTCAACGAACGGGGATGAGGTAGTCGTACACGACGTGATCCAAATCACCGGAGATCCTAGCACCAAACGGACGGCACCTCCGCGTTCAACACACGTACGGTCAGCGTAACGTCTCCTTCTTCTTGATCCAGCAAGGCAAAAGAGAGGTTGGGGAAGATGGCTCCAGCAGCAGCACGACGGCGTGGTGATGGTGGAGCTGCAGTACTCCGGCAGGGCTTCGCCGAGCTCTACGGAGGAGGAGGAGGTGTTGGAGAGGGAGAGGGAGGCGCCAAGAGCAAGGGTGCGGCTGCCCCCTCCCCTCCCCTCATATATATAGCCCCCTAGGGGGGGCGCCGGCCCTAGGAGATGCAATCTCCTAGGGGGCGGCAGCCAAGGGGTGGGGGGCTTGCCCCCCAAGCAAGGGGGCGCCCCCCTTTAGGGTTTCCCCCACCCTAGGCGCGCATGGGCCCTGGGGAAGTGGCGCCCCAGCCCACTTTGGGTTGGATCCTTTCCTACTTCAGCCCATGGGGCCCTCCGGGGCAGGTGGCCCCACCCGGTGGACCCCCCGGTGGTCCCGGTACAATACCGATAACCCCGAACTTGTCCCGATGGCCAAAACAGCACTTCCTATATATAATTCTTTACCTCCGGACCATTCCGAAACTCCTCGTGACATCCGGGATCTCATCCGGGACTCCGAACAACATTCGGGTTACTGCATATACATATCTTCACAACCCTAGCGTCACCGAACCTTAAGTGTGTAGACCCTACGGGTTCGGGAGACATGCAGACATGACCGAGACGGCTCTCGGGCAATAACCAACAGCGGGATCTGGATACCCATGTTGGCTCCCACATGCTCCACGATGATCTCATCGGATGAACCACGATGTCGAGGATTCAATTAATCCCGTATACGATTCCCTTTGTCAGTCGGTATTTTACTTGCCCGAGATTCGATCGTCGGTATCCCAATACCTCGTTCAATCTCGTTACCGGCAAGTCACTTTACTCGTACCGTAATGCATGATCCCGTGATCAAACACTTTGATCACATTGAGCTCATTATGATGATGCATTACCGAGAGGGCCCGGTGATACCTCTCCGTCAAGCGGAGTGACAAATCCCAGTCTCGATCCGTGTCAACCCAACAGACACTTTCAGAGATACCCGTAGTATATCTTTATAGTCACCCAGTTACGTTGTGACGTTTGGCACACCCAAAGCACTCCTACGGTATCCGGGAGTTACATGATCTCATGGTCTAAGGAAAGGATACTTGACATTGGAAAACTCTAGCAAACGAACTATGCGATCTTATGCTATGTTTAGGATTGGGTCTCGTCCATCACATCATTCTCCTAATGATGTGATCTCGTTATCATTGACATCCAATGCCCATAGTCAGGAAACCATGACTATCTGTTGATCAATGAGCTAGTCAACTAGAGGCTTACTAGGGACACGTTGTTGTCTGTTATTCACACATGTATTACGATTTCCGGATAACACAATTATAGCACGAATAAAGACAATTATCATGAATAAGGAAATATAATAATAATGCTTTTATTATTGCCTCTAGGGCATATTTCCAACAGTCTCCCACTTGCACTAGAGTCAATAATCTAGTTACATTGTGATGAATCGAACACCCATAGAGTTCTGGTGCTGATCATGTTTTGCCTTAGGGAGAGGTTTAGTCAACGGATCTGCGACATTCAGATCCGTGTGCACTTTACAAATTTCTATGTCTCCATCTTGAACATTTTCACGAATGGAGTTGAAGCGACGTTTGATGTGCCTGGTCTTCTTGTGAAACCTGGACTCCTTGGCAAGTGCAATAGCTCCAGTGTTGTCACAGAAGAGTTTGATTGGCCCCGACGCATTGGGTATGACTCCGAGGTCGGTGATGAACTCCTTCACCCAAATTGCTTCATGTGCTGCCTCCGAGGCTGCCATGTACTCCGCTTCACATGTAGATCCCACCACGACGCTTTGCTTGCAACTGCACCAGCTTACTGCCCCACCATTCAAAATATACACGTATCCGGTTTGTGACTTAGAGTCATCCAGATCTGTGTCGAAGCTAGCGTCGACGTAACCCTTTATGACGAGCTCTTCGTCACATCCATAAACAAGAAACATTTCCTTAGTCCTTTTCAGGTACTTCAGGATATTCTTGACCGCTGTCCAGTGTTCCTTGCCGGGATTACTTTGGTACCTTCCTACCAAACTTACGACAAGGTTTACGTCAGGTCTGGTACACAGCATGGCATACATAATAGAACCTATGGCTGAGGCATAGGGGATGACCCTCATCTCTTCTATATCTTCTGCCGTGGTCGGACATTGAGCTGAGCTCAATTTCACACCTTGTAATACTGGTAAGAACCCCTTCTTAGATTGATCCATATTGAACTTCTTCAATATCTTATCAAGGTATGTGCTTTGTGAAAGACCTATGAGGCGTCTCGACCTATCTCTATAGATCTTGATGCCTAATATATAAGCAGCTTCTCCAAGGTCCTTCATTGAAAAACTCTTATTCAAGTAGGCCTTAATGTTGTCCAAGAGTTCTATATCATTTCCCATCAAAAGTATGTCATCTACATATAGTATGAGAAATGCTACAGAGCTCCCACTCACTTTCTTGTAAACGCAGGCTTCTCCATAAGTCTGCGTAAACCCAAACGCTTTGATCATCTCATCAAAGCGAATGTTCCAACTCCGAGATGCTTGCACCAGCCCATAAATCGAGCGTTGGAGCTTGCACACTTTGTCAGCATTCTTAGGATCGACAAAACCTTCCGGCTGCATCATATAGAATTCTTCCTTAAGGAAACCATTAAGGAATGCCGTTTTGACGTCCATTTTCCATATCTCATAATCATAGAATGCGGCAATTGCTAACATGATTCGAACGGACTTTAGCTTCGCTACCGGTGAGAAAGTCTCATCGTAGTCAATTCCTTGAACTTGTCGATAACCCTTAGCGACAAGCCGAGCTTTATAGATGGTCACATTACCATCCGCGTCTGTCTTCTTCTTAAAGATCCATTTATTTTCTATGGCTCGCCGCTCTACGGGCAAGTCAGTCAAAGTCCATACTTCGTTTTCATACATGGATCCTATCTCGTATTTCATGGCTTCTAGCCATTTGTCGGAATCCGGGCCCGCCATTGCTTCCTCATAGTTCGAAGGCTCACCGTTGTCTAACAACATGATTTCCAAGACAGGGTTGCCGTACCACTCTGGTGCGGAACGTGTCCTTGTGGACCTTCGAATTTCAGTAGGAGCTTGATTAGAAGTATCTTGATCATCATCATTAATTTCCTCTCTAGTCGGTGCAGGCACCTCAGGAACGTTTTCTTGAGTTTCGCCATTTTCCGGTTCAAGAGGTAACACTTCATCAAGTTCTACTTTTCTCCCACTTACTTCTTTCGAGAGAAACTCTTTCTCTAGAAAGGATCCATTCTTGGCAACAAAGATCTTGCCTTCGGATCTGAGGTAGAAGGTATACCCAATAGTTTCTTTAGGGTATCCTATGAAGACGCATTTTTCCGACTTGGGTTCGAGCTTTTCAGGTTGAAGTTTCTTGACATAAGCATCGCATCCCCAAACTTTTAGAAACGACAGCTTAGGTTTCTTCCCAAACCATAATTCA